>JASDQU010100420.1:159894-176992 GCA_032191745.1 Picea mariana
GTCACACTTATTTGATCTTTGCTTGGCTGAAAACGTTGTGACTCTTATCACTTGATTTGATAGACTTTGAGCCATTGATTACATCTATAAGCTAATTTGACAAAACGTTGCACTCTTTGTCTTTCAAAGTGACTTGATTCTAGGGCTGACGTCATCTTTCTGCAGTAACATTCTTTGTGACGTCAAGCTTCCTTTAACCCTAATTTGAGTATATAACTTTGTGATTTGGTTGGCTATAAAGCATAGTTCACTTTCTTAGATCTATTGTGCCAAACGCTCTCTCTCTTGCCTTCCAAAATTTGATCTTGAGATAGGGCTGACGTCACCTTTCTGCATAAGTGATGCAGCAACATTGTTTATATGTGTATGAGCTGATTTGGAATATTTATTGCATTATGATATAATACAAGGTTTTAATTGTGCACATCGAATGCTTATTATCTCTTATGCTATGTTGAAGAAGTGATGTTAAGCCATCATTGACTTTGTCAATAATAGCACTTAAATCATTTGCTCATATATATGATAAAGATAGTCATTTATATCTTGAAGTACTAACCCACTGCAAGCACATATTCTAGTTATTTGTCTTGTCTCGCAAACAGGTGCCCTCCAGTGGAAGACTTTTTCTCTTGACTATCTCATACTTGGCTGTAATCTGTGAAAGGGAATCATTTACCTTGATCCATCATCCCTTAGCCTTTCTAGAACCCAGATTACATTAGGGACGTCTCCCTTGGACTAGCCCTCCTAAGTAGAAAGAGCCCCCCATCGAGGTGACAGTGGGTGGGGAAGCTCCTGTTACGCCGGTTTCAAACCTTGACTCAAGCTGCCTAAACCCTTCCTACAAACCGTGCGATAACAGGCTTCATGCCCCAATGAAGGTCCAAGTGACCTTGTGCCTTCACGAAAAGACTTCCACCTGGCAAGGACCTGCAAAGACAAACAAGTACGCCCTCCAAGGGTCCACAAGTCACAATATCATGCCAAGTAAGTCGTATCTAATAAATGAACCACCCGAATAAGTGCATCAAATCCCCCCTTTTCAAAATAAACAAATGCTCAAAGATTTTATGCAATTTGCCAAATTTAAGTATGAGAAAGTTGTCATGATGACCTATTGGGTAGATCATTCCCCAAGTTAAGGAGTGTTTCCCAAGTGGACCCTCTCTAAGTCATGTAGTGAATGTGAAGTGGATGGGGTAGACTTCTAGGTATGGAGTTTCATGACATACAAGGGCTCGTATTGTCTCATTTATGGGTGCCTTTGTTGAGGGCTAGCCACATCCTTTTCCTCTTTTGTTTTTAAAGCATATTTTTCCAGGCCCTTTATTATGCATGTGTTACCAAGTTGAAGATAGTAAGGGGCACTAAAAAGGAAATGCATAGACCACAGACACTCTACCTTGGTTTACAATGCCTTTCCAAGTTGAAGACAATGAGGGGCACTAAAAAGGAAATGCATAGCCCACATACACTCTACCTTGGAAAGCATCGTTGATTAATTAGTTATTTATTTTATGGGTCCCTCATTTTTTTTGATAAGTGTTTCATTGTTCTCGAGATCCTAGGGCGAGCTTTTATTGCATGATGTTTTTTCCAGGGCACCTTTGAGCCTAGCAGACCCTTCTTCTCATGAAATGAGGTACATGCCCTTCTTGGGTAAATAAGTCCGAAAACCTAAAAGATGGGGAAACGGAGGGGAAGAAGTAATGGAAAGTGGCAAGTATGAGCGGGAATGGTACGATAACCCTTCAAGTAGACCCCCCAATAGCAACCCTTTTCCCAAGGATAACCCACTTACAAGGACAACATGTCAACCACCAAGGTGAAATGAGACAAAAGGCATAATTTCCAAGCAAACTTTTCAAAATCAAGAAAGGACTCTTTGCAAGATGATCAAATGCTTGATTTATTAGAATGACACTTACCACAACACCGGACTTGTTACCTCATGGAGCAAGACCTGCTGTCCTCTGTGAGCCAAGCTAGGTGTGGTGGATGTTACTGCCATCGATCTGATGGTGATGTGTGGTGAGAGAAGGGCTTTGCATGTTGGGCTGCAACTCGGTACTCCATGTCTAAAACCTGTGGGCCTTGAGACATCATCTCCTTAGTTATCCCTAGAAATGGGGGATAACAAGGTTAATCACCAATATATCAAAGTGCAAATGCAGAACAAGGAGATTGAATAGATTATTTACAGATCTCAATATCAATTCATAAATTTTTCACTAAGGCATTAAGGACAAATTTGAAAGGTCCACCAAGGAGATGGTTGGTGTGAACAAAAACAAAATGGACATTAAGAGGGGGTATTAAAAATTATAATGCCTGTTTGTATACACATTACCATGTCAACAATGCCACATCAACATTTGAAACATCTTTCAGTTGAAGACAAATCATAAAAGTTAGGAAAGTAGTTGAGTAGGTCTTTGATGAAATAAGACATGCACACAATTTGCACAATCTGTAATTAGTTAGGATAAAGTCAAATGACGAGCACTAAAAATGCTTTTTGTCTATTTTTAGCAGCTTTCATGCAAGACAATCAGTTTTGATAATTTAGGTTATTGTGGGCTAAAAAGTTGAAGATCTGTTTTTGTCTTTAGTCTTTGATTTTGTCATATTTTTGTACTCTGTGTGTGTGTAATAACATAAAGGAAAGACAGAATTTAGTTCGAAAAACCTTCATGGTGGTTATAATTTCTTTCAACTATTGCCACTTTGAAATTTAACAAAAGCCACATGGAAATGTACCTTAAACCCTTCCCCATGTAGTCAATATAAGAAATCGTCCTCTCTTGTTTCGCTTGACTCCCTTTCAGTTCATTCTTCTTCCAGCATTTACATCCCAAACAACCATGCTTGCACAAGTTGGAACAGATAGATGGAGCATTCAAATACAACTTTATGGTCTTGTAAATAGCATGGCTTGATTTCTATTGATTTGTATAGTGCCTTTTCTATATTCTTTTTAAGTAATAGATATTGAAGCTGCCTACAAGAGAAACCTACAAAGTAGGTACCTCAAATGCAATCACTGTAGAACCCAAAGGGAGAAATGCAAGAAAATGCCCAGCTAGACATGAGAAATTTGCTTGTTGCAGTCTAAGTGTAAAAGATCTGTCCAGATGGTATAGCAAGGCCTAGAACTGATTTATAATTATTGTTAAAATGCCCACCATTACTAATACAAACAAAAATAGACACAAACTGAATGATTCTTTAAGAATCACAAAGTTACCATCCACTCCTAGAGTTGGAACGGGGTTAGGAAGATTGCTCCAAATAAAAGAAGAGATTTTCAACTCTCACATGTGCTAGGATGAAAACTAAATTCTGTTATGAGCCTTCTAAAGACATTTGCCAGACATGGTTTAAATGCCCATTTAGTATTTCATTAGAACTTATGCCCTGATCCTTCCATAGAATACACCATGCCTCGTAGTTTTTTCTCTATTAATGACTTACTATTATTAAAGCAACTAGCCCTACCTACTAAATTGAAGCAATGGATCTTACCAACTGGCACAGAGAAGCTCTCTAGAAGTATAATAACAAAACAGAGAATATCATATTATGGTTTACACGTAACTGAATTTTAAATCTTCTATTTCTAGGAAACAATTAAAAGTTAAAATAGATCAAATCTTATTGTCGTCACAGAAGAAAACATTTCAAAATGCATACTCACTTCTCTTGGCATGATGCCACATCCAGCAAAGCAGACGAAATTGCATATCTGTTAAGAAGTTCCAAATATAGTCTGTAAGCTTCTGGCTGAGGCTGACGATAGGGAATTACCCTGCAAATAATCAGATTGACATCATTTCAGAAAAAGGGAAATCAACAATAAGATTATCAATAAATACTTCATAAGCTTATACCCCTATCAACAACCTGTGGAAGCAAATGACTAATTAGTAATAATTATCCACACATGTGCAGAAAAGGGATAAAGATATAATCATAGTAAAATAGTGAAGCTGATATATGAATTGAACAGTTGTGTCAAAATGAGACCTTTGAAATCAAGAGAACAACAAAAGTGTCACCATTTCAAAACAATAGCATCAGACCTCTGTGGCATATAATGCTTCCAGGTCCAACCAAAGAAGCTAAAAGAGTTCATTTACAACAACCAATAGATTACCCCACCACTACAAATTAAAGTTATAGAATTTTGAAGGCTATCTTACAAAATACCAAAGCCAGTGTCTGTTATTATGAACCAAATAGGTTCGTAACAGCCAATTTGAGATGGCCAGTCTACATTGATCCCTGAGTTCGATTAGTCTACATTCATCCCTGAGTTCGACTAAAAAAGAGTACAATATGTTATCTGAACGATAATTGATTATGTTATAAATTACAATGTTGAGGTCATTATATTTGTATTTTTCACATTCCTTTTGTCAATAGTTGAATCTTTTCAGTAGGACATGTCCTTCCATCAAGAACCTTACAAGTGTTGAAATATTGTAACTTCGAAGAATATTCTAATTGTATTTGAGTTATTATCTTATAGATCAAATCCCCTTTTTGCGGATTGATCATGTCAGGTCTTGTATAAGATCAAATCCCCTTTTGTGGATTGGTCAAACCATATTTGAATGGTGGTATTTGTAAAGTCGGCCCCACTAAGTGAAGAGACATAACCCTAGTGCCTCCTCAACTAGTATTTATAGTGAGGATGATGCCTCACTTACACACTCTCACACTCACTCATCTAGTGTGCATATCTTGAAGGCAGTTGCAATTGCAGGAGGAAGGAGAAGAGAGGCACATGCTTAGTCTTGGTTTATCTTGGGTGTTTTGGTCTTAGTCTTGGCATTGTATTGGCAATCTATTATTGAGGAAGTTTTTGTTAGGTTTTCTCCCCCATGAGGGTTTCCCAAGATAAAATGATGCATACCTTGTGATTGTGTTTCTTTCAGTGATCCTCTTTATGTTGTTGTTTTGGAAATGCATTGAATGCTCAAATAAATTGGAAATATTCTAATAACAATAGTAAAAACTTAACATGGTATCAGAGCTTGAATGAATAGAGCATCTTTCACTGAGTCTCTAAAACGTCACTGTTGTCGTACAAGAAAATGAAGGTTTTTTACTGAAGAGGAATTTTTGACAAAAAACTATCTTGGGAAGTGCACCCTGCCCTAGCACATCTTTTCGCAGCTTGAGCGAACTTTTTCAGTGGCCAGTTTCTCCAGAAAGTCAAACCCTAGTTTTGACTGCTACCAGAAAACCAAAACCAATACCAGAAGTAACAGTCCAGAATTACACAGGTCAAGTTTCAAGGGGTAAAAATTTGAATTTTCTGAAACAGTCAACTCCAACAAACTCGCCTCATCCCACCGCATCTCCTGGTAAGCTCAGTTTCAATTTTTGAGCAATTTCATTTTATGGTCATAACTCCAGGTCAAGATATCTGCAAGCGCCAAGCTTGTTGACAAGCTAGAAGGTGTGGAAAATTTATGTGCCTGGAAGTACAGAATTGGACTCATTCTTGAAGAGAATGACCTTGCAAAATTCATAAAAGAAAATGTACTGGAACCCGAAGAAAATGCAGCCAATGAGAAGTACAAGAAGGATATGATTAAGGCTAAAAGAATAATTGCAAATTCCATTAAAGACCACTTGATCCCTCAAGTGTCTTCTAAGAATACTCCAAAAGATATGTTTGATGCCCTAACCAGAATGTATGAAGGAAAGAACATCAACCGGAAGATGAACTTGAGAACCCAACTCAAGAATACTAAGATGCAAAAAGGAGAAACAGTTCAAGACTATTTCTCTAGGGTTTCTCAATTCAAGGAACGGTTAGAGGCAATTGGAGACAACTTAGATGAAGATGAACTCGTGATGACAAATCTTAATAGTCTCACAAAGACCTTGGGATGCCTTCACCCAAAATATTTGTGCAAGAAAAGAGAAACTCCAATTTGATAGTTTATGGGAAGAAGCAAGAGTGGCCAACCAAGAAGTCGTCCTATTAAGAGATGAAGATCAAGCCCTAGATGCTCATGCTAAAGGAGGAAAGAAAAGGCTTCATTTTCAAAAGGAGACCCACTTTCATAAAGAATCTCACTCTCCAAAGAGATTCCAGAAATATCATAAGGGTCAAAGAAAGGGAAAAGATTTCTCCTCTTATCAATGTTATCATTGTGATAAGATGGGACACATTGCTAAGAACTATCTTGCCAGAAGACAAGAATACAAAAGAAGAAATAACAAAAGACATCATGCCCATGCAGCTGAAGATGATGAGCCACTCAAGAAGTTAACTAAAGAAGAGATTGAAGATTATGTTTTGTTTTCCGCCCTCTCAGGATCGGTGACACCTAGAGAGGATACTTGGCTAATAGATAACGGTGCCTCTAAGCACATGACAGGTCAGAAAGACATTCTCTCTAGCCTTATGGAAAAGGATTTCCCCCAAAAAGTTTCACTTGGAGATGATTATCGGTACCCTATCAAAGGAATGGGAGAATCCACCTACAAACTTGATTCAGGAACTCCAATGAGAATGAAGGATGTACTCCATGTACCAAGTTTGACAAAGAACTTACTTTCTATTTCAGCCCTAGATAAGAAAGGTTCCAAGGTTGCATTCATAGATGGTGAAGTTCTTATGTGGTCTAAAGGAAAAACTGTAGAAGATGCAGTTGTTATTGGAACAGAAGAAGGTGGTTTGTACAAGTTAAGAGGTCACTTAGATGTAGCCTTGACTCACTCTACTGAAAGTCCTTGTGAACTTTGGCATAGAAGACTAGCCCACATCAACTACAAAGCCTTACCATATGTAAGCAAGGTAGTTACAGGTTTACCAGAATTTAAGGTTGATCATGAAGGTGTATGGAAGGGATGTGCACAAGGAAAGAATATAAAGAATCCTTTTTCCAAAGAGCGACAGTAAAGCAGAAGGAATTTTGGAGCTTATCCACTCAGATGTGTGAGGTCCAATGCCATCAACCTCTCTAAGTGGGTATGTATACTATGTATCCTCTATTGATGATTACTCTTGTAAGACTTGGGTTTATTTCTTGAAGTCAAAAAATGAAGTACTTGAAAGGTTCAAGAAATTCAAAGTTTTGGTAGCAAACCTCTCCAAAAGGAAAATCAAGATACTCAGGTCAAACAATGGAGGAGAGTACACCTCAAATGAATTTGGAAGTTTTTGCAGAGATGTCGAGATTAAGAGGGAGCTCGCCACTCCCTATAATCCTCAGCAAAATGGTGTATCAGAAAGAAAAAATAGAGCGATTATGGAAAGTAAAGACTATGATTCACGATCAAGATCTTCCAATGCACTTATGGGTTGAAGCAACAAGAATAGCAGTATATGTCCAAAACAGATTATCCCGTAGTGCACTTGGATTCAAAACTCCCGAAGAAATGTTCACCGGAAAGAAGCCAGAAGTAAGCCATCTCAAAATATTTGGTTGTCTAGTATTCGTACACATTCCAAAAGAAAAGAGAACTAAGTTGGATCCTTCAGGAAAGAAGGGAATATTTGTTGGATACTGTGAGTCTCTGAGGCCTTCAAAATTTACATACCAGGTTACCATCATATTGAAATCAGCAAAGATGTAACCTTTGATGTAGATGCAACACTCAAAAGATCAAGGAAATGCCAGCTTGAAGAAGTATATGAAGAAGAACATGTAGCTCCCAGAGTTGCAGAACCCGTGAAGGAAGTTACAGTTACCCTTGATGATGAGATTCCAGAAGATCATGATATGATAGAATCTCAAGAACCTCCCTGTATGACGATCTCTCACAAGAGAAAGCTAGCTTGGGCAAGAGAACTTATACAAGATACAGAGAAGTATGGTGCCCCAGAAGGAACCATGAGACAAAGCAAGAAACCGAAGCCATTCTCCAGCTATATGGCCTTGATGTGTGATCTCGTAGAAAAGGAACCTACTTGCTTTGAAGAAGTCGTTCAGAAGAAGGAATGGATGGACGCCATGACAGAAGAATACCAATCCATTATAAAGAATGATGTATGGGAAGTAGTTCCCAGACCTAAGAACAAAGATGTGGTATCTTCCAAGTGGATATATAAAACAAAACATGCAACAGACGGAAGTATTGAAAAACATAAGGCAAGATTTGTGACTCGTGGATTTTCTCAAAAGGAAGGTATTGACTATGAAGAAACATTTGCTCATGTGGCCAGATACACTTCTATCAGAACATTGCAACCAAAATGAAGTGGAAGTTACAACATATGGATGTGAAAACGGCTTTCTTAAATGGTGTTATTGAAGAAGAAGTGTATATAGAACAACCATAAGGGTTTGAAGTTGAAGATAGAAAGACTCATGTCTGCAAGTTGAAAAAAGCTTTGTACGGGTTGAAGCAAGCTCCTAGAGCTTGGTATGGCAGAATTGATAGTTTCCTGACAAGCTTGGGCTTTACCAAGAGTAAAGTTGATTATAACCTTTACTTCAAGGTTATGAATGATGAGCCAGTCATATTGCTACTATATGTGGATGATTTATTCTTGACTGGAGAAGAAAAGCTCATCACAGATTGCAAGAAGAAGCTTGTTGCAGAATTTGTGATGAAAGACCTAGGCCTGATGCATTATTTCTTAGGTCTTAAAGTTTGGCAAAGTCTAGAGAAGATCTTCCTTAACCAAGGGAAGTATGCAGTTGAAATACTGAAGAGATTTGACATGTTGGAATGTAAAGCCATGAACACACCCATGGAAACGAATTTGAAGCTCTTGGTTGATACTTCGTCAAAGTTGATTGATGCTACTCTATACAGACAAATTATTGGATCGTTGATGTATCTAACGAATACCAGGCCAGATATATGCTTTGCTGTGAACATCTTGAGTCAGTATCTGGTGGAGCCCAGACGTGGTCACCTTGTAGCTGCAAAGCATGTGATGAGATACCTTAGGGTACATTGGATTATGGTCTCTGTTATATTAGAGATTATGAATTCAAACTGTGTGGTTATACTTGTTATCGCACAGTTTGCAATTAGGATAAAAGAATGAAGAAAAGAGATCAAACTGGCGTAACTGAACCAATCCCACCCACTATCACCTCGATGGGAAGGTTCTTTCTATTTAGGGGGGTAAGGCCCAGGGGAGACGTCCCTGGTGACCTGGGGTTTTGAGAAGGCAAAAGGTTTAGCAAGGCTAAGTGATAGTAATCCCCCTCACAAGTCACCACCTAATCAGAAAGTCCGACTTATAGCCAATAAAGATAACCGGAAGTAATAACCAATAAGATCGCCTGCCCAAGACAAGCAACAATAAAACGATGCATATGTAAGCTTGCTTGTTGGTTAGTACTTCATATAATCAATGACCTTTCTAATAATAAGCAATTGAGCAATAAATATTGACGAAGTCAATGTTTGTACGATAGCAATAGTTAAAATATCACTTCTTCAATAAATGCTAAAGAAACTTGGCATTCAATGTAACAAATTAACACTTCATTAGATAATGCCTTAACTAACCATCCAATTGCTTAAAAGTAAGACGACAAAGGTGTTTATAGCAAAAGATGACGGAAGCAAGTAGGTTAGAAGATTAGTCTTAGGCTAGGGTTAGTAAAGTTAGGGTTTATTCAAAGTATTAGAAGTTGTTCTCAGATCACACTAGGGCTTAGATCAGTGCGTTCCTAGGGCATATGGAGTCAAAAGGAGGACGCAAGAGCTGAAGGATCAAATGATAATAGTAAGACCAAGGACAAGAAGGTTAAACCTTGAGGTGTTGCTATGGCAAGGCCTCAAGGATGAAACCCTAGGGGAGAGAAGCTCACTTTGGTGTAGGGGAACTAGGCCTCGGTGCTATCTCCTCCTTCCTTAACTCAATCGCAAAACGGCTAGCTCAAAGATTGCATAAAACTAAGACAAGAAGGTTTGCAAGTAATGTGTTGCTATGGCAAGGCTTTACTAAGCAAACCCTAGGGAAAATCGGCTCATCAAGGTGTAGGGGAACTAGGCCTTGATGCGTTTTCTCCTTAGCTCAACAAATAAGAAAATGGCTAGCATGGAAGAAGATGGATGGAGTGTTGCTATGGCAAGGCTCAATCCTCTTCAACAAGCGCTAGAAAGAAAGAATAGAGTGTTGCTAAGGCAAGGCTCTATCTCACTTCAGCAAATAAAATGGCTTAAAACCTTGGTAGGGACATGAGACAAGGACCTTCAATGTGTGCTTGTCACCTAGGTTTTAATTCAGCAAATTATAACCATAAATGCAAGAAAAACAATACTACAACCATTCAATTAAGAAGTTTTGCAGAAATTCACTTACATTTAACCAAGAAATCATATAGCAAACCCTAGTTGTAATACCTTCCACCAAGAGAAATGCCAAGAAAAGACTTCCTTCAACAAGTGCGCCTCACAATTTCCGCCAAATACTCCAAAGATAGCGCAAATTTCAGACCTCACTAATGAGTGAATGAAAGATGATGAAAAAATGAAGGTGAAAACCCTCAATTTATATAGTACAATGACCTAATTTTACTTTTTAGGTCATGAAAAGGCTGACAAGGCCAAAATACTAAAATCATATTGTTTTACATTAAATGTTTGAATTAAAACCCTAATCAAGCAATAGAAGGACATCATCCCTTTCCTAGGGTGACGTTAGCCGCTTTGAGGGCAAATGCAGCCTCCTAAAGCAAAACGTTAGCCCTCCATGGGCTTCTCCAAGTTGCCACACGTGCCAAACTGCCCTGTCCATCTGCCAAAACGCTCATGAAGAAAGGATGATGTCATGAACTTCCTGGGTGATGTCCTAGGCCTTCCAAGGTCAACGTTCCACTAAAAAGGGCACAATCCCCCTAGGTCAAGCTCTGTCAGGGTGCCTCTGCAAGAAGTCCTTCTTCTCTCTGGTGCAAAGCCCTCTGTCCTGTCTGTGCCCCCTGCAGGGGTCTCAGCATCCATCTGGTGGGCTCTTCAGCCCCATGGAGGTCCGAACGGATCATCTCCCCATGTGTACCTGTCCAACATGGTACCTGTCCATCGGGCATGATCCTACACGTCAACAGCTATGCCCTCCATGGGCTCATAAGTCACAGGGATCATAGCAATGTCAATCATATCTCATCATCAATATTATTAGACATGTGCATAAAACCCCTATTACCACAGTTAAAAGCTCAAAGACATTATACAAGCCTGCAATACAAGTCTGGGGAAAGTGACAAGGCGTCCTATTGGGCTAGTGTCCACTGGAAAAGGAAAGTTCCCGGAAAAGACTAAATCTAAGCCATGTAAGTGGGTGATGTGGATAAGGGATGTCCTGACAATGGGCGCAATGAAAGCAGGGGAATGCAAAGTTTTACCTGTGGGTGCCTTTGTAGAAGGCGAGTTGCACCTGTCCTGGATGCAATTATTTCCAAGCCCATTCATGCCTTTTATTCTTTATTCTTATTGTTTTTTCTTCAAGAAGTTAATCAGGGGACACTGCCCTGGCGTGGTAACCAGTGGTGACAGCATTACCCACAAGTACTTTCACAGAAATGAGAAGGCTAGCTCATGATGAGAACCCCTTTCTCTTGGCCATGCAACCAAGAGTCACTACCCTGGCGTGGTAACCAGCTGCTAGTAGTGTCATACTGCTAGGTACCCATGGACCTAATAGGTTGGCTCATGATGAGACCCCCTATCCTCTGACTAAGTCTTGTTTTATTATTTTTTATGGGTCCCCCTTGTTTCTTGCTAAGAAGCCTTTTACTGCTTTCTCGGAGATCCCTGGGCGAAGCATCTCGAGGTTTTATTTTTAGGCTTTTATCTTTTGTCAGCTTACTTTTACCTTCTGGGCCTTTAGCCCCTTCTTCCCACAAGGCAAGGTGCAACCTTCAAATGATTGGCCAACCCAATGCCTGGACAAATGAAATGGGGTAGATGAGCAGGAAGCAAGATGAAAAAGTGGTAATATGAAAGGAGTGGACGATGGATTTTCAGAAATCCCCCTAGTGGCAAACCAAAACCTACGGGCACAGGCTTGCTAGGGCATCCTGTCATTCCCCCAGACATGGTCAAGTGGACAAGTATAAGATCCAAGCATTCATTAGAAATAAAAGGAATTAAATGCACATATTCAAAGGTTTTGAGGATCAGAGTGACACATACCATGATACTCGGACTCATTACCTCATGGAGCAAGAACCATCTCTGACACAAGACCAAGCCGATGATGATGGATGTTGTTGCTGCTGGCAAAGTAGAGGCACTGAAAGGGAGAAAAGATGGGCCCTCCAGGGCCATGCCTAAGTCGATCTAGCTCTCGGTACTCCATGTCTAGGACCTATGGGCCTCGAGACATAATCTCTTAGTTATCCCTAAAAGTGGGGATAACAATACTAATTCAGATTGGGCTGGAAGTGCTTCAAACAGGAAAAGCACTTTGGGATGTTGTTTCAGTTTGGGGTCAGCAATCTAGTATTTCTCTCAGCACGACAAAAGCGGAGTACATTGCAGCATGTTCCACCAGTTGTGAAGCATATGGCTTCGGAAGTTGTTGACAGGTCTGTTTGATCTGGAGATGGAATCCACCGTGATTCTATGTGATAACCAGAGTTGTATAAAGATGATGGAGAACCAGTGTTCCATGATAAGTCGAAGCACATAGAGATCTGGTATCACTACATTCGTGATATGGTGCAGAGGGGAGTTGTAAAGCTCCAATATGTTCGCACAGATGAGCAGGTTGCAGATGTGTTGACCAAGCCTCTGTCTCGTGTGAAGTTTGAGTACTTCCGAGACAAGCTTGGTGTTGTCCGAAAGGACCTCCCTTGAAAGGGGGTGTGATGTTGATGATACTATGGTATCCTGACCAACAACGGGTAGCTCTGTTAGGATTTTATATCCTAGGGGATTGATCATCCCTAGGCAGATCTCGAAGGTCCGGTAAGGACAATCTGTTAGAGTACCTATGCATGTATATGACAATTATGGTCAGTAGTGGTAGCTCCGTTAGGATTTTATATCCTAGGGAATCTTATGATTCCTGGGCAGATCCCGAAGGTCCGATAAGGACGATCTATCAGAGTACCACGTGGTAGCTTGTTAGGATTTTATATCCTAGGGAATCTTATGATTCTTGGGCAGATCCTGAAGACCCGATAAGGACGGTCTGTTAGAGTACCACAAATGTTGTTGTTGATACACCTGCCTCATTCTGTTGCCACATATTGATGATGTTGTTGTTTCAACTTTATGTTGTCGATGATGTTATTCCAGCCCTGTGTTGTTGATGATGTTGTTCTAGCTTCATGTTGATGATGAGGATGATGTTACTTCAGCATCATGCTGATGATGATGATGATGTTACTCTAGCTCCATGTTGTAAACGATGATGATATTGATGATGAGAAAAAACTTCCGATGATTTATAGATGTGCCAGTCAATGTTCCGGATGTTGTTGATGATGTTGCCCTCTCCTTCTCTTGATGATGTTGTATTGGGTCATGTCAGAAGAATACCCTTCTCGTTAAGGGGGAGTGTTGAAATATTGTAACTTCGAAGAATATTCTAATTATATTTGAGTTATTATCTTATAGATCAAATCCCCTTTTTGTTGATTGATCATGACGGGTCTTGTATAAAATCAAATCCCCTTTTGTGGATTGGTCAAACCATATTTGTATGGTGGTATTTGTAAAGTCGGCCCCTCGTGTTTACAAAGTGGTTTTAACCACTTCTAGAAGAAGTCAGCCCCACTAAGTGAAGAGACATAACCCTAGCGCCTCCTCAACTAGTATTTATATGTGAGGATGATGCCTCACTTACACACTCTCACACTCACTCATCTAGTGCGCATATCTTGAAGGCAGTTGCAGTTGCAGGAGGAAGGAGAAGAGAGGCGCATGCTCAATCTTGGTTTATCTTTGGTGTTTTGGTCTTAGTCTTGGCATTGTATTGGCAATCTATTATTGAGGAAGTTTTTGTTGGGTTTTCTCCCCCATGAGGGTTTCCCAGGATAAAATGTTGCGTACCTTGTGATTGTGTTTCTTTCAGTGATCCTCTTTATGTTGTTATTTTGGAAATGCATTGAATGCTCAAGTAAATTGGAAATAATCTAATAAAAACAGTAAAAACTTAACAACAAGTATTACTAATCCCTTAATTATTGATTGAGGTAAATGCTTCAAAATTACCTGCATATGAATTTTCCATTTCGAGGTTTCGAATAACACTCAGGTTCATCATCAGAAAGATAGCATTAATGGCATGTATACTAAATATTGATTATTGACAACTAATGAAACATGCGTAATTGTGGGTCAACCTCACTTATAAAATGAGTAAATTATTATTGTTATTAGTTTTAATCATATTAATTTTGATTAAACTAAAACTTCAACTACTTGATCCATTTTTAACATATTTTATGGTTATTACCATCTTCATCTTATTTATGATTACAAATTTAAATAAATTTGATTTTTTTTTCAAGAATATTTGTAGGAGGGGGAAGAAATGGGTGTTAAAATAAATTAAAAAGTACCAAGGACAAGTGTTTCTCATCACCTAGGGGCGAGAAAGTGTCCAATGTGGTCCCTAGTGCATTAATTTCATGAGATGTGAAATTAAAAGTGACTTTATGAAATGTAAGTGAAGTGGGTGACTAAAAGCTCATTTAATCTCCACCGTCCATCTAGTCTAATCTCCACCATTGGATTAAATGACTCTTCACCTTCCCTCATGAGGTCAAATTAGGGGAAGAGGCGCCCCATTCCTTTGGCATTCTTCATGTGCATTTGGAAAGTGAATGAGAGAGAGAAGTCGAGCTAGACAAGAGAGGTGCACTTGCTGAAATTGGCACGAATTCCAAGACAAGATTGTGGCATGCATATCGAGGCAGAAGGTACAACAAGTATAGGGTCGTACAGCAGTAAACTGGCATAGAAATCAAGGAGGCAAGCTGCACGAATTTCTTGGCAAGTTTGGCACAAAAATCTAGGAACCCAGCTACCATAAATTTTTGGAAAAGAGTGACAGCAAACAAGCACAATTTTTGAGGCAGTCGTACAGCATTAAATGTTGTGACAATCGTACCCTGTATGGATTTCTCGACACAGAAATCGAGGAGTTGTTTAGCACGCATTTCAAGGCTGTGTGGGCACAGAAAACAAGATAAATCTGTATTTTGTATTGTTGAAGATGACTGTTGTAAAAAGAATCTCTCTGAGCTCTTAATAATAAAAGCCTCCCCTCTCTCATTGGTTTTCCCCTTGTGGGTTTTTCCAGGGTCTACGTTTGACCAAAATCTCTATGTGCAAATTTATGGGTGTGTTTGTTTCTTATTTAAATGTTGTAGCAGACTTCATGTGTTTCAGTTTATGAGCATTTATTTTACTGCTAACTAATTTGTTGTTGAAAAGTATAAATTAATACAATGTGGGTAGGGCATTAAAGTTTAAACTATGTTGTCTCATTGAGACTTGAAACCGAGTTGGGGTCTAAAATTTCTACATGGTATCAGAGCTGGAAAGTGGGAAAGAGCAGAACTATATCAGCCATAGAGAACAGGGATTTTGCTAAGAAGAGGAGGTACTTCACCAAGCATAAATTTGTGAGCTTGTGTTTCAGTTGAGAGGGTCTATGGCCACCGATTTGAGGGTTGAGGACAGGTTGGATGAAGCTGTTAATTTCAGCTCATGGAAGGAGAGGATTGTGTTGCTTCTGCAGGAGTGTGAGTTGTGGGATGTTGTGGAGAACTGACAAATGAATCTCGTGACAGTGCCTACGGATGCCACCCTTTTGGCAGCCTACACCAAAGAGAACATTAAGGCCAAAAGGATTATCCTTGATGCCATTAAGGACCATGTGATTCCACATGTGACCGGGAAGTCCAATGCCTATGAAATGTGGGAATCCTTAACCTTTTACCAGAGTTCCAATGAAAATCAAAAAATGGTATTGAGGGAGAAACTAAAGAGCATTAAAATGACCAAAACTGAAGAGCATTAAAATGACCAAGACTGAAAGTGTTGCCACCTATCTTACCAGGCTTACTCAGATGAGGGATGAAATTGGTATTGTTGGGAGGTTGTTGTTGACAGTGAACTTGTGAGGACTGCTTTGAATGGAGTGAAATATCCCTGATCCGGCTGATCAATATATTTGCTACTGTTCTATTGCTCTGGCGTGTAGATCTGATACACTGGGGGTTTCTGGATGCGTTTTAGTTGGGTGATTGAGATGTTCTTCGGTTATAGTGTTTGCATGTTGGTTATTATGGTTGCATGTCGTTTATTTCAAGTGCATGTTGCATAATGAAGGTTTAACAATCATAAAAAGACGCATGCAAGAGTATAGAATGTCAACTGCTCAATATCATGAATAATAATTGTTCATGCATGGGAATACAAATAGCCTACTGAGATATATAGTCTAGACGTCAGTCAGATCTCATGGATCTGTACTGGAATACAATCAAACAACAAAAGAAATACCCGTGACCGCAAGAAGATAGCAGATCTGCTGCATGCACGGATAGATAGGCAAAAATGAGCGATCCCGGAGAAGTACGGTAACCGCTACCAGCTGGAAAACTCGATCTAAAGAATCCACCGTCAAAATGAGCTCGAAACTGCTCCAATCAATGCGCCCTGGCCTCTACACTGGAAATAATGTCTGACGGAACTCGGATCGGACCTCTACGGCACTGGATCTGGACCCCTGGGGGGTTTGCGCCCCTCCTTGGGCACTGAATGCGCCCCAAAGGATTCCACCGTCGGAATCTGCTGCTATATAGCTCAAAACGATCGTCTCGTCCAATGATGAAATGGGTCGGAAGGGTTTGGCCGGATCTGATAGGAAACCCCTGCATGCAATGCCAAACGTCTGTCTGGAATGACTGCGCCCAAAATGACTGTATGGGTCGATCTGCAAGATTCCACCGTCGAAATCTAATGATGAATGGCTCAATGGAAGCGCCCTAGCTGGATCTCTACTGGGTCGGAATGAATCTGCAATCAGGACCACGGTCTATTGCAGATCTCTGAATCTCCAAAATGACTTGCGCCCTCCTTGGCTGAGTTGCGCCCTCCACAACAATCTCTCCTGAAAAGAACGGTGAAATACCTGGATGGTATCTCC
>JASDQU010100420.1:177092-203056 GCA_032191745.1 Picea mariana
TTGACTTAGGCTTAAGTGACTTTTCCTAAGTATTTTGGCTTAATTTATCGTTTAACCTTAATTCCTCCTTATTTCTCCATCTGGTTCCCTGTTTGTGCCTGACTATAGTCTACGGGAACATATAGACTACTAAGTCACTCCCTGCTGGCCTAATCTTGGGGACGGGACATCACATGGAGTGACCAAACAATGGGTTGTCTTTGTTGAGGGCATTGTGGCAAGGGAAAATCTTCCCAAGTGGGATCGTCTTTGGGATGACTTCATTCAAGAGAAAACTCGAAGAGGCTATGTGCATGGGAGTTCATCTATAGGTAATGAAGAGGAGAATGTGGCAATTGCAACTAAAGGAAAAAACAAGTCCAAGAAAGGTTCCAAAGGAGGGAACAAGCAGAAAGGTGAAGGGAAGAAATACATGAGCAAAGTCAAGTGCTTTGCTTGTCACAAGTTTGGGCATTGTTATCCCCATTTTGTGGATAACTAAGGAGATGATGTCTCAAGGCCCTCAGGTTGCAGATATGGAGTGTCGAGAGACTACATGACCAGCAATACCCTTTGCACAGATGGAAAACCCACTCACCACCACAGATGGTCACAGGTTTGCAGATGGAATCCACCACACCAACTGACTTCTGGAAGGCAATGGGCCTTGCTCCATAAGGTACAAGTCAATATTATGGTCAGCATCATTTCAATATTCAAGCCATTTGATTATGTTGTATCTTAGATTGCTCTAGATTTCATGATATGTGCTTGGACATTATGCCTTTTGCCATGCTTCACCTTAGTGGTTGACATTGTGCCCTAGTAAGTGGTTTTCCTTGGGGATGGGTTTGCTACTGGGAACTCCCTTAATGAGCCATTGTACCGTTCCTGACCATACTCACCACTTTCCATCATTATTCCCCTCCATTTCCTTATCTCTTGGGATTTTAGGGTATATTGACCCAAGAAAGGGTTGTCCCTCATTTTATGGGAAGAAGGGGTTGGTGTTGGGTAAAAGATAAAAGCCTTATATAAACCTTCTAGATGCTTCGCCCAGGGATCACCCAAGAAAACAATGAAACATTTATCTTTGAATAAAGGGGACCCACAATATAATAAAGAATGTTTAAAAGGTTAGTTGAAGGATAGGAGGTCTCATCACGAGCCAACCTATCACGTCCATGGATATCTAGTGGTATGACATTGTCATCATATGGTCACCAAACCAGAGCAATGACTCTCAGTTGCATGGCTGAGAGAAAAGGGGTCCCATCACGAGCCAACCTTCTCATTTCCATTAGGTGTTTGTGGGTGACATTGCCACCACCTAGTCACCATGCCAGGGAAGTGACCTTCAACCTCCCCTTATGCTATATTGAAAGAAAATAAAGAAAGAAGGGAGAATCTGGGCCTTAAATAAACTGACAGATGATAAAAAGAAGGAATTAAGGAGGGAAATTCTAACCTGCAGAAGAAAAAATGCATCAACCCCTCCGTCACAACCTAATACTCCTCTTCCACCAGCAGAAACGATGGCAATGTATGTGGTATTGATTCCAAAAAGGTCAAAGTCCTTAGGGTATGTGAGGACATTGAGGTTTTCCTGATTGACTTTCCACATATCAGCATTCTCATGGACATTGTAGTGATCGACGTTCCAAATGCTTGGGCGATGCTTGTATCTAGGAGTTGGTCTACTACTCTTGGGGGTTTCCTTAACATGGATCTCACCCATGCACACATTCCTATTGGGGATGGCACTTTTTAGATAATATACAATCGAGAGAAAGTTGATAGACACGTGATGGATCCTGATGGTCCTAACTATGTTAGTGAATGTGATTATGATGTACTCCCACAGACCATTGAGTATGATCCATTTGAGCTACCTTTTATGTAGGAGGACTCCATAGACATGTTTATTCCATGGGCAGATCAATACAAAGACAAACTTGAGAAATACCATGGGAAGGAGCCAGGGTCTATCCAAATTTTAAAGAAGGAAGAAATCATCAAAGATACAGTCCACACAGATCCTCCATGCGATGAGAATACACCTTGCATCGATTTCGATGAAGGAAGTCTTATGCTCATGTGGGACAAAGGAAAGGGCAAGCCTAGATATGAAAAGAAAGATAACAATTCATGGGCGTGGCCCTTACATCATCAAGAAGAAGTTCGACAAAGAAAGGTACTATCTGACAGCATTAGATGGGAGAAAGGTGCCACTACCAGTAGATGGGTTTCTTCTCCGACCTCACATCCAGGTCACATGACTTCTTTAGGGCCCGTGCCCCAAGGAAGTAGGTAAGTCATCTTGATTCCCTACATTTGCATCTTGATTGCTCATACTAGTTTAGATACATTTCATTTTCATTTTTCTCTACTTGCATATTGATTTCATGCTTAGTTTAAAAAAATTTAAATGTCAAATTTTCTTTTTTTTGCTTAGTTGGTTTTGATTATCATCATATGAGAACAAGGATGAGTAGGCCATCCTGCACTTGACAGTTTGATGTTTCCTTGCAAGCACAGGTCTACTAGGAGATGTTGCAGTTCTCATGCACTCTACAGTGAGCACATGTCCCCAAGTAGGAGCCAGATGTTATCCCTATTTTGTGGATAACTAAGGAGATGATGTCTCGAGGCCCTTAGGTTGCAGATATGGAGTGTCGAGAGACTACATGACCAACAATACCCTTTGCACAGATGGAAAACCCACTCACCACCACAGATGGTCACAGGTTTGCAAATGGCATCCACCACACCAGTTGGCTTCTGGAAGGCAGTGGGCCTTGTTCCATGAGGTACAAGTCAGTATTATGGTGAGCATCATCTCAATATTCAAGCCATCTGATTATGTTGTATCTTAGATTGCTCTAGATTTCATGAAATGTGCTTGGACATTATGCCTTTTGCCCTGCTTCACCTTGGTGGTTGACATTGTGCCCTAGTAAGTGGTTTTCCTTGGGGATGGGTTTGCTACTGAGAACTCCCTTAATGAGCCATCATACCGTTCCCAACCATACTTACCACTTTCCATCATTATTCCCCTCCATTTCCTTATCTCTTGGGATTTTAGGGTATATTGACCCAAGAAGGGGTTGTCCCTCATTCTATGGGAAGAAGGGGTTGGTGTTGGGTAAAAGATAAAATCCTTATATAAACCTTCCAGATGCTTTGCCTAGGGATCACCCAAGAAAGCAATGAAATGCTTATCTTTGAATAAAGGGGACCCACAATATAATAAAGAATGCTTAAAAGGTTAGTTGAAGAATAGGAGATCTCATCACGAGCCGACCTATCACATCCATGGATATCTAGTGGTATGACATTGTCATCATCTGGTCACCAAACCAGGGCAATGGCTCTCAGTTGCATGGCTGAGAGAACGGGGATCCCATCACAAGCCAACCTTCTCATTTCCATTAGGTGTTTGTGGGTGACATTGCCACCACCTGGTCACCACGCCAGGGCAGTGACCTTCAACCTCCCCTTATGCTATATTGATAGAAAATAAAGAAAGAAATATAAAAGGCAATTACAGGGCTTGGAAAATGTGCATTGCGGGCGAAGGTACCACACACCCTCCATAAAGGCACCCATGAATGAGACACTACAACCCCTTGTATGCCATGAGCCCTATGCCCATTGAGTCTTGACCCCTACCACTTCATCAACTTTACATAGTTTAGAAAGGAATATATTGGAAGCTCTCCTTGACCTAGGGCAAGACTTACCCAATAGGACACCTCATCAACCCTCCCATATTTAAGCTTGACAAGTCGCATAGTGTCTTTGAGCTGTTAATTGTTTGATATAGTGATCTTTGATGCACATGCTTGGATGGCTTATTTATTGATTGGATTCACTTATCATGATGTTATGACTTGAGATCCTTGGAGGGCATGTTCATTTGTCTTTCCAGGACCTAGTTGGTGGACAGTTTTGGGAGAACAAGCCTAGCTTGGGCTTCCATGGGGCTACAAGCCCACAGGTTGGATGTCAGGGGCTCGCATGCCAGATGAGAGGGATGAGACTTGGATGGCCTTGATGATGACTTGGACAATCTAGCCCACCCCTTGCTTGCCAAACGATTTGCCCAAGAGGGGCAAAACATTCCACTTTTGAGCTTGGCGTCGTGATCTTGAGGGCTAGGGCATGGTGGTGAGGTGCCATTCTTTTGACACATGGATGTTTGAGGAGCAGAAAGGTCTTCACCATGATGAGAGTACTTAGATGCTTGACATGTGGCCTTTGGAGGCCTATCCATGCTTCTCCAACACCAATGTTTTCCTCAAAGTGGATAAATGTCCCCTAAAGGGGTGACGTCCTCCTAAATTAGGGTTTTATTTGTGCAAAAAGTGAAATTTTAAGTGAATTGTTTAATATTACTTTGTTAAGGGGGCAAGATTAGGGTTGTTGACCCCTAATCTTGTGGTTTGCTCCTTAATTTGTGGACAAATTATGTTAGCTACATTTTGTATAAATAGAGATCATAGGATCTCATTTTAAACATAACTCTCCTTCTTGTGAGAGACTTGGTCTGAAATTTCTAGACCTCTTGGCTCTTTCTATCTCTTGTGCACTTGTGTATGGCCATATTTATGAATGGTTGATGGAAGAAGTGATGCACTAGCCTTGGAAGGCTTTTCTATTGCTTTGTGGTGGATTATCTTGGCATTTTTCCTTGAATTGGTATGGTTTTTCCTTTCTTGCTATCATTTGTTTCAAGTCAAGGTTATTGTGCTAGGAACTAGGTGGGAAGTATAAGGTCATACATCCCCACCTTAGGCTTCATCACTTTATGCTTCATCTTATTGCTTTAACAAGGGTTTGCTAAGAGAAGTATAAGGGCATACACCCTCTTAGCTTAAACCCTAGCCTAGAGAAACTTGCCTTGGAAAGTAAAAGGGCTTACACCCCCAAGGAGGTAGATTCTCTAGGCTCCTTTTTTACTCCATTAACCCAATAGTAAAGGCACTAGTCATACTTTTTTGCATTGGAGATATAAAATCATTACCTTGGGAAACGCAATTTTTGGTCTTTTGAAAGGTCTCTTGCTTGAAGTTGATTTGTCTCATTGAGAGGAGCCTGCCCCCACTAGGGTGTCTCCTCTCTCCCAACACTCTAATTGTTGTTACAAACTTTAACCTACAGCCATTAGGGCTGCATAACCCTAGCTACTAACATTCTCATAACTCCTAAACTAACCCTAGACTAGCTCTCTAACTTCACTCACCTAGTCTACTAACTAGGGTGCATCTTTTGGGCTAATTATTGGCATCTTTTGATGGTTAATTTTGCTGCTGCATGCCATTAAATGCTACAGCCATAAGGCTGCAATTTTCTGCAGAAAACACATGTTATAACAGCTTGCTTTATTCAGCCTCATAGTGTCATTTTTCAGTCATAATTGATTGCCTAATTCATTGATAATATTGTTGATTGATCTCATGCTTTACATGTTGATTTGAATGTCTTACTTGCTGATATAAACTGTCATCTACTGCTGCAAATTAGGGACAGCAAGCTTAACTTGTTGATCCATACTAACATATATCATTGCAAGTTGGATTTTCTTGTGTCTTGGGCAGGTACAATCATCCGAAGAAACACTATACATGTGGGGCAACAATTACTTTACTTGCAAGGCATCTCTCCCTACCTTTTATTCCACTTAGAATTGACCTCTAGGGGCTTCACTTCCATTTCCATCTATCTCCATCTCAATCCCCCTAGGGTCACCGGGATCGCCTCCCTAGAGTGACCTAGTCACCCTTGAAGTACGGGACCTACATCGAGGTGACATTGGGTGTACGATTCCCAAGTTGTAGCACTTATTTCGCGGTTGTGTCGGGCTTTGCCCAACCTACAACTTGCGTTATAACAGGCACTATGCTGGACAGTGTCCTAACAAGAAGAAGTGGCAAGTTGCAGCTTTGGCGGATGTGAAGGAGTTTACCCACAGGTTCGAGAAGGAGTATCCATTGTTAGTGTGTCTTTCCTCTACAGCATCATCTACCAGTATTTGGTATATGGATAGCGGTGCCTCCCGCCATATGACAGGTGTTCGTGAGTACTTCACTGAACTTACAGAGATTGGAGATCATGAGGTGGTGCTTGGAGATGACTCAGTGGTCAAGGCAGTTTGGTAGTGGGACAGTATCATTTCAGAGGCAGTCTCTACCTCCCATGTTGTTGAGAGATGTCCTATATGTTCCGGGCTTGAAGAAGAACTTAGTGTCAGATTTCACTATTGAAGATAGGGGATATGAGATATTCTTCCATGATGGGCATGTGCTCTTGTATCCTAAGGGATCCAGTGTCACTTCGGCCAAAGTGATTGGGATCCGGCATGAGAAGCTATACAAGCTCATGTTTCAGACTGCTAGAGCATTGATGCATAGTACCAGCAACAGTGACCTTTGTGATTTAAGGCATAGGAGGATGGCTCATTTGCACCATGGAGCTCTAAGGATCTTGAGAGAGATTGTGACTGGAGTGCCAGAGTTCAGTATAGAGCACCAGGAGGTGTGCAAGGAGTGTTCTCTTGGGAAGTACGCCAAGACTGCTTTTCCAAGTAGTGATAGCAGAGTAGCAAGTATTCTTGCTCTGGTTCATACCGATGTATGTGGTCCTATGTCTTCTGCTTCTTTGAGTGGATTTTAGTATTATGTCACTTTCATTAATGACTTCTCTCGAAAGTCTTGGATTTTCTTCATGAAGACCAAAGGACAGGTCTTCCAACAGTTCCAAGAGTTCAAAGCTCTTGTAGAGAACCAAACTGGGAAGAAAATGAAAGTGTTGAGATCTGATAATGGGGGTGAGTGTACCTCCAATGAGTTCAGTGACTTTTGTGCTAGGGAGGGTGTTAAGTGAGAAGGGACAGTTCCTTACAACCCACAGCAAAATAAGGTTGTTGAGAGGAAGAACAAGGCCATTGTTGGGGCTTTGAAAGCCATGTTACATGATCAGGGGCTACCATTGTTTCTTTGGGATGAGGCTTGCAACACTGCAGTTTATCTGTAGAATAGGAGTCCACACCTAGAGTTCAAAGCTCTTGTGGAGAACCAAACTGGGAAGAAAATCAAAGTGTTGAGATCTGATAATGGGGGTGAGTATACCTCCAATGAGTTCAGTGACTTTTGTGCTAGGGAGGACGTTAAGAGAGAAGTGACAGTTCCTTACAACCCACAGTAGAATGGGGTTGCTGAGAGGAAGAACAAGGCCATTGTTGGGGCTACGAAAGCCATGTTACATGATCAAGGGCTACCACTGTTTCTTTGGGCTGAGGCTTGCAACACTGTAGTGTATCCGCATAATAGGAGTCCACACCAAGAGTTCAAAGCTCTTGTGGAGAACCAAACTGGGAAGAAAATCAAAGTGTTGAGATTTGATAATGGGGGTGAGTATACCTCCAATGAGTTCAGTGACTTTTGTGCTAGGGAGGGCATTAAGAGAGAAGTGACAGTTCCTTACAACCCATAGCAGAATGGGGTTGCTGAGAGGAAGAGCAGGGCCATTGTTGGGGCTGCGAGAGCCATGTTACATGATCAGGGGCTACCACTGTTTCTTTGGGATGAGGTTTGCAACACTGCAATTTATCTGCAAAATAGGAGTCCACACAGAGTCTTGAGAGATAACACTCATGAGGAGGCTTTCTCTGGGAAGAAGCCTAAGGTTGGGCACTTTAGGATTTTTGGGTGCCTTACCTATTCACATGTCCCTTGTGAGAAGAGGACAAAGCTAGAACCCACAGCAAAGAAGAGCATCATTGTTGGGTATAGAGAGACCTTGAAGGCTTTCTACATATACATCCCCTCTTTGAGGAAGACAGTCGTACGACGAGATGTGAGATTTGTGGAGGATAGAGCCTTCTGGAGGTCACAAGATATGGAGTAGGGGGAGCAGTCAGCCCCTCAAACTCAGGTGAGTCCTTCACAGAGCATAGTGAAACAAAGTTCAGGACCACTTGCTTCAAGGACGACTGGTCCACAGGTCGCAGGGTCATAGGTTACTAGTTCACAGGGTACTATTTCTCAGTCTATTGGTTCTCAGACTACCTCAGGATCATCTTCAGGTACACAATCTTCAAATGGTGGGATTGAGGAGGGTGAGTTCCCTCCACATGGTGCTACTTTAGAGAAGAGGAAGCCCAAGTGGCTTCAAGACACTTTGAAGGAAGCACAGGGTTCTGTGGGGAATCCCAAGCAAGTTGTGAGGGAGAGTAAACTTCCTGAGAGGTTTTGCATCTATCTTGTGATGGTGAGCAGCATCAAAGAATTCGAGCCTTCCACTTTTGAGGAGGCAGCAGGTCTGGAAGGATTAGTGGAAGAGTACAATTCCATCATGAAAAATGATGTTTGGGAGGTGGTTCCGAGACCTGAGGGGAAGTCAGTGGTGACTTCCAGGTGGCTCTACAAGATCAAGTATGTTGTTGATGGCAGCATTGAGAAGTTCAATGCTCAATTTGTAGCTTGAGGGTTCTCACAAGTAGAGGGAGTAGACTATGATTAGACCTTCGCTCAGGTTGCTAGATATACCTCTATAACGGCAGTGATCTCCATTGCAATAGAGATGGGTTGGAAGATCCATCAGATGAATGTGAAGACCGCATTTCTAAATGGTCTCATAGAGGAGGAGGTGTACATTGAGCAACCTCAAGGCTTTGAGGTGCATGGGAGAGATTCTCATGTGTGCAGATTGAAGAAGGCATTGTATGGGTTGAAGTAAGCTCCTAGAGCTTGGTATTCAAGGATAGATACATACTTGCAGCAGATGAGTTTCGAGAAGAGAGAGGCGGATCCCAACCTTTACTTCATTTTGGTTGGGGAGGATCCTCTCATTCTTGTGCTATATGTGGATGATCTCTTCATTACAGGGGCTGGAAGACTCATAGTTGGTTGCAAGGAGAGCCTTGCTTTAGAGTTCAAGATGAAAGACATTGGACCGATGCACTACTTCTTGGGATTAGAGGTTTGGCAGGAGCCTGGACACATCTTTCTGGGACAGGGCAGATATGTTGTTGACATTCTGAGGAGATTCTGGATGGAGGATTGTAGACCCATGTCCACACCAATGATAACCAACTAGAAGAAGCTTCATTCTTTTGAGTTAGAGTTGGTTGATCCCACGTTGTATTGTCAGTTGATTGGTTCGTTGATGTATTTGGTCAACACCAAACCAAATCTTTGTTTTGTTGTCAGCTCTCTTAGTCAATTTATGGTGGAGCCTTGGAGAGTGCATTGGGTGGCAGCAAAACATGCGCTTAGGTACCTTAAGGGTATGATGGATTATGGCATGAACTATGAGAGAGAGGATGGAGTCAGATCGATTGGCTACACAGATTCAGATTGGGCAGGATGTGTCAGTGACAAGAATAGTACCTCAGGTTGTTGCTTTGGATTGGGCTTAGCAATGGTGTCTTGGTTCAGTCGAAAGCAAAAGTCAATGGCTTTGAGTTCTACAGAGGCTAAGTATATGGCAGCCAATCAGGCCAGTTGTGAGGCCATATGGCTTCGCAAGTTGTTGATTGGAATATTTGGTGTGCAAATGAGACCCACGGTGACCTACTGTGACAATCAAAGTTGCATCAAACTCTCTAAGAATCGAATTTTATATGACAGGTCTAAACATATCGAGATTAGATATCACTTCATCCAGGACTATGTTCAGAGAGGAGCGGTTGGGTTACAGTATATATCCACTGATGAGTAGGTGGCAGACATCCTCACTAAAGCTTTGGGGAGAGGCAAGTTTGTACCTTCCAAAGATAAGCTTGGGGTGGTGAAGAACACTTTCCTCGATAAAAGGGAGTGTTAAAATAAATTAAAAAGTACCAAGGTCAAGTATTTCTCATCACCTAGGCACCTAGGGGTGAGAAAGCGTCCAATGTGGTCCCTAGTGCATTAATTTCATGAGATGTGAAATTAAAAGTGACTTTATGAAATGTAAGTGAAGTGGGTGACTAAAAGGTCATTTAATCTCCACCGTCCATCTAGTCTAATCTCCACCATTGGATTAGATGACTCTTCAACTTCCCTCATGAGGTCGAATTAGGGAAAGAGGCGCCCCATTCCTTTGGCATTCTTCATGTGCATTTGGAGATTGAATGAGAAAGAGAAGTCGAGCTAGAGAAGAGAGGCACACATGTTGAAAGTGGCACGAATTCCAAGGCAAGATTGTGGCACAAATATCGAGGCAAAAGGTACAATAAGTACAGGGCCATACAGTAAAGATTTTGAGCAAGACGTACAGCAGTAAACTAGCACAGAAATAGAGGAGGCAAGTTGCACAAATTTCTAGGCAAGTTTGGCATAGAAATCGAGGAACCCAGCTGACATAAATTTATGGAAAAGAGTGACAGTAGAAGGCACGATTTTTTAGGTAGTCGTACAGCATTAAATGTTGTGACATCCGTACTCTGTACCAACGTTACCAACATCGCGATATTATCGTCGTTTTGAGGGTCAGCGACATTATCGCCTGAAAATATCGTGATATTTTACTCTGGCGATAATATTGCGATATTTTTTAAAATAGCGTGATATATAGCAAGTAGATGGAAAATGTCACAGGGACGCAGACAGTCACGAATTAAAAGCCAATTTATTTGTTTTTAAAGTGTCATTTTGCTAACAGAGTGTGGGGTTTCGAGACAAAAGGAGCAAGAGGCGAGCAAGAGCCGAAAACTTAGTTTTTTTTTGTCATTTTGCAAACATAAAGAGGCTAATAATCTACTAATTAATGGTATTATTAAATTCTTAGTTTTCATCGTTTATCTTAAAAGTGACATTCTCCTTTATCTTTCATTTTTATCCTTTTACTTAAATTTTTAACATTACCATTAATTGTTTCAAGATGTTTGAGAGTGGTTCCAACCTCATTGGACTTCATATGCAGAAAGTAGAATTTTAGGTCCCGTTCAAAATTCAGTTGACTTGATGGTTTTCAGGATTTCAAGATTGGCATTATTGCAACATTTCCACTAGATTCTATCATGTATGAGGGTATGGAACTGGCATTTAGTCAAGAGCACCAAGTGCTCTATGTACCTTGATGTTGGTGGCATTGATTGTTGAACTCTTTTGTCATGACCCTAGTAAAATTGTACCCTTCACTCATGTAAAATCACTTATTAGGCATGTTAAGCTTTTTCTATCTTATTTTAATGCTTAGAGGGTGACACTGATGACGAGGATCCTAATATAGGCAATGATTTTGATGATATGTAGTTATTTGTTGTAGCATGATTTTTTTTGGACTCTAGAGGCCATTTACAACCTCTTGTTGATGTGTTTTGGTTTAGAGATGGATTGCGCTCAGTGCTATTTTGGTTATATGCACCCTTACTTTCTATTTACATGAGAAACTTTGCATATGTGTATAAGGTTTGGATTCATATGGATGCACATGAATATATCTTCTTCACGGACTCCGACAAAGCGCGTTGTACTTGGCAGTAGCACCAGTAGAGGACACCAAAGTCTAGCTCCTTCTTCTTCTACAGGACATCAGAGTCCAATGTCAACCCCAGGGCCTTCTTCCTCTAAAGGAAAATCCATTTCTAGAGCCATCACCTTTGCCTATAAAAGGGGTAGAGGGAATCGTTAGTTTATTTACCTGATTTCATTGTAGATGACTCATGATGATGAGATACATTTATTATATTTTTTGATGATATTTTGAGGCTTTAGAGTCAAGACATCTGTGATGTATTCGAGGTTACTAGACATCTTATACATCTTATATATCAGTTACCTTTTCATATTTGTGTGGAAATGCATTTATTTGATGTTGTTGATGCTTTGGATATTTAGAAAATTGAAAAAAATGAATATTTTTGTATTTTTTTTCATTCTTACGACATTTTCCGATATTTTCCCCGATGTTGCTGATATTTTTGTTTTCGGACCCTCGGCGATATTTTGCCGATGCCGATGTTTGCAAAACTGCCCTATACAGATTTCTCAGCACAGAAATCGAGGAGTTGTTTAGCACACATTTCAAGGCTGTGTGTGGGCACAGAAAACAAGATAAGTCTGTATTTTGTATTGTTGAAGATGACTGCTATAAAAAGAATTTCTCTCTGAGCTCTGAATAATAAAAGCCTCTCCTCTCTCACTGGTTTTCCCCTTGTGGGTTTTTCCAGGGTCTAAGTTTGACCAAAATCTCTGTGTGCAAATTTCTGGGTGTGTTTATTTCTGATTTAAATGCTGTAGCAAACTTCATGTGTTTCAGTTTGTGAGCATTTATTTTACTGCCAACTAATTTGCTGCTGAAAAGTACAATGTGGGTTGGGCATTAAACTATGTTGTCTCATTGAGACTTGAAACCAGGTTGGGGTCTGAAATTTCTACAATGGGGTTGTACGAAGACCTGGTGGATTATTCTTCAGATCCACTAGAGGAAAGTGATACTTTTGGATGTGGTAGAGAATGTGGAAACGAAAGGAATGCCAAGCTAGGATATTCTGGACCCTGAAATTTCAAAGTGCTCGGAATGGCTTGAAATCGGACACCAACACTGCTTGTCATACTAGCTACGCAAAAGTCTAGTGACCCTGCTAAAAATAATACTGCTAAAATAGCCCAAAAATCCATGGTCTCAGAATATCTGACGAAACACGAACCATAGGCAAATCTCCCAACTAGGTCCTCAAATATGTAAACAGCTCGCCAATTGGACCACTCTCAAAAAATGCTAAAAATATCAACTTCTCAGATTTTCCTAAAAACTGAACCCCATGCATATCTCTCCAAAGGGTATCCAAAACTGTGATCAGATCATGAAAAGATCTCCAAGAAACGCAAAAATTCAACTTCACAAATCTTGAAATCAAGAAACTCAGAACTGCAAGAAACCATCTTGATCATACCCTTCAAGATCTTCGACCTCCCATACTTGCCAATGGACTGAAGGACCAAGGAGGCTTCAAAGAACTTGCCATGTCTCCATCCTAAAAGGCTAGTTGAGGTAATCTCCATCAAGGAGCAAAGGGTGAAGCAAGGGTATCTCTCACTTCCAGCAGCAAAATCCTCCAGGGTGTTGTATCCTATGAAGAAAGAAGACAACTCTGAAAATGATCTCAAGGCACAAGGGATAGGTGCCAAACTCAACCTGGAAAATGGCATGCAGAACTGTTTGCATGGAGCAAATCATACACTGTAACATGAGGGATTGTATTCTCTTTACACAGGCCCAATCAGCAAGTCACAACCTATAATCCTAGATCTCAGCCCCATAAAGAAGAGTCAACTTGATGATCATTTCAAAGAGATTCATCTTAACAGAAATGTCCTGAAACTACATAAGAAAGCACTGGTGCTCAAGCATGGAAAGAGACCCACAACCCTTGCTAAGTTGGGATTGGGCAACATGTCTCGAACTGAACATGGGAACAATGAAATAGAGCCCAAATAAGCATAAGTTGTGGTGATCTCTATCTTGGTCCCTCTTAAGAAGTGGAAATTGGACAGGGCATTCTTAGAGGCATTAAATATCATGACCTTAGTCTTGCTAATGCTCACCACCGTTTACCTGCGGTCACAGAAACTCGTGAGGGCATCAAGATACCTTTTCAGGCCCTCAGGGGAGGAGGCCAAAAAGACTACATCATGTGCAAACAAGAGTAGAGAAATTAGAACATGATGTAAAAGAAAACCATTGCCTACATGCATCTAGCTCAATAATGTGTATCCAGAACAAGGTCAACAAGAGGGAGCACCCCTGCTTGAACCCTATGGTGCTCCTAATGAAGACAAAAAGACCCTGTGATGTGCAAAGCTGACCAATAAAATTCTCATATAGCCTCATGATAGCAGTGATGAGAAACTCGAAGTTGTGTCATGATTATATTCTCAACTAACTCGAGATGAAATCTCTAATACCAATGAGCACAATTATGGATGTGTTTTCATAACTGAAAACAGTTATGAAAACATGGAAAAATAATGAGCACAAAGGCAAGAACACACACAAAAAAAACACCCAAGTAGTTTCCACGTGTACGACTTATACACTCTTCTATTATATGAATGTATACATAAGAGTATAATGGATACATATTTGGAATGTGCAAGAATAGAACAAATACCAGGAAAAGCTTGCACGCGTGGCTTCTAAAGATAACTCATCCAAATAATTAAAATAGGATAAGAATAAAGCCAAAATGTAAATAGAAAAGCTAAAGCTAAAACCAAAAATTCAAAACACGAAGCTAACAGCTAACTCAAAGCTCTCATCACTCAAGATGATGATTGCAAGCCTTGGGTGGATTTCAGTAGTCACTAGAGGCACTTTCTTTGTACAATTTTTAAAAGTTTACAGATAAAAGTCTTACAGCAATTAGAAATGAATGTAAAAACACTTAGCGCTCAGCTACCACTTACTAATTGATGATAGTCTTGCTGCATAACCCTTTATCGTGGCTTGGTATATAACGTAAAAGAGCTTCTACCTTCTTGATAAAAGAAAACTCACCCAATTCCTCGATATATGCCACATTTTGCAGACAAGAACCACAGAAACAACAATCAGCTAGCTCTTTACCTCTTTTTTGCTTTTTGTAGATTAATGAAAGGAATTGTTTTTGCACTCCCACTATGTCTTTACACTGCCTGTCCTTCTGAGTCCCATTAATCTATTTTGTGGTCATTCATTGGTTATTAGCAAAATTATTTTATCTTATCTTGCTAAAATAATTTTAAATCAAGGAAAATAATTGCTACGCTTCGATAAAGTGATCTGGGATGTTAAATCAAATAGAAGACTACAGCTCCAATTGGTGACCTCCATGAACATTGTTTTAAACAGACTTGCTCAAAATTTGCGCTTTGTCATTTTCAAGACTAAGTGAATGAGGACATTAAGTGCTTTCCATTTATTTGATGGCAATTTCAAATTTTAAACAACTTAAAATAGTGAAAAGTGAAATTTTTTTGGTAAAATAGAACACTATTAGCATGATGTTGCATGACCATCACCACTTATAATGATATGCTTAAATGGACAAATGCACCAAATGTACCTCTTTTCACAAGATGGTTGAAACAAGAAAATGCTTTTAACCCTGGTAGAGTATTCATTGCATGGAAAACAAGCAAAATATGTTATTGAATTACCTCCATTCTAATATACAACAGCTGTTGCACAGCATAAGGATACGTGACTATAAGCAATGCTTCTCTTAGAGTAATAAGTACTGAAAGCGATGAGCAAGAATGCAGCTAGACGAGACAAAACCCCATAAATGCTATAAATAAATGGATTCAGCAACCAACACATTTCAAATAACTGGAAGAGGCAAGAAGACAAATTAAAACCATCTCAAGGAGGAGATGAAGGAGATACAAACAAAATACCGAAAGGAGTAAAATAGGCGACAAAACAAAGATGAAGCAAAATAAAGCAACAAAATTTCATTAGATGCAAGCAAATAATACATGGAGACAAGCTTGAACTACAAGACCCTCCAAGACCTCAACTTGACTTAAACATTGACTAAAACTACCCTTTTATAGACCAAATATGTGATTATTTTAATACTTTCTCTAAACCTTAATATTTTAAAAGTAATTCCTACCGAACCCTCATAAATGTCCAACAAGGGTAAGAAAACAGAAGGTATCAGGATTTTTTTATACATATGACTAACTTAAAGACGTATAAGTACAACCAAGGACATCTTAGGATTTTTACATTATTTTATTAATGTGTAAAATAAGAACCCAATAAATTTGTATAATAGAATTATGACTCGATAAGCATAAAAATACATATCCACCACCAGATGTTAGCTTGGTTATAGAAACAATAATTGCTTTCCCAAGGTGACACTCCCAATCACAATCACCTCAGAGTGGATCCATGTTTCCACGATATAGGCAATGCTTGGCTCATGGGAATCGCCCCCATTAGCTAGAAATGATTCCTATTAGAACAGAATCATCTCCACCTGTTGTAGACAATTTTGAACAAGAAATATTACCGATAACAGGATATGTCTCTTGCCAATTAGGAATTACCTCTTGCGACTGGGGATGGTCTTTAAAGAAAAAACTATACTAAAACAATCACATCAATACCAAAACATTAGAGGACTAGATAGGTATTCCCTGAGTTCTGATTTTGATGGGTCTTACTTTGCTAGTGCAACTCTTTAGATGTTTTATCAATCATTCCAATATAAATAACTTTTTGCAAGAACTTACCAATGCTTATATTAGCATTATATTAGTGCCAGTACCAATGCTTATATTAGCATCTAGACCTGCAAATACTTGCTACTACTCATAATCATCACTGATAGAAGGAATAACGTTCAGATTTGTTTCTCCCTAGATTGGTCCTAGCTAACATTATAATTTATAAATTACAAAATATTGTCAAGGCATGTAACATAACATGTTTGAGACACGATTACAGAGTAAACTTCAACATCTTTGAATTGCGTTGCAAATCTACATTCAACATGGATACTTCTAGAACCATGTACGTATGTGAATGTGCCATAAGATAACACTTTAAATTGCCATGATATACATTTAGCATGCATACTTATAGAACCATGCACGTGATACGGATATGCTATAACACTTTAAATAGTCGTGATATCATTTTAAGGCAAAATCGAACTCTAAAATATAACAGTGAATTTGAATTTTTTTAATTCGGAAAAAAGTTATGTATATTTTTGAAAATATGTATAATGTTGTATCCCGGATTCCTAAGATCTGGAAGGTACCTCCTGCACCTGAACTGCACACATTTTCAAAACCAGCGCAAACTACAAGTGATGTTTAGGCTTTTGCCCTAATTGAACAAGTGGATTCTCGACACATAATTTTAGTGAGGACGAATGCTTAAACGACAAAAATGGATGTTAAACATAATTGACAAAGAGTGTCTTCAATACAGGAAAGTAGGGTGGTGAGGATGAATAACCTAATACCAAAGATGGATATATTCTAAACACCAATTGACCAAATGGGTCCTTAGAACAGGTAAGAGGGGTGGTGAGATCAACCTCCAATGCCAAAGGTGGATATTGGCCCTAATTGATCAAGTGGGTTCTAAACACAGGTAAATAGGGTGGTCGTGATCAATCTCAAATGCCAAAGATGGATGTTAGCCCTAACCGACCAAGTGGGTTATAAAGACAGGCAGGTAGGGTGGTCGTCATCAATCTCAAATGCCAAAGGTGGATGTTAACCCCGGGACCAAGTGGAGTCTAAATACAGGTGAGTGGGATGGTGGTGATGAATTGTTAGTGGGCAATTTATATATTTCCGAGCACAGTATGGCCCCTAATTCCAGGAGGGGATCAATGTATCCACAAATTGGACAGCCACCAAATCAACAGAACGGTTCTCTTCAAGCCCCTCCCCACCAACCCTTCGTCTTGCAGAAGCCGTGCCTTACCTTGTTGCTCAAATGCTTAAAAAAGCAGTTGAAGCAGACCAAATTCAAAATCCATAATGCCCACTGGATTATATCAACTGGAAAAATAATGTGCAGAAGCAAATAAATACCTGGATGTCAACAAAGCCAGGATATGCAGTGAATTCAGGAGCTGAGTTCGCATGGCCTGTTCAATGTATTTCCATAACATGGGTTCATTGTTGCTCCAACAAAGATTGGATATCAGTAATTGTCCCAGCTCCACACTGGGCACCTGCAATCCTGCTCCCAAAAGACACTTGGTAACTTCAACTCCCCACAAAAGAGCAGGGTCCCTCTGTTCCTGCGATAGTTGTGTCAACTCTAACACCTTTTGCTGCCACTGCTGTAGAGAAGAGGAATCCATAGCCATCTCTTCGTCTTTTGTTCCCGCCTTTCTAATCCACCACACAGACGGACAGTCTGAGGAAACAAAAGTAAGGCGGATGCGATCTCGAACTCCCCAAAATATAAATATGGTAACTAGGAAGCCGAAAGGCCTGAAAGGTTCAGATGGGTTTTTAGGCCTTAGTCAACATCTGAGGGGTTGGAAGGTACCGGCATTGATTGGGAAGTATGGGCAGACAAAGTGGTAGTTAAAGGAAGCTCCCTCAAGGGCCAAAGGGATGTGTTTCGTTCATACTAGCATCTCCATTGGTCTGGTTTTTTAGATATATGTCGATTATTTTATTCTTTAGAAACGGGTCGTTTACAAGATCTACATATGTTGAATTTGTATGTGGACATCACACCATCACCGAACCTCGATCTGTTTGAAGTGCCCAGAAAGATGATCCATTCATCGATGTGAAGGTTTTTTTATTGAAATTTCAGTGATTCGATGAACAAAATTTTCAATCTTTTATAAAATAAAAATCTTCACTTTCAGCAACAATCTTAAGCTTAAATACAAGTTTTGAACGATTTTAAACTAATAACCGTTAACAACGAAATTAAGATAAGTGTCAGCTTTGGATAACTTGGTGTAAACGAAATTTGGATACGTTGGTGTAAGACTTAATGCAAATTTTATGCAATTTTAATATTTAAAAAATTCTAAACTTTCAACTCTATAATTGGATTTAGGTAGAAGTTTTTAATAATTTTAACATGGAAAAAAAAATTCAAATATAATTACGGTTAGGTTAAGATTAAATTTTGGAAGGAAAAATGTATATATATATATATATATATATATATATATATATATATATATTAATTTTTAGTTATGTATTTGAGGTTAGATATTTGATAATTTTGTGTTCATAATCACAAATATTATCCAATATAATTAAAGTTTTGAGTAATTTTAATATAAAAAATTTAATTTTTTTATATTTGTTAGTGTATTTATTTCCTGTAAAATTAGTCTATTATTTGGGTCATACTAACTCTTAATATGGTTAGATATTTTTTGGATATCTCCTATAAACTATCACTAGTTTAACAAAAAATATTCAATTATATGGAAAAATATAATTTTTAACTAATTTTAATAAAATAAAAATATTTTATTTTAACTCAATTAAATATTATATTTATAAATTTTAATAAAATTAAAATTCCATATTACACAATTTTAATAATCTAATTATTTAAATCTTTGTTGTTTACCAATTTTAATAAAATAAAAATTCCATACTGGACACTTTTGACTTAACTCTTTGTATACTCTTTCTTGAGTGGTTAAGATATTGACATGACAGTTGACCTTACACAGCAAGATGAGCTGCCAAAGCCCATGAGTGAGACCCTTTCCAACCATCTAAGTAGTGGAAGTTGTTGATGATGGTTGATTGCCAAAACAATGATTTTAGGTGAAATACAAACCTCCCACTCTACTACTTACATGGTTTCTTTCATTCTAAGAAAAGACATTGTGTTGTTATGTGAGCCGTCAATGCACAACCCATAAAAAAGGGGGAAAATATTCCTTTTGGAAGAAGTCTTTTGTATGGTGTGTCCCATTGTAGGTGGTATGGATATTTCAAGGATTGCAACACCACGTAATTTCGTAAGTGTAGGGACATTTCAATGACTTTCTCTTTTGTTTTTATCCAAATAAAGTCGTTTCAATGCATGCACAATGTAAGTAAATTATTTATATTTTGCTCTAAGTGGTAAGTGGGAGCTTCTACATTATAAAATAATAATTTCATATATCATATGAATTTATTAATAGGAGGTTTTGAGAATCTTTAGCTTAATAATAATAAATTAATTGAAATTTTAATTTAATATAAAAATTGTTTTAACTTAAAAAGTATATTAAAATAATTTGATTGGTTGAGTGATGATATTATGATTTTTTTTAATGTACTTTGTTTGTAAAATAAAAAATATATAAAGAAAATATGAAAATAGCATGATTTAAAAAAAAAAAAAAAAAAAATATGTTTTTGTTTTATCTTTCAAAATAGTTAAATTTTTATAATTATTAATTTAAATAAATTTAGAATTTGATATATAATGTAAATGATATGATATATTGGTTAAGTGGAATGACGATTGCATGATTTTTTTCAAAAATGTATATTTTGTCTTGCAAAATAGTTAAGTTGTTATAATTGTTAAATTTAATTGATTTTAGAATTTGATATACAATATAAAATGATATGATATGTTGGTTTAGTGGAAGGACGATTGCATGATTTTTTTCAATAATGCAATAATATGTTTTGTCTTGGAAAATAGTTAAATTGTCATAATTGTTAAATTTAATTATATTTGGAATTTGATATACAATGTAAAATGATATGACATGTTGGTTGAGTGGAAGGACTATAGCATGATTTTTTTCAAAAATGTAATAATAATGTAGTAATATGTTTTTTGTCTTGGAAAATAGTTAAATTGTCATAATTGTTAAATTTAATTATATTTGGAATTTGATATACAATGTAAAATGATATGAGATGTTGGTTGAGTGGAARGACTATAGCATGATTTTTTTCAAAAATGTAATATGTTTTGTGTTGTAAAATAGTTAAGTTGTCATAATTATTAAAATTAATTAAACTTGGAATTTGATACACAATGAAAAATGATAGTCCAACTACTCAAATAATAGTTTCCCCACTTATCATGTATAAGCATATCCTCCTCAATGTTTYAATTGATTCCTTTTAAATCTACTTTTAATATAATTTAATGGATAAGATAYAACTAGTATATATAAAGGGTTGTTCAGTGAACATAAGTTTTTAAATGATGATTTTTTCTGATGTGGAATAATTGAAGGGAAGAAGTTGTAAGGATAGTTACAACTATATATACAGGGTTGTTCAATGAACATAGGTTCTTACTGATGATTTTATTTAATGTRGAATGATTGAAGGGAAGAAGTTGTAAGGGTTGTGAAAACGATAGGCTTTAAGAAGAATAGTGTTGATTATAGGTAAAGATGTTAATGACATCTAGGTGGAAGTCAAGAGGGGTCATCTTAGGTATCTTATAAGGTTTTAGAAATGTAATACCTCATTTGGATCAATTTACTACATGGTAGAAAAGGATTGTTATGGCCGGATTTGAATATGATTGGTTAATATATTGTAGGGATATTTTATTATGATGGGTATATTTAACTTGGTGAAATAAATGAAAATGTGTTTTTTTATCTTTTATTGTGATTTAGTGTAGGTACATGGTTGTGAGTCATTGGTTTTAACGGTAGAGTGTTTATATGTATAGGTGTGTTCATATGTGTATTGCGTTATAATTTGATATATTTTGTATTATTGGATTTTCTATTTTTACTAGCTAGACTATCATGTGCATGGCAAGGGTAATCATACTAGATTACAAAAGGGAGTCTACTAAGTTAGAGCTCACACACTCTCTAATCATCATTAAAATTCGATGAGAGGTAATAAAAAGATAATGAAAACCCATGTAAAAGTTAAGCTAAAATTCAAATATGCATTAACTTTTTTAAATTAGAAGTTAGAACATAAGATCTTAATATGGCCATGGTGTTACAAGGGAAAAACTCTCTATGGCCAAGGGTAAACCACAACAGACAGGTATGACTGCATAAATCAACTCAATTCCAACATATGTTATATACACTAATGTGCAATATAATAAAGAGGTCTACCTCGATCCAACATTTGATGATGTTCCACCGTTGAGCACTTTGACCCAAAGCTTTATACCTACAAGAAGTTCTTAACAAACAAGCAAAGCAAGTACATAGTGATGATATAAAAGAGGTTAGCACATTAGATAGCATAATCCATTAATAAACATTACAAACACGCCCATGGATAATAATCATATATTTGCAAGATACCAATAGGATGGGAAAGGAGTATTTCTAGTAATAATTGATCAGCAGAAGTGACAACATTACAGACTTCCGTGTCGGCACGGTTCGAAACCAAGAAACCAAGTCCCTTCCAACTGGGTCTCCACCACTTCAATCCTCCACCAAAGGCAAGCTCATAGGAAAGAGGCAATGAGGTCCTCTCAACAATGGGAAAGAGCTTGGGGGTTGAACATTGTGTTCAGACTTGAGGGACAAAGGGATGCAGACTCAATATGAAGTAATTTCTCCAGAGTAACTTTGCTCTCAAAGTTGAATGTTTTTTTCATCGTTTACATAGCTCGAAATTGTGCTCTTATAGCCTTCAAAATGCAACTAAAGGGTCGATTCGGAACGTTTCCAGTATATGGAAGGCCAAGGATCATAGATCTTCTGTCGTGACATGGAAACCCAACCTCATTTTGTATTTTCTGGCACAAATCCTGATGTATGCAGGCTGTAGTGGAGCAACCAGCGTATACACGTCTTGCATAACTGATGGGAAGTGTATATGTGGAAAAATGTATATTTTTAGCTCTGGATTCATCAAAAAGGGATGATAAGTCTGCATAGGGAAATGGAAAAAGGCCCTCTGTGTAAGATAGCAATGGTGAGGCAAATCTTGCTATAACAGATGCCCCCTAATGTGTGAGATTAGAGGAGTATCTGCGATGGCCGAAATACATTATAAATAACCCAAAAGTGGAGTGGTAGAGAACCAGCTGGATGAACTCAATTACTCATTACATTATGTACTGACTTTGCATACATGGCTGCCAAGAATACAATGCAGATCCATGTGGAAAATATACCAAACAAGTGTTCATGGCCATGAATAGGCAAATACAAATGTGGTTACATGCCAAAAGTTGTCATAGTCACGAACAAGGCCCAGTGAAACTAATCTCAAAATCGATCTGAAGATATTTGTATACCACGAAGTACAATCTGATCTCCCATTATCACTGAAGTCAAATAGGTATTAGTCCAATGAAGGGGAAGCAACAGCTCAAGAAAGCTACAGCCACATAGTGATGTCTTCAAGTCTTCTACACTATCCGTCAAAGGTGCAAGTCTACATCATGTGAATAAAGGAGTTGAGGTCGAACAGGATGAGACATCGTTTGATTACTGGTCATTGAGGTATACCATTAACAAACCCGAGACAGCCTACCAATAATGAAAGTAGGTATCAAGGCACCAAGTACATTCCTACAAGTGTGAAAAAGGAGTCGATATCGAACACCTGAGAAATCCATTGATCAGGAGACATTGATGTATTCCCATCTGTCAATGGAAAGAGAGCCTACCACTAATGACTGCAAGCCTCAAGGTACTCATAAAACTCTAGGTCCCATATCCAAAATAAATGAGTTGAAGTCGATGGAAAGAGACTCGCTAAAAGGAGAGCATTGAGGCATCTCTCATCAGTCAGCATGAGGAACAAAGCAGGAGCTTCATGATTTGGTGGAGATTGGACAAAGAACATGTTCACGAACCAATGACCCTGTGCGTATTTTGTGTGTGCCAAATGCAAGCGATACACGAAAAAGACCCTCTAAATAGCAGCCAATGATAAAAAACTGCTGACAAAGGCGAGGAAACCACCAATAAGGCTAATGGCATCCAAGACACTGCACGAATCCCAAAGTGTGAATAGATGTCTTGCCGTCGAACACAAGGGAAACCACCCAGTCAACGACCAATGATGAAGTGTCGATTGTTGGGTTCAAGGTGACCTACCAATGATGAAAGTAGGGCCAGGGTGCATGATAAGACCAACATATCATGTGATTCTGAGACAAACTGAGGGTATGGCCGACATGCAAAGTTAAGATTTCTGAGGAGTGGCCGACACAGGTTGATAGACTTCCTTTAAACAAGAGCATGAGACATATGGTGGACCCCGACAGCATAGACTTAATGATGTGACAATTAGATGCAGGAGGCATCAATAACGTTCTCTATAGAGACTGGAAGAGTAACCAGTCGGTAGAGAAAACTCTGTAGCGAGATCAGCTTCCTAAGGCCTTGCTAAACCCAAAATTATGATGACACAAGGACTCAATAACTTTGTGCTTTGTTCAAAGGCGACACGACTGCTGCCAATTACAATATAGTACTCCCTTCCCGCCCGTCTTTTTTTGTTTTTTCATAACAAATGAATGCTATGATACAGAGGAGGGAATGAGTGTCGCAAGTAAGAAAAACTAGTTCCAACAGTGGAACGTACCTATGATTAATGCAAGGAATTGCATGTGAGAGATGAACACTCGGGGTGATGTTCCCTCCAGGGTATAGGGTGTCAAATTGCAAAGGATATAAACAAGGCTCTGCTTGGTTGAGGATGCAAACTTCTTAGGCAACGGTTTATAACGCAAAGCGAGAACCGGCTAAGGGCTCAATACTACAAGCGAGGGCACGAGATACAATCACAACTTAATGCCAAAAAATGTCCTTTTTTATATCTTTTAGTCTACTTGGTGTGAAAAAGGGGTAAACTTGTGCCAATAGACATCTTTTCAAATCCAATTTACGAGTGTGAAAAAGACAAGTTCACTCGACAATCCTTTCAATTTTTGGTAGCGAGTCGGAAAAGAGCTTAACTAAGACTCATGACCTTTCAAATCCAACTTTAACGAGCATGAAAGGGACAAATCACTCAGCGATCTTTTCAGGTTTTAGATGAGTCGGAAAAGAGCTTAACTGAGACTCGTTTTTATGTTTTAATCAACATGTAAAGGGGGAGGCCAAGGCTCTCGTCTCGGCCTTCTGCCAAAGTCAGTACCTTGCGGATAACTGACAAGAGCTTGGGAAAACCCAAGGCTTTCCAATTCAAAGAGGAGAAGGTGCTAACGGAGGATACAGTCTCCATGATGGTTTGAATAATGTCTCTTAATGGAAAAGACATAGGTGGAGGAATGGGATGTCCCATCATATCATTCCAATCGAAAGGAACCTCGTCAGGACTTGGAGGGAGATCATTCAGGGGAAGAATAAATCTCTCTCGTTCAGAAGGGGGAGGATTTGAAATGTTGATGACACGAGTGAAAGGTGCATCATTCTCTTCAGCGAGAGTAGGGTTGACCAGAGATTGCACTGGTGTGGCCACTTCTTCAATTATAGGCTGAAGAGGATGCATAGTAACAGGGGCAAGGGACGCTTCACCCTTAACAAAGGGGGTGAGGTTGGGAGAGGATTGCGTCAGTGGAACCACCGAGACGATCAAGGGAGAAGTGGTGTGAAGAGAAACCATGGATGCCTCGGAATCTGAAGGGCTCTTGGGTGAGCCCCATGCTTCTGGTATCTCGACAGTAATTGGACACAAATGAGTAAGGTGACTTCCTTCGCAAGTCCTGCAAAAGAATTTAGGCTTACGTCTAAGGCGTCTAGGCTTCTCGTTGTAACTAGCAGGGGAAAGAGAGTCGTCTCTGGTATGATGAATAGAAGTGGGAGACATGACATGGCTATGATTCGGGGAAAAAAGAACGGTGCCCCCAACATAATTGGTAGAGGTTGGGGGCAAGTTGTCGGCGTAGTTTGTAGAAGAAGTCGACCCATCTCCGACATGACTAGCAGAGGTTGGAGATGGAGCACCAGTATGACTAACAGTGACTGGGTTGGCGATAGATGGTAGCATTTGATTCCATAGGCTGGGGAAAGATTGATTCTGAAAAATTGCAAGCTAGGCAGGATCTTGGTATACCTCTTGCCCTAGCCCAAAAAGGTGTTGGTTCATGCCAAAATGGTTCAAAGAGGTTTGGACAGGCATCGTCACTAAGGTCTATGAAGAGACCGAGGTAGGATAAGGATTATTTGAGTGAGGATATATGTTGCCCCCTTATGAAGGGGTCCCATAAAGAGGGTAGTCCGAACCGTAAAACTGGTTCTCTCCATATGAAATACCTGGTGGTAATTGAGGACGTGTCATGGAAAAAGGCCCTCTATGCAAGATAGCAATGGTGAGGCAAATCTTTCTATAACACACGGGAAAGACGAGTATTAGTTCTAAGATCTTAGGAGTGAACATCCTTACCACTAATAGTAAAAGGTTATTAGGAAATCTATATAATTATCTTTTTCTACATGTCACATCCATTCATTAGTAATAAGATTATGTTATTGGTTTCAGTGTATATATTTTGAGATTCATAATTTTTATTGTTGATTGATATTTATTGTTGGCTTATGCATGAATTTTAAGTCTTATTAATATTTCAATATATGCATGAATTTT
>JASDQU010100421.1:0-26539 GCA_032191745.1 Picea mariana
GAGTGTAATCATGGTGATTATTGATAGACTGACCAAGTACACACACTTTTGTGCACTCTCTCATCCCTTCAAAGCTAGTATAGTTGCCACCACATTCATGGAGACAGTTAAAAAGCTACATGGCAGCCCAAAGATTATTGTAAGTGACAGAGATCCCATCTTCACTGGACATTTTTGGACAAAATTATTTTCTTGTTTGGGTACTCAATTGGCTCATAGCTCATCCTATCATCCTCAATCTCATGGACAAACCGAGATAGTGAACAAATGTCTGGAAGGCTACCTTCATTGATTTTTCTATGATAAACAAACACAATGGTTCAAATGGTTACCCTTGGCATAATGGTGGTATAACACTTCCTTTCATACTACAACAAAAATGACACCATTTATGGAACTTTATGGATACCAACCTCCTTCCATCACTTATTCTCTAAAAGAAAAATCTAAGGTTCAAGCAGTGGAAGATCACATCGAGAATCAACAACAAGTTCTCCAAATCTTAAAGGACAACCTGACCATGGCACAAAATCCCATGAAACAACAAGCCGATCAACATCGTAGTGAAAGATGTTTTGAAGTAGGGGATTGGGTATTTTTAAGACTACAACCATAGAAATAGATGTCCCTCAAGCAAGCCAAGAAGGATAATAAATTATCACCAAAGTACTATGGCCCTTATAAGGTGTTGAAAAAGATTGGTACTATGGCATATAAATTGGAGCTGCCTGCATCTTCACGAGTACACACAATTTTCCATGTTTCATGCTTAAAGAAGGTTATAGGTGACAAGATCCCAGTTCAAACTATATTGCTAGAACTTGATGAGGAAGGAAAAATCATATTGGAGCCTGAATCCATCACTGACACAAGAATTCGCCAGTTGAGGAATAGATCCATTTCAGAGTATCTCATTAAATGGAGGAAACTATCGGCTGAAGATTCCACTTGGGAAGATGAGTTTTTTATAAAGAAGCATCCAGAGTTACTCAAGCATTGCAGACAACACTTGTCTCAAGGGGAGGGGCATGTTAAGCCCTAATATTGGCTCATTACCCCTTAATTGGGGCATATTATATTAGTAATGTTATTTTATTTATGTCGGATTTAGGCCATTACTTGTAATTATATCTCCTAGTCTCCTATATATACCAAGGAGACATTTTCATTTTGAATCATATTGTACTTGAACATTTAAGTGGGGTAAAAGGAGGTTGCCCCCTCGAAGAGGCTTATTATCTGAAATTATCTCTTTTTCAAGGCGTTGAGTACTTTTTCTGAGTTTTTTCTATGCTATATTGATATTTGGTTCTTAACATTTTCTAGGAGCCAAATCCCCCAAGTAGTAACCAAAGGCAAATCCCTAAATGGATTTGTGTCTCTTCTATCAAGCCTAATCCTTAAATAGTCTTCTATTGAACCCCTTGTGATAAATCCTTACCTTGTGTTATAACCTCAACCTCTAACAAAATAATTCTTGTATAAGGGAATTCGATGAAAATATGAAAATAGTTTCCCAGTCCTATTTACAAAGTACATAGATACCAATCCTTTTCCTAATTATCCTTTACAATGCTTCCCAAGTGTAAACCTTTTACTCCAGTCCTAGCCACATATTAACTATGCATGTATTCATTAGGTCCTTATTCTTCCACAAGGTTTTCCACCATAAGATGGGATCCCCTTGTTCATTTCTTGTAAACATTTCCCTATAATCCAATTTTGTAGTGTACTTTCCCAAAATCACGCAATTAGTCCACACTAGTTCTTTAGAGTTTCTGAGATACCTGCACAAAGTATCTAGCTAACAATGAACCATAGAAATCATGCAATGGTGTGAAGAGAAGAGATAAAAATGGAGGTAAGAATGAAAGAATTTATATTAACCATACTCCACACTCAAAGAGTGAATAATTTACAATAGATATAGGCTACATGAGTAACTAATTCTCCATGGTAGTGATCAAGAGAGATCTAGACACCCACTTGCAGAAATAGAAGTAATTTTCCACCTAGTCCTAGTTAACTGATCCATGCAATCATCAGTTAACTAAGTCACATGTGTGGAATTGAGAGAAACACATGCAAACAATGGTGATAAAACCAAGGTTTCCATGCATGAGTGACTTGCACTAGTCTAATTGAGTGCAACTAACTCTGAACTGAAGAGGAACATCCTATTTTGTAGGGGAATATTCTCTAGAGAGAATATTCTCATCTAAGGAAGCGTTCTCAACATTGGACTATCAAACTTAGAAAAATAATTCTAGGTGAGTGTGTAATATCTCCAACACCCCCACTGAACACTACTAGGGTTTACATGATGAATGGGTCCCGAAAACAGAGGCCATGTTAGGTACCCATTGTACGATGCATCTAAAAATGAAATACTAAAAACACAAGGACAAAGGGAACACCTCATGGGAAACCCCCCCTCAAAGTACAATGCATAAGAAAAAAATGAGAAGGAACAAAAACAGTTTCCAAGCAACCGTGTCCTTCACTCCACGAAGACCTCACAACTATGCAAGTTTGTGCTCGTTGAAGATTTTGTTGAAGATATAAATGTCTGCATGGATCTGATGAAGTAGATGCACCAGTGAGATGTCCACATGTATCCACTTTTTTATTTTTTTAATGATTAAGATCCAAATGAAGTTTGGATGAAACTTTGAAAATCGTGCGGCTGTTTATGGAAAAATGTTGAAATTTTGTTGATTTTAAAATTCTCATAGCTTTACTTCCTGAACTCCATTTCAAATGATTTTTTGTTTTGAAATTGGGTATTTTTCTAAGAGGAATTCAAATATCCAATTTGTTTTTGCAAATTATACTCATAAAAATGTCATAATTGAATCTGATGTTCGTGGCCCCCTTTTTGGCTCCTGATATGCATGCATGAGATTCTCTGCATGTGGATCATGGGATGCATTAATGGTGCATGAAAAAGTGTCTACATTTGAATCCTAATATGCATGGATGATATCTTCTGTATGTGATTCAGAAAAAAGATATGAAATGGAGTAGACATCATCTTCAGTGAATGGAACACAAAGTTGTGCAGATACTTGTGTAGAAAGCTCTTCAAACTAAGAAGATTGATCTTCCAGTGTCTTTTCTACTGGCTCTATCTTGTCAACCTTTTTCATGAAATCTTCCTTATTCCCAAATATGACCTCCAATCAGTCCATAATTCATTTGGACTTTAGTTTTGTGATTCATCATATACTTGATGGAAAAGTTCAGGAGAAACATACATGCAGATACATCCTATGGCCATATCTTTTTTGTTGAGAAAGTCATTTCCCTCATCGTCAGAATCAGGCTCTTCTTCCATTTCCATGGTTATTTGGTATAAGCATATACTTCTGAGAAGAAGTAGAATTTTTGTCTTCCACTCCAAATAGCTATATGATGCTATAATTGCAGACGACGAAAATTCCATTCTTTCTCCGTTCTTTAATATTCAATATCTACAAATAAAGTGCTGGTGTGCCTTCTTCCTATCATCATATGGGATATTTTACCATGTAGAGTTTATGATATAGATGCACAAAATATCTAGCTAACAATGAAGCATACACAACATGTAATGGTGTGAAGAGAAGAGACAAAACATGGAGGAAATAATGAAATAATTTCTATTAACCATATTCTACACTCAAACAATGAATAATTTACAATAGATATAGGATACATGAGTAACTAATGTGCCATATTAGTGATCTAGAGAGATATAGACACTCACTAATAGAAACCGAAGTGATCTGCCACCTAGTCCTAGTTAACTGATCCATGCAATCACCGGTTAACTAAGTCACACGTATGGAAGTGAGAGAAACAAATGCAATTGATGGTGATAAAAATAATATTTCCATGCATGAGTGACTTCCACTAGTCTAACTGAGTGTAATTAACTCTGAACTGAAGAGGAACCTCCTACTTTGTAGGGGAATATTCTTTAAAGAGAACATTCTCATCTAAGGAATCGTTCTCAGCATTGGACTATCAAAATTAGGAAAACAATTCTAGGTGAGTGTGTAATTTCTCCAACAATTTCATCATCCTCATATTTAACCCTAACGTGACTTATAATCAAATTCATTACACATTCATTCCATTAATCCCCTTATAGCCCTTCCAATCAAATCAAGTTGGCATTCTTCTAGCCTTGATGCCATAAATAAGAGGTCTTAGGGTCTACTGTATGAGACATAGTATATAGGATTGCATAATGGATAAAAATTATTCTATTGAAAGTCTAGTATAATTCCCACACCCTACCCATGGGTCAACATCGACTCTAATATTTTCCCCATTCCCAACTTTCCAAGTAGATCAAATCCCCACCAAGGGAAATGCTAACAATGATGCTTTCCATATTAGTCAAGAAACATTATTTGTTGGTTTGTTAGGAATCCTCATCCACTCCACTAGAGGAACTGGTTCCACATATTTTTGTTTCATAACATGCTTCCACAATCTATCTTATGAGACTTTTAGTAGCTAGGACTTTTCCAAAACAATGAATATTTTTGACACCCCAACCCCCTCATCTTTGGGTTCTACAATATAAGTCCACTTTACTAGTGGTATTCCATCTTGCCTTGACCATCAACATTTAAAACATTTCCTTATATTATTCTCAAGAAATTCTATAGGGATAAAGGCTAGAGAATGCTAATAAGGAGGTATGGCTGCTAAAACTAATTTTATAAGAGTTAACTTACCCCCACAAGAGAGTCATTTTTTACACCACGTATTTATTCTCTTGTATGTCTTATGAACGAGCCATATCCACTCCTTAACACCATAATCATTAGGTTTCAAAAATAGACCTAAGTACTTTATCCCTTAATGGGAATCATTCTTGGGAAAAGGGAAAATTTGTTGAATTTTTCTTTCGTCCTCCTCTAAACCCGTAAATGACATTGTATACTTTTTCACATTTAGTAGTATTAAAAGTGTTTATTATTCATTTTAATATATAGGTGTCTTTGAGAGATCCATAAAAAAACAACAATACATCATCTACAAATAAAATATGAGTAAACAAAAGAGATCTTCCAACCCTTATTCCGTTTCTGCCCCTTGTCCTTTTGGCTTCCAAAATTGATTTTCTTAAACCTTATGTGATCAAGGGAAATATGATAGGAGAAAAAGGGAAACCTTATCTTAATCCTCACGATGGGGTGAAAAATCTTGAATTTTATATATTGATCAATACACCAAATGAAATGGAGTTGATGCATCCCATGAACTAATTTACTACTTGCAAATCACAGACAATGTATAACAACACTAACTTTAAATATAATGATATGACTTGGTCATGGGACTTTGAAATATCTGATTTAACAACCACATTAGGTAATTTGTTTGTTTTAACAGTATGTAAACCTTCATGTGCCATGTCAATAGCAATGTGAATTAAATACAACAATATGACTTGGTCACGGGCCTCTGGCATATCTAATTTAAGTACCACATTAGGTAATTTATTTGTTTTAATAGTATGCAAACCCTCACTTTCCAGTCTTGGGAATGACACCCTTTTTTCCATCATTTTTTTTACTTATCTCTTACCTTTTCCTTCTTATTCACACCTTTCCCATAGCTATCATGGTCCAAGAGTTACCTTTTTGACATTGGTATGTTAAGTCCATTTCATGTGTTGATTCTTTAGGATTTTCCTGCATTTAGGGAAGGATGATGTTTGTGTTGGGTAACTGCTGATTAATTGATAAAGAATATTGTAGAATAATTAAATGCTACTCTGAGGTGCTACTACTCCAAAGGTGCTGCTACTTTGAGGCATTACTACTTCGAGGCACTGCTACTTCGAGGTGCTTCTACTCCTAGGTGTTGCTACTTTGAGATGTTGTTTCACAAGTGTTGCTACTCCGAGATTTGATGTGCAAACACCATTACTTCATAATGTTATTACCTCCATAGAATCATTGCACGATGATGACTAGGCCATTGACACATGGGTCCTCATGACAATGATTGATTCACCTTGATGACGTGGCTTATATTAAGTCACGACTGTTATACGTTACAAATATGGGTCGTCAACCAGATAAATAGGACAGTTCAACGAGCTATGTACATAAAAGTCATTATGCAAGTTGTAATTAGTTACAAGAAATATTTCTTTCTTCTTGTATTTTCATAATTAAGATGACATCGAACAACTTGAGAATCAAAAGATTCTCAAGGCTATTCATAGTTGTAATTTTTCCAAGATTAGAAAAGGGAGAAAATGTTTAAAATGATAGAGCATATTTGCTCCTAGGTTAGGATGGTTTTGGGAAAATAGAGAATAGTCGGCTGACTAATGAGTAACAACAATTGTGTCTACACTTTTTGATTGAATAATAGAGATCTAGAAAGTTTGTGGTATCAATTTATGAGTGGTTAAGTTGCAGTTTCTATAGTTTTCCCACCCCTACTAAGGAGGAAGGGCCCTCCTATTTAGCAGGGTTGTTGCTCTTGTATCATTAATAGATTAGAGTAAGATAGATTGTGTTGTTATTACTTTTTTATTAGTTTAAATTATGGTGCAGATGATTGATGTGATTGAATTGTTCTAAGCATAACTGTTACAATTTGATTTATTAATGGTGTGTTCTCAAATTCAATTCAGTGCAAGTCTATTTCCATATGATTGCAACAAGTGTTTCATTCCAATTCCACATGAGTGTGTTTCTAATTAATTTATGTAGATTTTAACCTTGTACAATTATTTACTTCAAACATATTTTTGGTAAAAGAAAAAACAATATACAATGGAAAATAAACACATTACACAAATGTTTTTCCCTGGAAACCCAAACCGGGAAAACCAACATATTCTATATTCATTCACTACATACATTGTTTACAATACAATATACATATAGGAGCCAGTGGCATCCAAAACCCTATTCCAATGAATTGGATTAGTCAACAACCCTAATTCCTTAATCGAAAATACAAAACCATTGGAGAAAAACCATGTTCCTAAAAATCGTCCATAAATGGACACAAAAACCGAAGACCACCAAAAAATGGACACAAAAATCGAGGATTTTTTTTTTATAAATTTTTTGGGGGAGTTTCCCCCAAACCCCCGTGCAGGGGGGATTTCGCTCCCTTGCAACCCCCCAAGTGGGGGCCTATCAGCCCCTCCTCTTACCCCCTTGCGCACCCAACAAATAATATAACACAAACCCAACATTCTCCCACTTGTTGTTTTCTTTGCATACACAGGGTTACAGGGATACGTAGTCAACAATCCAGGGTAGAAATGCCCATAGATCCTCTACGCCAAGAGAAATTCTTAGTGCTGACATATTTTCTTAATGAATCTACAACATTCTTCAAAGTGTCCACCTTCATCAGCAACACCTTCCTTTCTTCAACCATTTCTCTCACAAACTGATATTGAACATCAATATGCTTTGTCTTTGAATGATAAGCTAGTTTCTTAGCTAGAAAAATTACACTATGACTGTCACAATCTATCCTTACAACTTGTTGTACCAACACAATACCTAAAAACAATCTCTGTAATGATAATTTTTCCTTCCTTGCATGATTAGTTGCCATGCATTCAACTTCAATAGTTGAAAGTGCCACTACATACTGTCTTTTTATCATCCAACTGATTACTCCTCCAAACAGGTTAAATACATACTCTCTTGTAGATCTTCTATGATCCAGATCTCCAGCCTAGTATGCATCCACAAAGCCATGTATTCCCAACACTCTATCCAATCATGGTCTTCCTTGGTAGCACAATCCATATCTAGCAGTGACACACAAATACTAGAAAAACCTTCTTTACTGTTCTCCATTGATCCTTCCCTGGTTTTGACATATACATGCTTAAAACTCCCACTGGATGTGCAATGTTTGGTCTAGTATAGACCATTAAATACATTGAACTTCCAATCGCAATCACATATAGAACATGAGACATGTCCTCCTCCTCTTCCCGTGTCTTGGGACACTGATCCACATATAACTTTACACCTACATGAATAGGGACCCTGACCGATTTACATTCCTGCATATTAAACCTCTGCAATATTGTCTCCACATATTTTCTCTGATTTAACTAGAGTTTCCTATTTTTCCGATCTCTTTTAACTTCCATGCCCAAAATGAAATTTGCAGCACCAAGATCCTTCATGTCAAATTTAGAGGATAACTGAGTTTTCACATCCTGGATAATCTCCTTGTTGTTTCCTATCAACAACATGTCATCTGTTGGGTATGTGTTATATTCTTTGCATTTGTGTGTGTGGGCGCGTCAGATATGACAACTGCGTCTGACGATCCCTCGTACTAGTGCTTTGTTTGTGTCGTGTGTGCTAGGCACTTTCCTAGGGGGGTCCCAGGGGGGGCAGGTATGCCCCCCCTTGGTTACGCGCAACATTCGGGGCAATGCCCCGAATTTTTTTTTGGGCAGTTTTTGCTATTTTTAGCGATTTACTAAAAATAATCCTGGTTTTAGGGATTAGGGTTTTGGTATCTATGAAATACCTAAAAACATTGTATATATTGTATAGTGAATGGAGAAATTCAATATAATGAATATAAGAAAGGTTTTCCCAGTTGAGGGTTTCCGGTATAAAATCTCTGTGTACTATGTGAATGAGCGATTGATTAAATTCTATTTTGCTAAAGAATCTATATGCATTGATTTACTTCATAGGTTTAAAACTTACATGTGGTATCAGAGGTCGTTTTTGGCTTCAGAGGGATGCCTTTGTTGTTGAGGGTTTGTCTTGGTCTTGATAGATCAAGTTTATCTTGGGTCTGTGATAAACCTGGGTTTAGTGGGAGCTTTTGCAGTGGAGATTCAAGTATATAAAGAGGAATGGCGAGCTCATCTAGAACCGAGATAGAGAAGTTCAATGGTAAAAAATTTGAGCTATGGAAGCTGAAGATGGAGGACCTTCTTGTAGACAAAGAACAATGGATCACTGTGGATCCTGGTACACAGGCTACTGGTACATCGTCTACTAGCACACAGGCTACTGGTACACAACCTACTAGTACAGAAACTACTAGTACACCACCTACTGGTATGTCGAAGGAAGATTGGGAGAAATTGGACAGAAGAGCAAGGAGTACTATTCGACTCTGCCTAGTAGATTCGGTGTTGTTGAATGTCTCAGGATAATCTATAGCCAAGGAACTATGGGATAAGTTGGGGAATTTGTATCAATCAAAGTCCCTGGTAAACAAGTTGTTTCTTCGAAAGAAGTTGTATAATCTTAGGATGGAAGATGGATATTCTGTGATAGAACATCTAAATGCCTTTAATACTCTGGTAGGTCAACTTGGCTTTGTTAATATTATGATTGCAGAAGAAGATAAGTGTATTACTTTGTTATGTTCTTTGCCAGACTCTTGGGATAATTTGTTTGTAGCAATAGGTAGTACCACTCAATCTACATTGAAGTATGAGGATGTAGTTGCATCCTTGTTATCTGAAGAGATGAGGCGAAAAAGAATGGATGGTCATAGAACATATGCTTTATTTGTAAGAGGTCGTAACCAAGACATGAATCCTGGTAAGCCTTTGGGGTGGAGATCTAAATCTAAAGGTAGATCTAAGTCTCTAGGAAAATATTTGAGGAAATGCTGGAAGTGTGGTAAAACAGGGCATTATAAGAAATATTGCAAGTCTAAGAAGGTTGATAAACCAAAGAGATCTGATAGTACCTCTTCCACAGAGGGGAAAAGCTCCACTAAAGAAGGAGGTGATGTTTACCTAGCATCTACAAGTACACATGCAGACTGTGATGTATGGTTGATCGACTCAGGTGCGTCATACCATATGACTCCTCACAGGGAGTGGTTCTCTGAATATGAAAAATATGATGGCAGTGATGTATTCCTAGGAGATGACTCGATGACAAAAATATTGGGACGTGGAAGGGTTAAGTTGCTGCTAAAAGATGGAAGGATTAGAACTCTCCCTGGGGTTCTGCACATTCCAAAACTAGCCAGGAGCCTAATATTTGTAAGTAAGATGGATGATTCAGGAGTGGATACTGTATTTGGAAAGAACACTTGCAAGATGGTATGAGGAGCAATGGTGTTGATGAGGGGAGTTCGGTGTGGAAAACTATACAAGTTGCTGGGAAGAAATTATACTAATGGGTGTAACAGTTTTTTTGTCCCTGAGAAGATAAATGAAGGAGACAAGACCAATACTATCCCAGAAAAGAAGACCATGCCATGACATCAAAGACTGGGGCATATTGGAGAAAAGGGCCTTCAAACACTACATGGTAAAGGTATGGTTGAAGGTATGTCTAATTTCACTCTGGATTTTGATTTCTGTGAACATTGCATATATGGAAAACAAAATCGAGTAAGATTCCCATCTGGTGCTACAAGAGCAAAGGGGATATTAGATTTGATACACAGTGATGTGTTTGGACCTGTTCTTGTTCCATCCCTAGGTAAATCTGTGTATTACGTTTCATTCATAGATGATTTTTCAAGGAACAAATGGATTTATTTTCTTAGAAATAAATTTGAGGTATTTGATAAATTTAAAGAGTTTAAGGCTCTGGTAGAAAATCAGACTGAGAAGAAAATAAAGGTATTGAGAATAGATAATGGTGGAGAATTATGCGGAAATGAATTCGAAGAATTCTGTAAGAAGTGTGGTATAGAAAGGCAGAAGACCACTCCATACACTCCTAAACAGAATGGAGCTGCAGAAAGGATGAACAAGACACTGATGGAAAAAGCAAGGAGCATGCTCAGCGGTGCCGGGTTAGGACAAGAATTCTGGGTAGAGGCAGTGGGTACAACATGTTACCTAGTCAATCGATCACCTTCATCAGCGTTGGATGATAAAACTCCACACGATGTATGGTCTGGAAAGAAACCCTCTCTTCAACATCTTAGAGTGTTTGGTTGTGATGCTTATGTACATGTTCCAAAGGAAAATAGAAGTAAGCTAGATAAAAAGGCTGAAAAGTGTATCTTTATTGGTTATAAGTATGGTGTGAAAGGTTATAATCTTTGGAACCTAGAAACCAAGAAAACTGTTTACAGTGGATATATTTTTTTTCAGAGAGGTAAAAGATGTGTCCAAACATGAATTCCTACCAACGCAAGATGAACTTGAGAAAATAGAGCTTGATTTGGATGATGCAAAATATGAATCATTTGAAGAAAAGGAAGCAGAAGAAGAAGAATAAGAAGAAGAACCTCATACCCCAGTATTGAGGAGATCAGTGAGAGATAGAAGGCAACCAGAAAGGTATAGTACACCTGATTTTTGTTCCAATTTTGCTTTATCTATTACTGATGATGATCCCAGAACTGTCAGGGAAGTAATGAATTTAGAGGATAGTAAACTCTGGAAGAAGGCCATGGTTGAAGAAATGGATGCCTTGGATAAGAATGAGGCATGGGATATAGTTGAGTTTCTAGCTGGAAGAAAATCGGTTGGTGGCAAATGGTTGTTCAAGAATAAGTTTAATGCACAAGGTAAAGTGGAGAAATACAAAGCTCGGTTAGTAGCAAAAGGTTATTCCCAGGTAGAGGGAATTGACTTTGGTGAGATTTTTTCTCCTATTTCTAAGTTAACTTCTATTAGATTTCTTTTATCTATTGTTGTTTCTTTTGATCTTGAAGTGGAATAGATGGATGTGAAGACAACATTCCTACATGGGGATCTGGAAGAAGAAATCTACATGAAGAAGCCAGAAGGCTTTGCAGTGAAGGGAAAGAAAGAGTTGGCTTGTAAGCTAAAGAAGTCACTATATGTTCTGAAGAAATCACCTAGGATGCGGTACCAAAAGTTTGACACATACATCCTTGGATTGGGATTTGTAAGAAGCAGGGTTGATCATTGTGTAAATTCCAGGCAGGTTGGTAATCACTTCATTTATGTAGTGTTGTATGTTGATGACATGTTGTTGGTAGGAAATAACATGGATGTTATCAAGGAGGTGAAATCACAACTATCCTCCAAGTTTGACATGAAGGATCTTGGTGCTGCTAACTTCATTCTGGGAATGGAGATTAAAAGAGATCATGCAAACAGGAAACTCTGGTTGAATCAGAGAAAATATGTTGAGATGATATTGCATAGATTTAATATGCATGGAAGTAAAACGGTCAAGGTTCCTATTCCTATAGGTGTAAAGTTATCTGCAGATCAGTGTCCCAAGACACAGGAAGAAGAAGAGGACATGTCCCATGTTCCGTATGCCAGTGCAGTTGGCATTTTGATGTATGCAATGGTTTGTAATAGACCAGACATTGTACATGCAGTGGGATTTTTGAGCAGGTATATGTCAAAACTAGGGAAGGAGCATTGGAMAACAATAAAGAGGGTCTTCAAGTATCTTCTTGGTACTACCAGTTATGGATTGTGCTACCAAGGAAGACCAGGATTGGACAGAGTGCTGGACATACATGACTTTGTTGATGCAGATTGGGCTGGAGATATGGACCGCARAATATCTACAAGTGGCTATGTGTTTAACCTATTTGGAGGAGCAATCGGTTGGATGAGAAAAAGACAGGCTGTAGTGGCACTCTCAACTATAAAAGCTAAATACATGGCAACCACTCATGTAAGCAAGGAAACAATATGGTTACAAAGATTGTGTTCAGGTATTGGGTTGGTAAAACAAGCAGTGAGATTAGATTGTGATAGTTAGAGTGCAATATTCATGGCAAAGAACCCAACTTACCATTCGAAGACAAAGCATATTGATGTACAATATCACTTTGTGAGAGACATGGTTGAGGAAAAGAAGGTGTTGCTGGAAAAGGTTGACACTTTGAAGAATGTTGTAGATTCATTGACAAAGTCTGTGAGCACAGAAAAGTTCTCCTGGTGTAGAGTAACAATTGGCATTGCTACCCTGGATTGTTGACTATATAATTCCCTAGACCCTTGGATGCAAAGAAAACAAGTGGGAGAATGTTGGGTATGTGTTATATTCTTTGCATGTGTGTGTGTGGGTGCGTCAGATATGAAAACTGCGTCTGATGATCCCTCTTACTAGTGCTCTTTTTGTGCCATGTGCATTGGGCACTTTCCTAGGGGGGTCCGAGGGGGGAGGGGGGGAAAGTATTCCCCCCCCTGGTTACACGCAGTTCCCCAAAATTTGTTTTTGGGCAGTTTTTGCTATTATTAGCGGATTTTGCTATTTTTAGCGGTTTACTAAAAATAATCCTGGTTTTAGGGATTAGGGTTTTGGTATCTACCTAATACCTAAAAACATTGTATATATTGTATAGTGAATGGTGAAATTCGATATAATGAATATAAGAAAGGTTTTCCCGGTTGAGGGTTTCCGGTATAAAATCTCTGTGTACTATGTGAATGAGCGATTGATTAAATTCTGTTTTTCTTAAGAATCTATATGCATTGCTTTACTTCACAGGTTTAAAACTTACATCATCCACATACAATACCAAATAAATCAAATGATCACCAATTAATTTAAAATAAACACAATTATCCTCTTTGATTCTTGTGAAGCTAAGTCCCAACATACAAGTATCAAATTTTTGATACCACATCCTTGGTGATTGTTTTAAACCATACAAGGACTTTTTCATCTTGCATACCAACTCCTTCTTTCCTTTCACAACAAATCCTTCTAGATGCTCCATGTAGATTTCTTCTTCTAGATTCCCATGTAGAAATGATGTCTTCACATCCATATGTTCTACTTCAAAATCAAACACAACAACAACATATAACATAAATCTAATAGAAGTTAACTTGGAAACACAAGAAACAATCTCACCAAAATCAATTCCCTCAACCTGGGAATAACCCTTTGCTACTAACCGAGCTTTGTATTTCTCCATTTTTACTTCTACATTCAACTTCTTTTTAAATACCCATTTACCGCCAATGTGATTTCTTCCAGTCTACAATTCCACTATATCCCAAGCCTCATTCTTATCCAAGGCTTCCATTTCTTCAACCATGGCCTTTTCCCATAGTTTTCTATCCTATGAATCCACTGCCTCCCTAACATTTCTAGAATCATCATCAGTAATAGACAATTTTTTTTTTGAATGGAAATGAGGTGGAGTATAACTTTTTGGTATCCTTTTTTCTCTCACTAATCTCCTCAATACTGGAGTATGAGGATCTTCTTCTTCTGATTACTGTTCTTTTGTAGAGTCTGATTCATCATCCTTTGGCTCAAACTCTATTTTCTCTGGTTCTTCCTTACTTGGTAGGACTTCCTGTTTGACAACATCCTTCATTTATCTAAATACCACATCTTGGATATACACAACCTTCTTATTTTCTAGGTTCCAAAGCCTATAACCTTTGAGACCATTTTTATACCCAAGAAAGTTACACTTTTTAGCCTTCTTATGTAGCTTACTCCTATTTTCCTTTGGAACATGAACATAGGCCTCACAACAAAATACCTTGAGATGTGTGAGAGAGGGTTTCTTACCAGTCCATACCTCATGTGGAGTCTTGTCATCCAATGCTGATGAGGGTGATCGATTGACTAGGTAACGTGCAGTACCCACTGCCTCTACCCAAAATTCTTTCCCTAACCCAACACCACTGAGCATGCACCTTGCTTTTTCCATCAACATCTCGTTCATCCTTTGTAAAACTCCATTTTGATGAGGTGTATATGGAGTAGTCTTATACATTTATATACCACACTTCTTACATAAATATTCAAATTTATTCCTGCAAAAATCTCCACCATTATATGTCCTTAGCACCTTAATTCTTTTCTCTGTTTGATTCTCAACAAGAGCCTTAAATTCTTTAAACTTGTCAAAAACTACATATTTCTTCTTGAGGAAATATATCCAAGTATTCCTCAAGAATTCATCTATAAATGAGACATAGTACACATATTTTCCCAGTCATGGAACAATCACATGTCCAAACACATCATTGTGCACTAGCTGTAAAATTCCTTTTTCCCTCATTGCACCAGAGGGGAATCTTACACGATTCTACTTACCATATACACAATGTTAACAGAAATCAAAATCTAGAGAGTAGTTAGACATACCTTCAACCATACCTTAACCATGTAGTATTCAAATACCCTTCTCTCTGATATGCCCTAGTCTTTGATGTCACAACATACCCTTTCTCCAGAGAATGTAACATGGCCCCTTCAGTGGGTGACATGTGTCATGTGTTAATGGGCCTATAGGGTCTGTGACATGTATAAATATGGGTGACACATGGCACGTCAAACGTGGGTCCATGTCACCCTGGGTGATGTCATCATACCATGTCACCCAAGACTGATTGCCTTCCAAGTCCTTCGATATTACAGTAACAGTGTGTCCACGTAACCCCTATATCTACAGTCTCCGTTACTTCGTAGATTCAACGTTCGGGGGGGTTCATGGTGTGACTTCCTACTTACTTTTGAAGTGGTAAGCATCGAAATGACCATGACCTAGATTTGATGGTCGAGTAATGTCCTGAAGAATTTCTAGATCTATGAATCTTATTGCTTTGCAGCTCCGTCGTTCGGGGGGTTCTACCTGCTCCACACTCCTTTCCTTATGGAGTAGGAATTTTCCAAAGTGTTTTAAATGAGTCCTTCTTCTTGGTTGATCATATGGTTGAGAGGGATCCTGAAGCATTCTCAAATCGACGGTTCACATCACTTTGTAAATTCGACGTTCAGAGGTTTCATTTCCTTGAACCACACTTCCTTTCAGAGTTCTGAACTCCCAACACATGGAGAAATCTAATCAATGGTACATGTGCACTCTACAAAGGGTGGTCTAGATCTGCTATGACCTTTGGAGCTTCCCAAAACTTATACACTCTTGTGATTTCCCTTCGATACCGCCAGATGACCAGACTTCCGGATAACCATCGATCTGTGGACACACGTCCCTCTACTCTCGATGGCCCAGATTAACTTTGTGGCTTCAAAATTCAAGAGTTTTTGCATTAGACCACCTCTATTCTCCCGATGTGGGACTTCGTCGAAGTAATTAGTGCTACCTCTTTGCTAGTTTTGATCTAATGATTGAGAGTGACTTCCACTGGATTTCTAGATCCACAATTCTCATTACTTCGTGACTTCGGCATTCGGGGAGTTTGATGATATATCATCTTTGTCCTCATAGAGTGGGAATTTTCCAAAGTTGCCTCAACATGGGTCCAATGACCAAGGGGGATCCCGAATACTCTTAAATCAGTGGCTCACGTTATTTCAGGATAACTGAGTGGATCAAGGTTTAATGGTGGGAAATTCTAACTGTCTCATATAAAGAAACCTCTAGGCACCGATTAACCTGGTGGGTAACCGTAACTATCAGTTTCCTTCGACCGATTTATAAACGGTAGGTTCAAAGCACTCTAGATTTTTGAACGCCCGGATTTCCAAAGCCAGAAGGCTTAACTTCTTTCGGGCCTAGCATAGGTTTCCTAGATCTTGGTCACATGGGTCCTTTGAAAACTCTTAGGGGCTACACACTAATTTCTTTAGCCGTAAATGAGTTAAGGATATGGGCATGAGACCTTGGTCATGTGGGTGAAAGTTCTAAAGGAGGCATCCTCCTTCCATAGGGTTTGGACTTGGAATTTCCGTGCAGGTAGGTTTTAGAGATCGACATGACTTAAATATTCCAATAAACCTTTCCTCGAAACTATTGCAGGCTTACATCTTACAACTTTTTAACTGTTCAACTGAGTTAAGCATATACCCATTCAAAAGTACAAGTTCATAGAGAGATAATGCGTATTTCTAACTTAATCATTCAACACATAACTCAGTCATATACATATAAATATGTTCAATCACCATTTCTATTTCAGTACACAGAGTATGAAGATACTTATCAAAAAACCAGAGTTTGTGAAGCGACTGCTGAAAGGGGTGCCTATTTCCACCCAACCATAGGCACAAACCTTCCTGATAGATTTACTGCTGGCCACCCCCGAGCTAGACCGCGATGATATGAGAGAGGGACTCTTTCTTCTTACTTAGCAACAATTAGGGATGAAGGTTACTCTCCTCCTCCCACAAAATCCTGGTAGCGGGTTTTCTCTGTACCAAGCAACGAGATCTGCCCGAGTACTTCCACAATCACTCGTCATCCTCGTTTATCAGCTTGTAACGAAAACCTTCCCACAAATTCTGACTTCCAGAATGAACTTATTTCCCAGTTCTTCCTCGAACCAGAGAGCTGCAAATCGCTCTTTTCTCTTCTCGATATTCCTCTTTCGACTATGCTGTCTTCGTAGATCTGCTTGCTTTGTTCGCCTCTGCCCACAAATTACCTCTTTCTTTCCTTTCCCAACAAGGTTGTGTGGGTCCAAATCCCCAACTTGTGGTCAAGTCTGGAAGTATTACATATGGGTACTCTTCCCCATCTCCTCATTAAATCTCGAGGAGGACTCTTCTTGCCACCACTCTGACCGGTAATTCATATCCGGGTTAGAGGACTGTTCTGAGTCATTAAATCCAGTAAGATACTGGTTTGGTGGGGGTCATCTCAACCATTTTTGGTTCCCCTCACCATATCTTTCATAGCATCCATGGTCTATCTTGGAAAACCCACTTTTAGCAGTTATGCAACACTTATCCATTTTCTATTAATAACAAAAAATACATACATTGAACTTTTATACAAAGGTTCATCAAATCAAACATTCACACATATTTAGTCTGCCATAGTCTCCTAGATAGTCATAGTTATATTTACAAACTGGGGGACATAGGGGTATTACATAAATCATATTTATGTCCAATCCTGGGATGTATAGAACACCAAGAAATGTTCTAATCCTTCCATCTATGAGCCTCAACTTGAATTTTCCTCATCCTATGATTCTGGCTGTTGATTCATCTCCTAGGAAAACATTACCTCCATCATACCTTTTATATTCACGAAACCACTCCCTGTGGGGATTCTTATTAAAGGATGCACCTAATTTAACCAACCATGCCTCATGAATTGCATGTGTTCTTGAAGAAGCCAAGTACACATCTCCTCCTTCTTCCTTGGAGGTATTTTATTCTATAGAGGGAGCACCCTCACATCCCTTCACTTTATTAATGCTTTTGGATCTACATTGCTTCTTGAAGTGCCCTTCTTTTTCACATCTCCAAAATTCCCTTACAAACTTTCCAGGACATTTAGACCTACCCTTAGACTTAGATCTACCACTTGAGGACTTAGATATATTCCTTTCCTGGGAGCATCCTCCTCCAAATAATGGATCTATGCTCTATCCTTCCATTTTCTTTTGTCTCATCTGCTTTGACAAAAAGGATGATACCACATCATCGAAACTCAAGGTAGTTGTATTACTACCTATGGACACAACCAGACTATCCCACGGGTATATTAAAGAGAACATTAAACTAATACACTTATCTTCATCTGAAATTTTAATCTCAACAGATAATAACTGACTCACCATAGTATTGAATGTGTTTAGATGCTCTGTCACTGAGTCTCCATCTCTCATCCTCAGGTTATACAACTTATTACGCATGAATAGTTTATTTACCAGGGACTTAAACTGGTACAAGTTTCCTAACTTATTCCATAACTCCTTGGATATAGCTTCCCCTAACACATTCAGTAATATTGAATATGAAGACACATTCAGATTGTGCTCTTCTCCTTCCGATCCAATTTTTTCCAGTCATTTGCTGAAGTTCCTGCAGGTACAGTACCTGGATCCACCACGATCCATTGACCTCTGTATACCAATAGATCTTCCATCTTGAGTTTCCACAGCTCAAAAATTTTCCCATTACATTTTTTGATCTCTATTTTTGAACTCCTCGCCATTTCTTTTCACTTGAAGAATCAATACAGTAGATCTCCCATTGTAACAAGGATTATCATTGTTCTAAGAAAAAACCCTGACCACAAAGGCATCCCTTGAAGCCAATAATTTCTCTGATACCAAATTTAGATTTTAACATTAAACAATACTTTACTGCAAACAAATTTTCAATAAAAAAACAAAAAAAATATAATGGGAAATATACACATTACACAAAGATTTTTCCTTGTAAACCCAAACTTAGAAAACCAACGTATTCTATATTCATTCACTACATACATGGATAATATATACTTCTCTCCATGCAAAGAATATAACACAAACCCAACAATTTCAACAATTGTTCATTCCCAATTCCGCATGAGAGTGTTTCTGATTCATTGCAGCAAGTGTTTCATTCCAATTCCACATGAGTGTGTTTCTAATTAATATCAATAATTGTTTCAGTTCTAGTTCCACATGAGTGTGTTCTGATTAACTACAACAAGGTTTTATTCCATCAAAGCGAGTGTGTGCTTCCTTTTTTAGTAACATAAGAAGGTTATTTTATCCCAGTAAGAATGTGTCTCTAGTTAATTGCAAGAGGATTGTTGATGCAGGAGCATCGCTCCAAGCCAGCGACGCGCCAACTAGCCAACACATCAAACGCACATTCAATGGAAGGAGAGAGGCGCAACCCTCTCGTTTTTTTCAAATTTTTCAAATTGTATTAAATGTTTGTAAGGCTGGTAGAGCCAAAATCCATGCATGTGCGTAGGCTTTAGATAAAGGTTGCCTTAAATGGTTGTAAGGATGAGATCTAGATCTGATTTGGACTAAACAACCATTCAATGTAATTGAATGCAAATTAATGAGAGTTGGTGAGATGGAGGGAAGCGCTCGAGGAGCCCCCTTTTGTAAAAAAAGATCCTTTGTATCTGTAGGTAGTTAGTTGGTAGAGAGGTAGAGAAGAATAGAGAGAATAGGGAGAAGAGAAGAAGCCATGACTCTGTTGCAGTCTGGGCTCACATTGTAAAGAGGCATTTCATATTAATACAATAAGAGCAGTTTTTCCTGCATGTTATTCTGTGTTTGTTGATGAATGTCTTTATGTGTTTATGATATGCTGTAGATGGATGTTAGATGTGCATTGGATAGATAGATTTTTCTATCTGTGGGTTTACTAATTTTACGTCTGTTTCTTTGTGGCTTCATGCATGAGGTTTCATGACAGAACACTACAGGTTCTATAAGCCAGTGCATAGAGTGTACTTCTGAATTTTGCATAATTTATACAAAGACATGCTAGAGTTTGCAACAAAGGAAGTCATTGACTTAAGGAGGAGGCCTCAAGGTTGCTGAACACCTTGAAAGAAGAACTGTGCAGAGGAGGGCACAGGGAAGATGAAATTTCTGAGAATTCTGTGAGACTCTGCCAAGAGGGCATTGAGTGGATGCACAGAGTGCACAGAAGGAACTCTATGTCGAGTTTAGTGAGAAGATAGTCACTGAAGATTCTGTAGAAGCTCTGCCAGGAGGGCATCGAGTGAGTGCAAGGAGTGCACTGAGAAGAACTCTCTTTTTCGAGTTCTGAGACAAGGGAAGTGTCACAGGGAAGACACTCACAGGGTTACTGAACACCTTGTAGGCTCAGTAAGGAGTGCTTGAACATGAGGATTCCAAGAGGACACCAATCTCTATTTGAAGGAGAAGGCAAGGGTCGAATCCCTTAGAGGTTCGAGAAGGAAAAGCTCAGTACGGATAGCACAGTTGTGTGCAGGGACCCTGCAAGGAGTGTAGAGGTCGAGAAGCCCTTTGAGGTTTCAGAGTGAACAAAGCTTAGGAGGGGTAGATTTTCCAGTAATGCAGGTGAGACTAAAGGTCATGGACTCATGGGATAAAGAACAAAGGTTTCAGCCTTTGAAGCATTCGAAATCTTCCAAGGCTTGGAGAGAGCGCGTGCTCAGGAAGGAGCAACAGTAGCCGTTGGATCGGTACTGAGAGGAGAAGATCCAGACTGTTGAATCTACGTCTAGGCACACAGGAGGAGAGAGCGCAATGAAGAAGGATCTGGGTCGTTAGATCTAGCACCAAGGACCGATAGCCGTCGGATCCAAGAGAAGGTGTGAGGGGTTTAATCCCTGGGAAGCCACACATAAGAGTAGAATGGATGGTCAGAATTCTCTATGGAGAACTCGTGAAATTGCGAGGACCGTAGGATTGAACATTGATCTCAGATAGATCTAGACCATCGGTCCATTTCGTGAATTTGGGTATTGCGAGTTGGGAGGCGGGGTTCTTTGCGCTACAAACCCCCGAGTTGTGAGATTACGATTCAACCTGAACTGTCGATTGAGGAGGAAGGAGAGCTATGAGATTTGGTGCCTCGCTACTTCTTGTATTGGGGTTTCGGAGGGTGAAGGAGTTGCACTTTGATCGCTAAAGTCATGAAGTGTCAAGCGCCAAGGGCTTGTGTGAACACGTGTCATGTTTGTTAGGTGGGGACCGCATGGTTGACAGGTGGTGAAAACATAGAGCGCATAGAAAAGGTAGAAGTAGGCGACATGTGGTGTACATGCGTCACCTTGGAAGGGGTCAACCCATCACTGACTTATCATGCTTCAGGGTTTCTCAAAGGAGGAGCACGAGGGCTCAACACTCCAACTCATGAAGTTGCGAGTTACGAGGGGTGCTAGAGTTAGGCCCTAGCCGACGGTCGCTTGTAGAGGCGCTAGCGAGGAAGGAGAAAAACCTATATCACATCTCGGGTATCAGAGGTTTGGAGAAAGAGGAGTCGAGGGTCATTGACTCATGAACTCGCAAGTTGCGAAAGGCTCTTGCGCTAAAGCCCGGTTTTGGTCACATGGAGATGTAAGGCTCGCGCCTGGTGTCAAGTTGCACAGGGTGGGTTTTCATGGTGGACCCGTGGATTGTTTAATTTGAGGTTCCAATAGGGATCCAAGGGAGCTGCTTTGGCTTGAGAAGAATTTAGAACGATCCTGTGCGGATCTCGGACAGAGGGTCAGGGGTCTGCTTCAATTGTTCAGTTACGATAAATGATTTGATTTATTGGCAGATGTGTTCCTTGCTTTCCAACAACGTGCTTTGGGATTTTCATTAAGATTCCATTTAGTTTTAGAAGTAAGGATTGGATAATTAGAAAGTATAGAATATCTTAATCATTTATTCAATTTCAGTAGAAGGTTCATTGATTCTTATGGATTCTTTTTAAGCATATTTCTTGATTGAAGTTTTAGTTGATAAATAACAAGTACATAATATTTTAATTGATTGAAGTTTTAATTTTTCTTTTGGTTTTAGCAGTAAGAATTGTATAATTAGCAAGTAAAAAATGTCTTAATCATTGGTTCAACTTCAATAGAATGTGGATTGATTCTTATGGATTCTTTTTAAGCATCTTTCCTCAAGTTGACAATTGAATACATTGGATGATTTAATTAGACAATTAAACATACCAACATTTTTGGCACCATTTCCAGGGAGGTTATTAATGGTGCAGGAATAATACCTCACAATATATTTATGAATTCCAAGATATGTGATGCATGAAAAAAACAAGAGAAGGATGATAGGCCCTAAAAAAAACAGGAAGAAGAAGGGGCCCTGGTGGAAAAAGAAATCCAGATCAAGGACGGGTGACACATATTCAAGACTTAATAAACAAAGTGGAGTCATCAACTTCGGGGGGAGAACACCAGAAGCCTAAACCATGAATAAGGGTGAATTATCGATCCTCTATTCAAGGAGAGTCGTTAATGGCAACAGCAGATGCTGAATGTCAAGAATTGATAGAAGGTATGGAATATTCCAACAACGAAAATTAGGAACATTCAGATTCCAGGATGGAAGTCAATCAACCTACATGTTAGAAAATGATAAACCCATTCTTAAACCCTATAATAAACCTATTGGGGATTAGGAGAGAATTGTAGGTCACCCCGAACAATTGTCAGAGAATATCCAAAAAACAAAAAATATCCCTGGTCCTGGTTGGAAAAAGCTTTGTACTTTGTGGCAAAGGCACATGGAAAATGAAAATGGAAATGACACAGTTTCGACCTTTGATTTCTCTATTGGGAACATTCTAGGACTAATACTAATGAAGAATATACCTTTGTCTGCACTTCCAAACTTTCACGGTCAGATAAGAGAAGACCCAACCACCTTCTTATTCGAATTTGACGTTCTATGTTGAAGCTATGATTATACTACAGATGCTTAGAAACTAAAAATATTTACATCTACCCTAAAGGGGGTTGCATTAAGATGATTCATGGGCCTTGGTGCTAACTCTATCACTTCCTGGGATAATATGAAATAGACCTTTCTGAAAAAATATCAGGACTATTGTAGAACAAGAGACCATAGAGAGGAACTTTTTAAAATGTTTAAGAAGGAGGAAGAGAGCCTAAAGGATTATGTGGAATTCCTCAAATATAATCTATAGATATATTGTTGATATTATAGTAGCTATGGAATGTATCAACCTCCACATGTAACCTTTGATGAGACTAAAATATTCCGGGAAGCAAGAGAAACCCTAAAGCTTTGGACAATAACCCTAGAAGACAAGTCGACTTAATAGAATAGATTAATATTGATTTATTATCCCTTAGGAAGAGAAGTTGGCCCAGTCAATTAAGATGGAGTAGTATAAATAAAGGGAGCTTGATCTCATTTGTCACTCATTCACTCACGACTCCATAAGGATAAGAAGTGTGCATGAGTGAAAGAGAACTGCAACTGTTGCAGTAATGATCTTGTCTTGGGCTATTGGTTTGGAATTTCTGCTTGGTATTTGGTTATCTTTGCTTGGTGTGCTAGCCTTGGTTGGCTATTGGTATGCTACCAGAATTATTTTATCTGTCAAGGTTAAGGTTCTTGGGGGTGGCCTTTGTGCCTATGATTGGGTGACAATATTGCTATATTGCCTATGATGAAATGAGCACACCCATTTTTCTAACAGGTTATGGGCCCACACTGTTGGATTACTGANAAATAAACAATCACACACATACACAGTACACCAGTGTTTTACGTGGAAACCCAAATTGGGAGAAAACCACATAATGCTTTTTCTTATATGTCTTGAAGAATTACATTCATTGGAAGCACCAAATTCCTTTGTTTTCCAGCTGCAACTGGAAGGAGGCTCCAACCCCCTAGTTTCTCAGGCTACAACTTGAGGGAAGCTCCAACTCTCCAATTCTCTGGCTACAACCAGAAGGAGGCTACAACCCCCAATGTTCTCTGGCTACAACTGGAAGGTGGCTACAACCACCTGTCCTTGCCCCATCCCACCACCCTGAAGTAGAAGTAGAATGATGGAACCACTGTCACACTATCACTGTGAGATATACCGCTGTAAACCTGTACCAATAAATCTGAACCATGCATCACCCATGCATCAACCTGTACCTCAACCTGTAATCAACCTGTACCATAAACAAGTGCATCAACCATGCACCAACCTGTAATCAACCTGTACCATAAACAAGTGCATCCAACCATGTACCAATTATGTACCAATCATGTGTCAACTACTCATCAACTATGACTCATCAATATGTACCAACATCATCAACTATATACCTCATGTATGTGCGCCAACTCATCAACTACTTGTCTCAACGATGTACTCAACATGTACCACAACCAAAAGCGCTCATCAATTTCATCATCCAAATCTGATTTGTAGCTCTGTAATAGACCCGGTGTATATGATCACATTCCTTCAAACCTTCCTTAACTTTAAAAACAAGAGAATATCATTTTCATCAAACTTTTCTTTAGTCTCACATGCCTAGTTTTGGATTAGTCAACAACCCTAACTTGAAGTAATCATAACTTTGAACTTGTAATGTATAAAGATCTGAAATTGATACACAATGTTATTCAGTGTGTTTAATGCAATTCCTCCAAGCGTCACTACTTGGAACCTCTCAGAAAAGGAGTTATAGAAAAAATGGCATACCTTTCTAAATTCTGGCTTATTCTAGAGAGTGACCTTGTAGAGCGTTCCCCGCACAAAATATTTGATGAAATGATTTGAAATTGTTACAAAACATACTAAATACTGTACCCTAACCAACACATTTTGTCTCATTGAATTTTTATATTTTATGAAGAAGTTATGACGTTTTTACCCGAAACACCTGATTTTGACTAGTTTTAGGACTGACCACAAACCCTATTTTCCACGGAGTGTAACTCCAAAAATAAAAAGACCCACAAGATGATTTTTTTTTCATAGATACTTGGATATGTTGTATCACTTTCATAGAAATTTCATGGTCTGAATCATTATAGAAAAACATTTATAGTGAAAATGGTGAGATGACCTGAAAATAACATACTTAGAAAGCACCATCAAAATAATTTATCCTTCCTTGCATTTCAGCCTTCTTTTCTTCACCTTCACTCATAATTCCGGTTTAGATATCCTTTCTTACCTCAGACACATATAGATATTCAATATTCTCAAGTGTTATTCAAATGAGAGAGCCTTGCCTCTTATTTATACTCTCCAAATAGCTTCCTTAAAAACATCTTCTAGGTCACTTGACCCACTTTCCTTATTTTAGGGTTGGGTCCGCTTCTAATTTCTCCATTAAATTTATTATTGAAATAATTTATTTTGTATTCACTTTGAATTATAATACACTCATCAATTCACTTTATTATTTTCCTTTTAAAATCTCTTAAACCACTTTGATTACTTTGACCTTTTGGGGCTTCTAGATGACATATGAGGGTACTCCAACTTCGTAAGGCCATAACTCTCAAACCGTGAGGAGTTATGAGACGTTCTACATACCAACAGAAATGGAATGAAATGTAATATCCATATATATTAGTATTATCTGAAAATATATCATAAATCATACCGTTACCCATCAAACAAACTTGGGTCCATTACCCAAACCTGGGGTCTTCAACTTCTCATGGCCATAACTCTCAAACCGTGAGGAATTATGTGACGTTCCACATACCATTGGAAATGAAATGACAAGCACTATCCATCTAGGATATTTTACTTGAAAAAATCACTTTCCTTCATCTCATTATTCCACAATTAAGCATGGGTTCTCTTACTCCACAAAGTGTCTTCCTGTGAGGGCTTTCACCATAAGGGGACCACTTTGGAGTTCATCCATATTTACTTCTTATCAACAATGAAAAAACAATAATGAGTCATATTTACATCAAACAATATTGGGTCCATTACCCAAAACTTTGTGCTACGGGTCTTTCTTCAAGGGTTTACATCAATGACAACCAACCTTAATCAACAATCTCCCCCTTTGGCATTGATGGAAACACTCTGATGAAACACTGAAATCATATCACTCATGCTCCCCCTGGAACCATGCCTCTATCCTCTGTATTTGATAAATCTTCTCCCCCTGGAACCATGCCTCTGTCCTCTGCATCTGATAAATCTGCTCCCCTTGGGACCATGCCTTTGTCCTCTGCATCTGATAAATCTCTCCCCCTTTGTCATCAATGGAAAAGGTATCTTTCAATTCGGGGCTGCTCCCCCTGACAGATTTCCCTCTTATGGTGGTTCCTCGTGTACATCTAATACATATAATATAAGCATTCAAAAAGAATTCAAAAAGATTTCATTTTTCGAGTAGAAATAACTCCAAGTCTTTGGCAAAGATATTCAAAGGCTTCCCGTGGAAGTGGTTTTGTAAAGATGTCTGCCACTTGTTCTTTTGTGCCCACATA
>JASDQU010100421.1:26639-43416 GCA_032191745.1 Picea mariana
AATTATAATACACTCATCACTTCACTTTATTATTTACCTTTTAAAATCTCTTAAACCACTTTGATTACTTTGACCTTTTGGGGCTTCTAGATGACATATGAGGGTCCTCCAACTTCGTAAGGCCATAACTCTCAAAATGTGAGGAGTTATGTGACGTTCTACATACCACCAGAAATGGCATGACATGTACTATTCATATATAATATTATTATCTGAAAATATATCATAACTCATACCATTACCCATCAAACAAACTTGGGTCCATTACCCAAAGCTGGGGTCTTCAACTTCTCATGGCCATAACTCTCTAACAGTGAGGAATTATGTGACGTTCCACATACCACCGGAAATGAGATGAAAAGCACTATCCATCTAGAATATTTTCCCTGACAAAATCACTTTCCTTCATCTCATTATTCCACAATTAAACATGGGTTCTCTTACTCCACAAAGCGTCTTCCCGTGAGGGCTTTCACCATAAGGGGACCACTTTGGAGTTCATCCATATTTACTTCTTATCAACAATGAAAAAACAATAATGAGTCATATTTACATCAAACAATATTGGGTCCATTACCCAAACCTTTGTGCTACGGGTCTTTCTACAAGGGTTGACATTAATGATAACCAACCTTAATCAACACACACCTCCTTCAGTCAGTCTAACCACTGAAAGGAAGCTAAGCCATAATATTATCAAGCTAGTTGAAGAACTACCACTAGGGTTTCTAGCAGGTGTAGTTACTGAAGCACTTCCATTAGGGTTACTAGTAGGTGCAGATGCAAACCCTAAAACCTCTTGCCCAACACCTTATGATGGAACAATTTACTCAAGGAGAGGATATTCTAGTGTGCCTTAGTCCATCACACCTATTGGCACTCTCAGAAGGAAAAAATGTCAAGGTTGAAATATTGGGTCAAATTCAATGTTTGACCAATCAAAGTCAACATTTGACCATTCAAAGTCAAAGTTTGATCATCTTTCAGTCAACATAAATCATGAATGAAAAGGCAAATCATATAGACTATTCATCTCTTACAGGAACGGTTGAAGATGAAATGTGGATAATTAACAATGGAGCTTCTAGGCATATGAAAGGAAACCATGTCAGACTCTCAAATTTGAATGAAAAGAAGACATATCACAAAGTAGAACTTGGATACAAAAACACCTATCCAGTCAAAGGAATTGGGCAAGCCTCCATCAAATTGGAATCGGGTAACAATGTTCATTTGAGTAATGTCTTATATGTACCTGGTTTAGAAAAGAACCTTGTATCTATATCTTTCCTAGAAGACAAAGTAAATAGAATAGCCTTTGTATATGGTGAAGTATTGTCTTGGTATAGATACTCCAACATAGATAATTCTAGAGTTATTGGAACTTGTGAAGGCATATTATATAGAATACTAGAACGTAATGATGAAGCTCTTGTACATGATGAATTCAATCCTAGTGAACTATGGAATATAATGTATGCTCATCTTAACTATCAAGCATTACCTTTCCTCTAGAAAATGGTTGAAGGAATACTAGAACTACAATCTACACATGAAGGAATTTGTAGAGTATGTGCACTTGGTAAAAATTTTAAGAAGCCATTATCAAGTAGCGATGATAGATCTAAGGAAATCCTAGATATAATACATTCATATGTTTGCAGTCCGATGAGAGTTAAATCTCTAGGAAGTTCTCTTTATTATGTAACCTTCATAGATGATTAATCAAGAAAGACTTGGTTATATCTCTTGAAGATAAAGGATGATTTTTTCAGCAAGTTTCAAGAATTCAAAGAAGAAATAGAAAACCTCACAAGCAAGAAAATCAAAACTTTGAGAATAGATAATGGAGGAGAATACACATCCAATGAATTTGTTTCTTTTTAAAAATCGACAGGGATTAGGAGGGAGCTAACCATTCCTCACAATCCTCAACAAAATGGTGTAGAAGAAAGGAAGAATATATCCATTGAAGAAACCATGAAGGAACTAATGAATGATCAAGGTTTATCCATGTATTTATGGGGAGAATAAACCATGAAAGAAATATATGTTCATATTATAAGTCCCCAACGCATATTGAAGGATATGACTCTAAAAGAAGCCTTCTTAGAAAAGAAACCTAATAAGGAACACTTAATAATCTTTGGGTTCCTTGTTTACATTTATATCCCCAAGGATAAAAGGAAGAAACTAGAACCCTTAGGAAAGAAGGGAATATTTTTTGGATATAATGAATCCTCCAAAGCCTACAAAATCTATATTCCAGAACAACATAATATTGAAGTCAGAAAATACGTAACCTTCAATGAGAATATGGATTCCAATAAATCTATAGAAGAATCCGTGGAAGAAGAATATGAAGAGCCTAAAGAAGAAATCACTTGTCTTCCAAAAAGTCTGAATGAAGAACCAAAACAACTTGATCATCCGATGCAACCATGCGAACCTATTGAATCAGTCATTGTACCCAAAACTAGAAAACATCCAACTTGGCTTGAAGCTTCTCTACAAGAAACATAAAGACTCAAAGCTCCAAGTGGCACTTTTAGAGAAAGCAAGAAGCCAAAAATATTCTCCAGCTATGCAACATATATGACAAAACTTATAAATGAAGAACCCACCACATTTGAAGAAGCAGGTCAAAAGAAACAGTGGAAATAAGCCATGGCATAAGAATACCAGTTCATCATGAAAAATTACATGTGAGAAATCGTTCTTATACCCAAGGAGAAAATAGTGGTAACTTCAAAATGGGTCTATAAGATCAAACATGGAGTATATGGAAGCATGGATAAGTACAAGGAAAGGTTCGTGGCTAGAGGGTTCTCCTAGAAGGAGGGAGAAGATTATGACGAAAAATTTGCTCCTATTTCCAGATATACTTCTATCAGAGCCATTATGTCTCTTGATACTTCCATGGGATGGAGTTTAGATCAGATGGATGTAAAGACAACCTTTCTCAATGGAGAAATTGAAGAAGAAGTATACATTGAAAAACCTCAAGGTTTTGAGGTACATCCCATAGAAACTCATGTTTGTAGATTAAATAAATCCATGTATGGACTCAAGCAAGCTCCAAGAGCTTGGTATGCCATAATTGACAATTACTTAATAAGACTTGGTTTCTCTAAGAGTCATGCAGATCCAAATCTCTACTACAAGGTTGTGAACAATGCACTTATAATTCTACTACTGTATGTCGATGATTTATTATTAACAGGTGCAAAGTCTCTCATCACCCAGTGTAAGAAGGAATTATATTTTGAGTTCGATATGAAAGATCTTGGTCTCATGCTGCATGCACTATTACTTGGGACTAGAACTATGTCAGAAGCATGGTGAAATCTTCCTTGGACAAGGAAAGTATGTAGTGAAGATTCTTCAGAAATTTGGAATGATGAATTGCAAATCCATGGTCACTCCTATCACCACAAATATAAGAAAAATAAGAGACTTATATTATGATCCTGTAGACCTGTCCCTATATCGCCAATTGATTGGGTTGTTGATGTATCTAGTGAATAATCAACCATATATTTACTTTCATGTTAATACTTTAAGCCAATTCCAGGTGGAACCCATACATGAGAAATGGATAGATGCAAAGAACATTCTAAGATATATTTGTGGGATGCTAAACTATCGTTTAAGATACATCTCATCGAGTGATATAAAACTTCATGGATTCACAGATTTAGACTGGGCATGGATTGTAGAAGACATAAGGAGTACTTCAGGGATGTGTTTCAGTTTGGGATCTGCTATGACATCATGGGCCAGTAGGAAACAAAATCCCGTCACACTCAGCACAACAACATCATAATATATTGCAGCATGTGAGGCATGTACCGAAGCAGTATGGTTGAGGAAGCTGATCTCTAGATTATTTGACCAGGCACCATATTCGACCGTAATATAGTTTGACAATACAAGTTTTATGAGGCTATCAAAACACCCAATGTTGCATAACCGATCAAAACATATTTAGATCAAATACTACTTTATTCATGACAAAGTCCAGGAAGGAGAAGTGAAACTCCAGTATATCTCCACAAATGAGCAGGTAGTAGATATTTTGACAAAGCCTTTGTCCAGGATAAAATTTTCATAATTAAGGGACAAGATGGGGCTCGTGGAGATAACTCCCTTAGTTGAAAGGGAAGAGATTACTCCCTAGGTTGGGAGGGAGAAATGATATTTTATTGATTCATGGGCAGTGATTTTCCAGTTTGGAAAATGGTCTAGGTTGGGTAGTTCCTTTCTAGTCCGGAAAGTGGTTTGAAATTTATGATGGACAATCATTTTATGGTTTAGAAAATAGTCCATATCAGAAAATCATTTTCGTAATGAAAATGGTTTGATATATTGTTTATGTAACATAAAAAATGATTCCCCTTATGGATAGTGTTGGGGAATGGTCTATGATAGTCATTCTTCTTGGCATTCACTTTGAGTAGTGGTCAAGTAGAATGGTCTACTTCACTGGGCAATCATTCTTTTGAAGTTCATAGTTGTAAGAAGTTTCAAAGAATGGTTTGTTTTGGAGGCTAGTGCAAGATAATAATTTCCTTAGGGAATGGTCTGAATAGTCATTCCCTAGGGAAGAATCATTCTCTCCAGGTTGCACTATGATTAGTGCCAGAGGAATGGCCCAATTAGGTGAATGGTTCAGGTTCAGAAACTAGGGACATGAATTCCCTTGGGAAGACTCATTCTCTCCAGGTTGCACTATGATTAGTGCCGGAGGAATGGCCCAGTTAGGTGAATGGTCCAGGCTCAGAAATCAAGGACAATTATTCTTCTATGCTTGGTTATAATAGTCCAGATATCCCATGGCTAATGAGTTACTTTTTGAGGGAAGATGCTCTTCTATATCTCACAAATGTGAGTGGAAGAATGGCCCACATGACTCAGTGTGTATCATGATATTGTTGATATCAGATGATATGATTATTGTAGAGACTGTATGTCTCTGGAAAGTAGCTGTATGCTACTATGGTGGATGTGATCCACTGGTAGTGACTGTGTGTCACTGGTTAGTAGCAATGTGCTACTAGGAGTGGTTGTGTACCACTAGATAGTAACTGTATACTACTATGTATAGACACAATTGTGTTCTATTGGATGGAATTGTTCTGATTTCCATGGAGACTATATAGTTGGATAAGTGATGATAGTTCTCATGATTTGATCATGAGATATCATGTGTGGATATGATGATGATACAATTTGAATGGTCTGCTTGTGCTCAATACCATTACCTTTAATACCTCCCTAGATAGGAGGGAGTGTTGATATTATAGTAGTTGAAGGAGGTATTAAACTCCACATGTAACTTTTGATGAGAATAGAATATTTCAGGAAGCAAGAGAAACCCTAAATCTTTGGATAATAACCCTAGAAGACAAGTTGGCTTAATAGAATAAATTAATATTGAGTTATTAGCCTCCATGAAGAGAAGTCGGCCTAGTCAATTAAGATGGACCAGTATAAATAAAGGGAGCTAGATCTCATTTGTCACTCACTCACACACGATTGAATAAGGACAAGAAGTGCACATGAGTGAAGGAGAACTGAAATTGCTATAGTAGTGATCTCGTCTTGGGTTATTGGTTTGGAATTTCTTCTTGGTCTTTGGCTATCCTTGCTTGGTGCACTAGCCTTGGTTGGCTATTGGTATGCTACCATTATTATTTTGTCTGTCAAGGTTAAAGAACTCAGGAGTGGCCTTTGTGACTATGGTTCGGTGAAAATATTGCTATATTGTTTATGGTGAAACAATCACACCCATTTTTCTAACAGATATAAACATAACAATTTGAATAAAGATATTTTGAAAACAATTATAATTTGAGGAATGAGAGATGAATGTATGGATATAATGAACCTAATGGGGAAGGGAGATATATCAAAGGAACCACTTGAAGTCATTATTGATTTATGCTTGAGAATATCAAGAGGGTCATCAAGAAATAGAGCCCAAGTACGAGACACTACTGCAAGGATACAAAAATACACCAATGGTGGAGTGACAAGAGAAGAAATTTGTAATTTATTTGATAATTTTAAGACCGATATCCTTAGCTCTTTAACTACACAGTTGGATGTTTTGTAGGTAAAGAAAAAGCAAGCTGAAGTAGAAAAGAAATTGACAGTATTTTTTCCTAAATGTAAGGAAAAACATCCTCATAGGGAATGCCCAATTGACAACGTAGAGGTATGCAGTATCTGCAAACTAAATCACCCGAAAAAACTTTGTCCATCATTTCCAGGATTGAAAGGAGTATTTAAGGGATCAAATGAGGAGACAAAGAAAACATATTTCATCTCAGAAAAACCATGGCAAGCTTGTCTACCAGGTATGCCTTAAGACCCACCCTTACCTTTCAATCATTAGAGTCATATGTATAATATCCAAATCCCACAAAAAATCCAATACCCCTCAACCCCATGGAAATTCCCCAACTCATCGCAAATGCAGTATCCCACACCTTGGATACAATATCCAAATGAAAAAATTCCATGGTCTCAAGGATGGAGAAATTCTCCTTTTCAAGGGGGGAAATTCCCAGCCCAGTCTCATCCATTTTTATAAAAACAAAATTTTCCTATACCACAACAACCATTACCTCTACCACCCAATGTACTACCCAGTAACCCTCCACCATGACCCTAGTTACCCGTTCAAGGTAACCTGAACCCCAATAACAAGACTGCCCAATAGGCCGAAACGCCCACTTTACCTACATATTGCATCTCTCATGTTGAATGCAATGAGGTACACATAATATCAGGGAGAATAATAAACACTAGTACATATTGGAAAAATTGCGACGTTCTATTTGCGACGTTATGGAAAAAATTGGCCATACTATTGAAAAATAGAGGAAATTTTAAATTTTTTTCTCCATATTTCCCAACAACGTCGTTCTTGTGACGTAATACTAAAAAATTCTCTCTTGTGATGAAGTTCAGAGGACGTCTATCTTGCAACGATGCCAAATTTTTGTCTCACTTATGACGTTGGTCAAATATTCGTCGCACTTGCGATGTTTTGGACACTAGGTTTTCCCCACCCCAACGATCACCTAGTATTTGACCAAGTCAACTTTGACTTGGTCAACTATCGTCATAATTGTGATGATATAAAATCTATAAATATGTTGCATTTTACAGATGTTGTGACAAGTTTGCTATAATAATGACAGTTCAAAAAGGGTATAAGGTCTTCACATGTATTTTTTTTTCAGTATATGTCTATGGGGAAGAATGTCGGAAAACATGAGAGGTGGGAAAAAAATTAAAGAGGGTGAAAAGGGTGATGGTAAATGTTATTTCCCTTGCAAAAATTGTTGTACTAGACGTCCCTAAAGAGTTTTAATAGAAACAACTAAAAAACATTGTAGAAAATATGGGCACATGGATGGGGGATAAAATGAATATCATCCCATGGTAATTAGCTATATATATATTCATTATCTTTTTTAATGTTTATTGTATTCTCAAACTTTTATACTGTTTTATACATGCACTAATTTTTGATGATTTTTTGTAATTATAAAGTTAGATTTGCCCCCTAACTTTTTGCAAAAAGCACAAAGTAGTAGCATAAATGATGTTGTACAAGATGAAGAACATGAAGCAGATAATGAAGATCAAGTTAATGATCCCATGGAAGTAGATGGCAATAATAACATAGTTCAAGATGATGGGACAAATCAAATGATCCAAGACTTATTCGGTCATCCAGATGAGGATCATGGGGACAATAGTGATGGTATTTATGATGAACCTCTATTTGAAAAGGAAAATAAATGAATTTATAAAGGGTCAAGAGCAAATCTTCTCTCCACTACATTGCTATTGGTGAACTTAAAGGTTAAGAATCATTTGTCGAACACTTGTATGACACAGATCCTAAGGTATGCAATATGTTTCATCACATCTACATAAAGGTTGATTTTTCCCCATTGTTTTTAGTGTTCATTAATGTGTAAAATAAAAATGCAATATTTACAATTACTATTCTTTACATTAACTATTTATTTTTTATGTTTTAGATTGTTAGGTGAATTTCTGTTACCCTCATCAAATATTTTACCTCACACATATCGAGATTTACATGCCATTATGAAAGACATTGGAATGGATTATCAAAGTATAGATGCATGTACTGATGATCATATTATATATTATGGACAACAWGCGTCAAAAACAAAATTCCCAGTACATGGTATCAATATATATTGAGCCTATCAAGTAACAAAAATGGTCCCTTGAAAGGTTCTCTAGCATATTCCCATAATTCTACATTTGTAGCGACTGTTCACGTGCCAAAGCATAAMACAGTTTATGGATTACCTTGCACGAAAGAAAATTGAAGATGGCATTCTTCGAATTCTTGTAGATGGTTATGCATTTAAGGAAATTGATGCAAAATGGAAATAATTTATAGATGAACCTCGTAATGTTAGGCTTTCATTGGTAGCTTACGTTGTTAATCCATTTGGAGAGCTTCGGTCTATTTACTCAATGTGGCCTATTTTTGTTATCAACAATAACATTCCTCCTTGGATGTCAATAAAGAGGGAGCACATAATGTTGGCAATGATTATTCCAGGTATTTGTTTACATTAATTTTTCGAATGTAAAATTTTCATTTTTTTCTTTTTTTGCATAACTTCTTTTATTTATTTATTTACGTATACATACATACCATGGTAGTAATTTTGTGTAATTTAAAACAATTAGGTAAGTACCAAGTTAAATATATGAATGTGTATATCGAGCCTCTTATTGACGAGTTACTAAAGTTATGGGAGGGTATCACTATGTATGACATCTGTAAACCAAATGGGAAGAAGAGATTTCAATGTCGTGGAATACTTTTATGGACAATTCATGATGCCCCAGGACTAACACATTTTTGTGGTGTGTAACGTTCCATATTGCACACTTGAATAGTATATAATTAATTGAATATATCATGCATGTTGTTTAAATAATCATTTCATATATTAATAATTCACATTAATCCATCTATTGTAGGTCTTCAAACAAAGGGTAAATTTTCATTTCCAGTTTGTGGTCCTAAGATGAAATATCGTCGGTCAAAAAGTTTAGGAAATGAGGTGTTTGATGAGTATAGAAACTTCCTCTCTAATAACCATAAGTATCATACTACTGAAAAAGATATTTTCAATGGTAAACACGAGACTGGACTAAAACCACAAAGAACGACACCTCGCCTATGGAAGTTGGCATATGAAAGAATTAATCCTATAGGTACACATTTTGTTTATGTATCGTAAATGGAATCATGTTTTGAAATTTTATTTTAATTATTCAATTTATTTTACTGCATTTGATAAATAGTGTTCTGTTTTTTTTATGCTTCATCAATGTCCTTGTCATGAAGGTAGTAATAATGGGCTTCCACGAGGAATGAAATGCTATCCCACTCAATTCATGAGGTTTCCTTACTATGAGGACCTAAAAATAGTTCATTTATTTGATACAATGCATATCGGGAAGAATGTGACAAAAACATTATGGCAAATCATAGATGGCAGGAGGGATAAAGAAAAAAATGTCAAAATTTGTAATGAAATTTAGGAATCCAATCATGCAATTAAAAGTGTGATCCGATCAAATAACGATGGAGATCAAAATAACCTCCAATGGTTATTAACAAAGCATCAAAGCAATGGTGTAAAAGAGGTCATTCAAAAAATTAAATTTCCCACATGTTTTTGTTCAAACATAAAGAATATCTTAACAAAGAAAGGTGAATTTGGTGGGGTAAAAACACATGATTGGCATACCTTCATTAAGGTAATTAATCATTTTAGTATTCATATTTATATATTGGTAGTATACATTTTTTGAGATTTTATTTTTTTTGTCTAGTTTTGAACAAGTAATGATTTGTTTTTATTGTTATAGTATGTTATACTTCTATCTCTCCCAAATGAATTTGACAACAAAGTCAAACAAGTTATATATGACCTTGGAAAATAAATGAGGTAAGTAGCTGCAATATATATGCAAAAACAAAATTCAATTTTTTGTTGTACTTAATGACATGTGTTTTACTTTTAATGTAATATGTATTATGTTTTGTTGAAACATGTTATTTTATTGCATCATGATCTGTAGATTGTTGTCATTGAAATAAATCCACGAAGATGATATAAAGTATTGGAAGAGAGAAATTCCTCGGCTAATGTGTGAAATGCAGAAGTATCTACCTCCAACATTTTTCAATGCACAAGAACAATACCTCATACACCAAGTTGAGGAGATTGGAATGTTTGGACTTGTACACACAAGGTCAATGTGGATGGTGGAGAGGCACTTGAAATCATTGAAGGATTTGGTTAGAAAAAGAGCACGTCCTGAGGGTTCTATGGTGGAGGGATATATGGTATATGAATCCATGGTGTATATTAGTCAGTATCTTTCTAAATTAGCAGCACAAGCTATGCATGCAGTGGATTTCATTTGGGATGTGAAATCCATAAAAATTTTTGAAAGAGAGCAGATGTTGGGGAAAGGTACAATGAATAAAGTGAGAGACAATTAAATTGTGGATATTTTTAATAAATACAATTTTTTTTTTTTTTTTTCGTTTTTTGTGTGTATATGATCATACAATTTAATATTTATTCTTTCATCATTTATTAATATTTACCATGGTTATAACTAATATTTAATATTGGTGAATTGTGATTTTTTTATCGGTCAGTTGCTCAAGATTGGGATGGACTACATTTATACATTGCAAACAATCTTGATTGGATGGAGGTATGGATTAATAGATGTAAACAACATCATGGTGGTAGGTTATCACATAAATAACTATATGAATTGGTTAGAGAAACTCGTTGTAATGGAGATTCCGATGTTACGAAGAGGGAAATAGATTTAGCATATTGTTTGAAAGATGGAAAGGCAAGCAAATTCACCCATTTTAGTCATTTATTTTATATTATATTAATGTGAATGTAGGTGTGTTTTTTTCATATTATACTTTCCAAGTTACATAAATTAGTTTATTATTAATTGACAATGCATCTTTTACATGTCTGGCATATTGCATTTGAAACACCACAAGGCTATGTGGTGCAATGGTCGTAAATTTCGCATCAAATAGTTGGATGAAACCAAAAAAAATTCTGATAGTGGGACAACTACAGTATTCTAGGTCACTAATGTTTCCTCTAGGAGTGAAAAATGTCCTCGATAATATGAAAATAGATACTATGGGTTTTTGAATGATATAATTGAGTGTGAGTTTAATTCCTTCAAATTAGTTTTGTTCGATGTCAAATGGTATAGGTTACAAATGCATGAACATGATGAGGAAATAACTGTTATTCAACATGCCAACGAATTTCTGATGATTAAAATAATGGTTTTTGAAAAATCGAATGACCGCTATGTTTTTCCAAGTCAATGTGAACAAGTCTTTTACTCAAAGGTTCTAGGTAAGAGGGATTGGTCATTTGTTTTTAGATATGATCCAAGAGGAAGGCCAGTAAAGTATACTGTTGATGAAGAAGATGATATTGAAGAATAAGATGACGTAGAGCTAGAGCAAGAAGAATATGGGTCGACATATGAAGAAGACAAAGAAGATGAACCAGGTGTAGTAGACAATGTGCCAGTTCTTGATGATGATATCGATGAAGATATGCTCTAAAATGACATTGACGATGATGATGATATCATCAATCCTTTCAACATTGTTTATGAACCAGATGATGATACAAATGCCGATTTGGATGACCAAGAATAAGATACAAAAGAACGGTGATACAAATGTTGCATTGGTCGATGAGGTACGTAACTAGATATTTTAATTTGTATGAATTATTCTCTTTAAATAATTTTTTATGTGGGTAAATTACATGTTTTTAAGTTTTATTTCATTTTTGTTTTGGTAGTTTCTATGCATGATTACTATGTTGCTTTTGTTTATTTTCTATTTTATAGATTGGGTATTGGGAAAATGAGAGCGATGTGAGGGGGTGGGGGGGAGGGGGGGAGGGGCCATATGAGTTTCCATCTTTACATGGTTGGCCTTGTTTATTAGAGAATAAATTATTCTCGAAACCAAGATAAGTTCATTCATTCATATTTATACTTAAACATCACTCACAGACCCACTCTATATATTGCCTCATCTCATCCTCATTTCGTTTTAATTTTCTCGGTCAAATTTTAAAGGAAACAACTATTAAAATACATTGTACTAGGGCTAGAGTACATGATGGACAACAATGACCTGTGAATGGGGCCAACGTTGAAATTTTTTCAAAATGTTTCTATATGCACCAAAACTTGACATGGATGGACTATTCACATGCCTTGACGATATGGGAGGGTTTCCAGACTCAAATATCACTCACACACCCACTCTTTATATTCATCGTCTGTGTCATTAAAAACCAACATCATGCCAATTAGGCCCATGATTTTGGTCGTGGCGAGAGGAAGGAGATATATGAGATTTCATATTTAAATAATGATTTCATACTAATATTATTTATGGAGCAAAAGAGTACTTAGATGAGATAAAAAAACAAAGACATAAAATAACTTGAAGCTTGTGTGATTAATCAAGTACTTCTTTATCAACGTTATTGCATGCCCTTGTAATAATAGTAGATGAGGGGACGTGCATCTTGGTCATATTTTAAAGGAAACATATAAAATACATTGTACTAGGGATAGATCAGTACATGATGGGAAACAATGACTTGTGAATGGGCCAACATTGAAATTCTTTCGAAATGTTTCTGTATGCATTGAAATTTGACATGGATAGACTATTCTCATTGCCTTGATGATATGGAAGGGTTTCTAGGCCCAAATATTACTCACACACCCACTCTATACATCGACACATCTCGTCCTCATTTCGTTTTAATGTTATTGGTCGAATTTTAACGGAAACAACTATTAAAATACATTGTGCTAGCGCTAGAGTACATGATGGGAAATAATGACCTGTGAATGGGGCCAACATTGAAATTTTTTCAAAATGTTTCTGTATGCACCAAAATTTGACATGGATAGTTGTTGGATCATGTTGTCATTGATGCCAATGGTTTGATTATTTGGGAGAATGTTGGATCATATGTCATTGATGTAAATGGTTTGGTTCGATTGATGTCATTGATTGATGTCAAGTAATTGATTGATACGATGCCATTGATGAGAATGATATATGTCCAAGTGGAAACCAATTGATAAAGATGGATCATTGATATGGTGCATTGATGAAGATGGATCAATGAGTTGTCATTGATACGTGATGCATAGTTTATATATATGATGCATTGATGAAGATAGATCAATGAAGTTGTTGGTGAAACTATCCTAGACGGATAATGCTTGTCATGCCATTTCTGGTGGTATGTGGAATGTCACATAACTCCTCACGGTTTGAGAGTTATGGCCTTATCAAGTTGGAGGACCCCCATATGATGGCTTGAAGCCCCAAAAGGTCAAATAAGTCAAAGTGCTTGAAAAGAAGAAATCATTATTTAAATGATAAAGTAAAGTGACAAAATCAAGATGGATTATTTAAATGATAAAGTAAAGTGACAAAATCAAGAAGGAATATTTAAATGATAAAGTATTGGAGAACTTTCTATTCATGGAAAGTGGTTAACCCTAAAATAAGGAAAATAAGTTAAGTGACCTAGAAATGGGTTAAGTAACCTAAAAATGGGTTAAGTGACCTAGAATATGAAATTATAAATAAGAAGCTAGGATCTCTTGTAAAATGCACAATTGGTGAGAATCCTTGTGGATCAATGGAGAGCTTCTTGTGAATATCTTTTGGAGTATTGATGGAGAACTTAGAGAGCGAGAGGAGGATCTCATGGATGCATCAAAGTTTCGACAATGTCGAAGATCTTGACAGCAAAAGTCTTGGATTCATAGAAAACCCTATTTTCTGATGCCCACGCGGGCTGTCTATGTATAGAGTGCGAGTACATGCGGGCTGATTGTGTACAGGGAGCGTGGACTGAATAACCTCTTGGATATTTGTGTTTGAGCTAGTGCCAAGCTCTTGGATGACGAGGCAGGTTCCAAATCTTCATTCTGTGGCCTCAGATCTATCACTGAGACGCTGGTATGGTTACTTTATTGTCCTTATAGATGCTATTGTTTGATATGTTGTGAATGCTTGGGGAATTCTTGGTATGGCTTCTATGATGTGGCTCAATTTGGTTGATTTGGTGGATGGAGTGAGCAACACTCTTGTGATTCAGTAGTGACATGATTGCTATGGTATACTAGTTATTTATACATGATTGAGATAGCATTCATATTGATTTATTGTGGAGCATGAGCAAGCTATTAGAGAGATTAGATGTGTTGTGACTGGCTGTGGGTCAGTTTGGACAGTGGAAGACAGAAGAGAAAGTGATTGCAAGTTGCAGAGGATCTGAGCATGTGAAGAAAAGCAAAACCCTAGTTTCTCAAGAGCATACACTTGTTACATTATACACTGTCCGCGTTCACATGCGGGTTGTAGTGAGCCAGGGCACGTGCACACGCGGGTCGTAGTGAGCCAGGGCACGTGCACACGCGGGCTGCACTACTGACAGGTCACATACCTGTTGATAGATTGATATCTGTTGAGGATTGTTGCCTCATCTCAGTTGGTGCTGAGAATGTAAGCTGAGTCTTGCATATAGAGATGGTGCTCTTGTAGAGTTGTACTCTATTCAATTGTTGCTGATAAACCCCAAGGATTGTAGTCCGTAATAAAAAGAAAATTGTACATACATCTTGTGTTATTTGTGTTCATTGTGATGATGACTTGTTGATGATATATTGCTGATATATGTTGCTGATATGTGCTCACATCTAACTGGTTATAAATGACAGCAATGGGTAATGAATAAATGTTGAATGCTAACTGATGAGTTTTAGTGCAAGAGGGAAGTTTTGGGAAAAAGAGCCCCACACTCATTCACCCCCCCTCTAAGTGTGGTAGGTGTGTCCAACAATAGTCTGTTCACATGCCTTGAAGATATGGGGGGGTTTCCAGACTCAAATATCACTCACACACCCACTCTTTATATTCATCGTCTGTGTGGCTCAAAACCAACATCATGCCAATTAGGCCCATGATTTTGGTCGTGGCGAGAAGAAGGAGATAAATGGGATTTCGTGTTTAAATAATGATTTCATACTAATATTATTTATGGATCAAAAGAGTACTTAGATGAGAGAAAAAAACAAAGACATAAAATAACTTGAAGCTTGTGCGATTAATAAAGTACTTCTTTATCAACATTATTGCATGCCCTTGCAGTACTAGTAGATGAGGGGACATGCATCTTGGTCTTATTTTAAAGGAAACAACTAAAATACATTGTACTATGTCTAGATTAGTACATGATGGGAAACAATAACCTGTGAATGGGGTCAATGTTGAAATTCTTTCAAAATGTTTCTGTATGCACTGAAATTTGACATGAATAGACTGTTCGCATTGTCTTGATGATATGGAAGGGTTTCCAGACTCAAATATTACTCAAACACCCACTCTATATGTCAATGCATCTCATCCTCATTTTTTTTTAATTTTCTCGGTCGAATTTTACAGGAAACAACTATTAAAAGACATTGTACTAGGGCTAGAGTACATGATGGGAAACAATGACCTGTGAATGGGGCCAACATTGAAATTTTTTCAAAATGTTTCTGTATGCACCAAACTTTGACATGGATATTCTAATCACATGCCTTGACGATATGGGAGGGTTTCTAGACTCAAAGATCACTCACACACCCACTCTTTATATTCATTGTCCATGTCATTCAAAACCAACATCATGCCAATTAGGTCCATGATTTTGGTCATGGCGAGAAGGATATAGATGAGATTTCATATTTAAATAATGATTTTGACTACTACATATGGGTGGATTATTCCACGAAATTTTTCCACGCGTCCACTAGTTTCATCTTTTTTTAAACAGGGAAGGATTTTCACTGATATTGCCACGAAATTTCGTTGCAATATCCACGAAAATCTTATTTTAACCTAGTCGGGATTTTTGTCGCAATAGCAACGAACTTCCGTGGCAATAGTGATGAAAAGTTTGCCTATCTCATTGGTTGGTGTTAATGGCTAGTTGACTATTTGATCTCTATATACGTGACTTTAAGAGACTTTACGACATAATTGCTATAGTTGCGACAATGTTCTTGGCTTTTGTTTGAGCTGTTTATTTTTTTTGTCACCCACCAATTGAACAAATCCAATTCTCGATCTACATAGCTTGGATTTTGAACTTGCAAGGTTAGTATGCTAATTTTTATTGATGTACTCATTTAACTTGTAAAGTTTTGTTCAAATGTCCAAATTTCATGTAGCTTGTTTTTTCCTTGATGATATATTATATGTGTAGTACCATATTTCATGTCTTTGGTTTTTGGATCTAGTTAGTATATTCTATGGAAAAGGGCATGTGGATTCCATAATATTCTAGGTTTATGGAATCCACATACCCTTTTCCCTTCAATTGTAGCTATAATATCTCTCTCTTTTCATTGATAAAGATATCAAATTGCTCTTGAAACTCAACCCTGATCGGTGAAATGATAGTAATTGATTGCCATTTTCTTCTCTCTTTTATTTTTAAGACCTAACAAAAAAACACCAACAAAGCTTGATTGAAGCTTTGATACCACTTGTTACATACCTAGTACCCAAAAGGGATCACACTTGCATAAATTGAAA
>JASDQU010100421.1:56330-69991 GCA_032191745.1 Picea mariana
TTCCCTCTTCCACATAAATTCTTTGCTATCCTCAAAATTTCCCTCTTCCGCATATATATTAAGAGAAATATTAATAACATTTCCCTCTTCCACATAAATTCTTTTCTATCCTCAACATATTGTAATAAACAATGGGTAGGTTGGCATTAGTGATAAGATAGCCTGTTGATATTACATATAATTATTAATGTACAAGAGATCATCCATTATTTAAGCATGAAAAACAAAACCCAAGACTAAATATTGTGGTTGACGTGACCGGGTCTGTACATTTTGCAAAACAAAGTACGAGAATTTCCATTATTTAAGCATGCAAAACAAAACCCGAGGCTAAACGTTGTGGTTGATGTGATCGAGTGTGTACATCTGGACGGTGGAGAAAGTGCACTCATCAACTCATTGGGAGATGAAGCAAAGTCTCAAAATCCAAAGTGTATTCTTACATTTACTACACATAGAATGCCGGTAACATCAATCATTATTTGTACTTTTAATTAATACGTGGCTATTTGTGGATTTTTTAAAAAACAAATAATTCAATTTTTTTAGTTTTGTGGTTAACTGTCACCTCCAACCAGAGGAAATTAGTCACTTTAGAGTTTTTGACCAATAAAAAAATAGAATTTTGAATATTTAAAAATAAAAAATTATTTTTATTTATATATAAAATTCTCATTAATAAATATTTATTGAAAAACATTATAAAACATTGTTAAAATTTTTGTAAATTTACAAAAGTCAAAATAATTTTGACTTGCAATCGATTGCTATATTCCCTGCTTTAGCAGGGACTAATAAGACATAAACACTAACCCTAAACTTATGTTAGGTATATATGTCGTTATTATATAAAGAAAACATTTGTACACATATGACCTTATTATAAAGATGTTATCTATGTCGTGATTAGGCACATAACAATCACTTTTAACTAACCACCTTCAACCATCTTAGCTTATGGTTAGCCACCTTTAACTTTATTTTCTTATGACTAAGCACCTTTAACAAATGAACTTATGATTATATACCATAGTCTTCCAATATAAATAAAGTATATTTGTTTCAACTTTCTCAATAAAATCCACATACCCTTTTTTGATATGTGATGTTGTTTCTCTAATTTTTTTATAATCACACACAATTCTAGATGTAGTGATTAACTTTAGTTTGTAGTTGATGTAACTTGTTTATACACTATTAATAAGGATTAATATCTAAAATATAAAAAATTCATGGCGAAATCTACGATAACATGATGAAATCTACTAGTCAGACAATGAAAAATGAGAACATGCCAAAGTGTCTTAGAAAATAAAATTGTGACCACTGTAAGTAGCATACAATTGTGACCATTGTATGTAGATGCAAATCAACACATCATAATTTAAACCAACCCAACCCAATTGTGGATGAAAAATGGTTGGCATTCTTTTTTTAGTGGTGAATTTCAAAGATTGACATTTTGTCTACAAAACAACTTAGAGGCTAGTGTATGGTGTCGAGTGATTCAAGTTTAAGAAATTTTGACCACTTTCGTTAAATGGTGTGTAATTATTTTCCATGGTTATTTAGTACACAATACTCTATAGTACAAATTGAAGAATATCTATCTTAATAGTTAATCGATAATAAAAAAAAGCATGTCAAAATGTCTTAGAAGAAATAATTGTGAGGATTGTAGGTCAGTGTAAATAAACATATCATAATCGAAATGAGTAGATAAAATATAAAAAATTGACAAATTAATGTTGGGTATGGTGTAGGTAATAAAATTACTTGTTAGGACAAGGATTTGTCACAATGAACGAAAATGACAGGAAGCTTGCTTGGTTAAGAGCGAAATTAGAGGCGAGGGGTGATGGAAAATGTTATTGCCCTTGTTATGATTGTAGAGGCTTGCAAAAAAGAGGACTTTTAATAACAAAAGCCCAAAGACATTGTAGGGGGAAGGGGCATGCCTAAGGGGGTTATGAATATCGTCCCTTGGTAAGAGGATTCAATATTTAATGTATTCTTTGTAATAATCAGTATGTCATGAATTTTAGTAATATTTCTTATCGAGATTTTTATATTTTATATACACACTAACTTTTCTATGTTGTTTTTAAATATATAGACGATGCCCCCAAAATGTCGACCTCCAGAGAGTTATTTTCCAAGTACTAGTAGAAATACTACTTTATAGGGAGATGAACTTCGAGATCAAAATATTGAAGCTACTGATCAAGTTATTAATGATGATATGGATGGAGATAACGTTAGTGATTCAAATCAGGAATATGAGATACAGAAGAAATCAATAAATAGTATATAAGGTATTGGAAGAGAGAAATTCCCTGACTAATATGTCAAATGCAATAGTATATACCTACAAGATTTTTCAATGCACAAGAACACTACCTCATAAACCAAGTTGAGGAGATTGAATTATGTGGACCAATACACACAAGGTCAATGTGGATGGTGGAGAGGCAGTTGAAGTCACTGAAGGATTTTGTTAGACAAAGAGCACGTCCAGAGGTTTCTATGGTTGAGGGATATATGGTATATCAATGCATGGTGTATATTAGTTAATATCTACCTAAATTAGTAGAAAATATTAATGTGCATCGCATTTGGCATCTCGAATCCATCAACAAATTTGAAGGGGAGGTCCTATTGGAGAAAGGTAAAATGAGGACTGTGAAAGGTAATTATTAGATGTTGATGTAGATTTAATAGATTACACATTTATTAAATTATTCCTTTATTAACAATAAGTAATTAATGATATTAAATTGTTATGATATCATATAGTTGCTCGAGAGTGGGATGCTTTACATTTATACATTGAAAACAAACTTGATTGGATGGAGCATTTGATAGAATATAATGAAGAATACTTCAGTAGGTTATCATGGGAAGGGGTGAGTAAGATGATTAAAACAACACATCGTAATCGATATCAATTTCTTGATCTTACATCAAGGGAAGTTGATTTAGCCTTTGGTTTAAAATATAAACATGCAAGTTCAATTTTTTACCCACATTTTCCTAGTTTTTTCCCAATTTTTCAATGTATTTGGTTTGTTTAATTATTGAAATATATATTTAGTAAGTCCTATATGAGGATTATTAATTGGCAATTTATTTTTTACTTGTTTTCCATGTTGCAGTTGAAACATCACAAGGCTATGTGGTGTAATGGTCGTAAATTTTGTATCAAAATGTTGGATGATAAGATGAAAACCTCGGATTGTGGGATAACTGCAGTGTTTAAGGTCACCAACATTTCCTCTAGAAGTGACATAAATACAGAAGTCTAGGGTAGGTACTATGGCCATTTGGAGGATATAATTGAGTGTGATTTTAATTGAGGATATGAAAACATGATCCAACATAGTACCCAAGGAAAAAATTTGTTATAAGGATTCATGTAATAGTACCTATAGTTTATGTAAAACCTAATTAGGAGGAACGTCCTTGATCCTAAACAATTCCCTCCTTCCATTTTGTGGAAATTATTCTTTAATTGGATCCCATGCAGAGTTACTTGTGAATGGGGCCAATGTTAATATTTTTTCAGTTTGTGCTTGTATGCACTAAAATTTGGCACGGTTATAGTATATGAATGCATTGACGGTATGGGAGGGTTTTGAGACTCAAACATGAATCACACAAATAATTTGACAATAAAACAACAAAATTAGAACCTAATTGTGAAGGAGATGAACTTATCTATTTTTTCCTTGCTATGCTCGAGGACATGGTTCTAAGTGGAGGCCATTTATAGTTGTGAGATACACATGAAACAACTTATGGATCCTAATTTTAACGTACCATTTTATTGGTAGGCCCTCAAGAGCCTCCCGATTCTATCTCTATAAAGAGCCTATAAGTGGCCTTCAACAAAGGAAAAAACGAGTTCCTTTGTTTGACATGTTGTTTACTCCATTGTCTTCCTTTCCCCCAAAACAATTCTAATGAATAACTTTCCCATGCATCTTATGGCCATATATATGAGTTAAATTCTCATTTTGAAATATGCCACTTACATCACAAAACATTGGTCAGTCATGCCAAAGGCTTTGATCAATAGGTCATTTTTGTCATGCTTTCCCTGGGTACATGTAACATTGTTAAGAATATTTGGTCACGATGAGACACATGAATTGCAATTACAAGGATTATTATAGGCCCAAATTCAAATATTGAGCACAACAAGAATGATCCTTAGGGCCTAATCCATGAATTGACGATGAAGAACTAAGGATTTAGTCCCTAATACATGATTCATGGACCCTAATTGTGGATATACATGGCCTATTTTTGGAGTTACAAGGATTGATTGTATATTTAGGGCCTAAAAAGGATCCATATTTCCTAATTAAGTACATTTGTGGCTTAATTATGGATATACAACACATGATTAGGTATATATAAAGCATAATTAGGGAATTAAAGGGCCTTGTTTGTTTTCCTCCTAGTTTTCTTTGGGATTATTGATTCTTCTACTTCATCCTCCTATTATTGTTGGTGTTCCTTTTTCCAATTCAAAACTACATAGGGTTGAGATAAAATGCTATATGGGAGTGAATCATTTTTTGCATGCAAGGCCATAGGGGGTACAAGGGTCGATTCAAGATTCTGGCTTTTCATAGGAATCAAAAGAGGTTCAATTAAGGGAGGCACAAAGGATTGATGAGTAAGGAAGGGAGGAGGAAACAATATATATACTAGTTGAAGTGACTTAGATATCAAGGCATTGGGATCTAAGTCCAACTAGGATAGAATGTAATGCTTCTTTTTATGCATTTTTTTTCAATCATAGGTTTTCCCCATCTATTTGTTTTCCCCATATATGAAGGTATACATACCCTACCCCCTTCCGTATTTGAACCTATTACCTCCAAGTAGTATACACATATTCAAGGGTTAGGCATCTCAAGGTTCATAGGGATCAATGGGTACACAATGTCTAGGACCATAATTATTAGTGCTCATTGCATATTAGTGGCTTAATGGTTAGTGGCCATAGTGCCTTAGGGGTTAACATGATTGTTTGGGTCATAATGTGTGAGGGGGTGATTGGGTTAGGGGAGACCATTTAATTCAAGGTTCATGGAGATTGGGGGGTATACTATGTCCAAGGAGGGTTATAGTGATCAATATTTTATACCATGATATGATACTTTAATGCCAAAGATATTGTTGAACATAAATGACATATTAATTAACCTCATACTTTTCTAAATGCATCATAATAATAATTTGAAATAAATAAAAAGGGTGAATCAAGATATCAAGGGTTATAGGGGTTAAGAGTCATAGTGTATTAGAAGGGTCAATCTATTATGATGTTACTATGTTCAGAACCATAATGTATTCATATTTTAGTGTGTTTGAGGTCACACTATGTTCACTAGGGGCGATTGTTTCATGATTCATAGGGATTAGAGGGTATACCATGTTCAAGTTGATAGTGATTGGGGGTTATAGAGTAGTTCCTGGAATCCCTTCTTCCCCTCATCACCAAGGATGTATCCATGACTATGCCTAGAAATGAGGATTAAGCCATCCAAAAGGAACAATTGTACAATAATTTTTATTACCAATTGGTGTATCTCTATATTATCCTTCCTAATGCCCCTCACTCTCAGTCAGGTGACAAGGATGTATCCATGACTATATCTCGGGGGCTATGAGTTAGGGATTATATATATATATATAATATATATAAATTATATAAATTAAAATATATAATTTATAATTTATATATATTGTATAATATATAAATTTTATTATATATAAATAATAATAATAATAATAAATGAAAACAAAACAACATACAAAAAAAACAAACCAAAATCACACTCATCACTACACTCGCACGCAGATTTGGAGCTCCAACTCACCACTACACAGGAGCACACAGATTGGAGAGGAGAGGAGCACGCACAGATTTGAGAGGCTAGGGCACACGGATTGGAGAGGCAGTTTGGAGAGGAGCACACACGCAGATTGGAGAGGCTAGGGCACATGAATTTTCACGTAGAGTGGAAGGGAGAGGAGGATGCGAGAAGGAGGATAAGGAGGGAGAGGTGCACGGGAGGAGGGCACATGGGAGGAGGCTAGGGCACACAGATTTTCACCAGAGGAGGGCACACACGCACGGGAGGAGGGCACATGGATTTACACGAGAGGAGGGCACACGATTTTTCACCAAAGGAGGGCACATGACCAGAGGAAATGGTTTGACTTCTTTCTCCTATCTCTTGAGTGTGCATGCTAATTATTTGATGAAATGCTTGATAGAATGATTGATGAAATGCTTGATAGAATGCTTGATGAAATGCTTGATAGAATGCTTGATGAAATGCTAAGTCATCCTTTTAAAATGCACATAGATGGTTTAAAAAAATCTAAAGTCTTCCCAAACCATCACACTATCATGTGATGTGGAGACAACATACATGAAGACAATATAGGAAGGTGGAAGATGAAGTGTTAAATTTGTGTGAGTAGGTTTGGGGTGTGGATGTGGACAACATTTTGAGGTTTGAGACAAGCATGGGATTTTTCATGAAGAAATTTAGACTAGTTTGAAAGACCAATGTATTCTTATATTTGGGTCTTTGGATTCCTTGCAAACCCACCAATAGAATGCAATTTAATGTGAAAAAATGTTTTGAAAAGAGAAGTGTCCATACAAATCTAAGAAATGAACCATTCCTTTTGTAAAAATCATTGTTTCAAAAGTGATTCAAGAAGGATGAGTTATTCTCCTTAGAATATCAAGCATATAGATCAGACCCAACCTTTATCATTCTACAAGTGGATGATCTCTTGGAAAGACAAACTCAATTTTATGAAGACAAAGAATGGTTTAGAATGGACACCTTACCTGGAATAGGAGTATAGGCACATCCAAAGATTGGATACCAAGGCCATCTATCATGAAACAATAATATAAGAGATTTCATGGGATGAGTTGATTCCTTAGATGTATCATATGCAGACCTCTTTGGGTACATTTATTTGGAGACATAAGACAAAGGATAAGAAAGGACATTGCCTCAATGGGTTCTTTTGTTATAAGGACTATGAGGTCATAGAGATAGACAATATGGACCAAGAAATAGTGAGTGTTTATAATGATGTGAACCAATATATAGAAGAATACAACAAGAAAACAAAGGCCAATGAAGACATGATTTCTAAATGGGAAATGGACACAGAACATGTATGGGATATATGGAAATGAAACCTTCATAGATGAGGCATGAGAAATAAGTTATGTAAATTGAGGAGGAGATGGTGTCAAGGGGTGAAAAAATACAAGCATGAGTCGTGGGTCAGAAAAAAAAAAGGACATGAAAGTTTGTCTGATCCTAGACAAAGTCAAGGAAATGGGAATGAGGACCCCCATAAGTGAAATAAGCTTAACATATATACCAAAGGAAAATGAGATAAAAATAAGAGGATGAATGAAGGAGAAAAAGGACAAAACAATGAAGGCCTCTTGGACTCGTCCTTGTATAAAGAAGCAACTAATAAACAAGACAATGAATGTGCAACTCTAATAAACATAACATATGAGAATACCATATGGAAGAAACCCAACATTCTTATGGAGAAGAGAAAGAGAGAAGGGACTACAAGGTAGCATGAATCAATGAAATGAGGGAAAATCAAAGATAGAAGAAGGTATGCGAGAAAATGAAAGAATAGAAAGGTAGGAACCAATGAAAGGAAGAAATATTTGAGAAAAACATAAATTTAGTAGAAGAGTAGATCAAAAAGTGGGACAAGATGAGAGAGTATGAGAATCAATCACATGAGAAGACTATAGAAGAAAAGAGGAAAACAATGGAATTAAGGCAAAGAAAGAGGTCAAGACAAAGGTGGATCTAAGAGGAGAAGACAAAAAACAGAGTAGGAGGATAAAGACAAATTTTTAGATGAATATGTTCCTAGTGAATATGATAAGGAAAAGTATGCATAGGTAATCATTAGATTCCAACATGATAGAGGACATGAAATTATAGATACTAAGGACATAGAAGAGACCTTGTTGCAACTAGGAATTGTACAACAAGTGGTAGATCAAACTAGTAAATGTTGTAAATTTATAAGTAAAAGAGCTCGAAAACCATTGATTGCAATACAAAAAGAAAAAGCATGGAACATGAACGTAGAGGATGTTTTACAAACAAAGTTTAAATCACAAAAGGTCCAAGATAAACCACAAACACTATTGGAATTTTATTAAATAAATAAAGTGTTGATCATGCAAGTAGTTTTTCCTAGGATAGGAGACAATCCTAGATGGCTAATGACATCTTAGGATGATGGCTTCAACGAGATAGAGACTCATGGAAACATTTCCTTGCCATGTCAAAAGGATCTCATAAGGTCATGACTATACAACGTGGTGCGTATATTTCTTATAAGAAGTTCATGGTTTTGTAAAAAGGGAAACACACAATAATATAAATCCACCCTAATTATTTCTTGAGGGAGAAACAAGGGGACTGTGATACCACAATAGGGGAAGAGGAAAGGGGATTTTTGGTTGATTTAGCCTTATCATTGTCCTTGGGGTACTGTCTTTTCTTGCCTATGTATCCTTACAACGTTCCCATCAATATTTGACTTTTGGCTTGGTCTAAGTAAAAGTCTCATATGTGTCATATCCTGAGGAAGAGAGAGGGGGTATCATGCAAGATTTTTTTTTTCATTGTCTTTCCCATGTAGGATGGTTGGAGAGAAACCATGCTTAGAATTTCCACAATAGTTGAGACAATCCTTTAGACCTACAACCCAATTATTGTTCCTCATTGATTGTTCAAATTTCACCACTAAAGTGTACAGAGGTATACATACCCTACTCCCCTTTGGATTTGAATTTGTGACCTCTTAGGAAGAAACACATGTTGTTAACCGTGTGCTTCCATAGAAGGTGCTTTCCAAATATGTGAAATTCACCACTAAAGGCGCTTTCCAAATATGTGAAATTCCAAGATCATGGATTTCCAAACTATCGATCCCCACTCGAACTCTTTGATATGTCTCAAATCCAGTTCTCCACTGAGCGTTGGGGGATATGCAACTATATGCAACTTGATGCAACTTATATGCAAATATATGCAACTTTATGAAACTAATAATATGCAACTATATGCAAATTTATGCAACAATGCAACTTATGCAACTTATGCAACTATATTGCAACAATTTCGTATGCAACTATATGCAAATATGCAACTATATGCAACTATGCAACTATATGAAACTATGCAACATGCAACTTATGCAACTTAAGCAACTTTATGGAACTTATGCAACTTTACACAACTTTATGCAACATGCAACTTTATGCAACAATGAAACTTATGCAATTTTACGCAACTTTATGCAACAATGCAACTTACACAACTTTACGCAACTTTTTGCAACTTTACGCAAATTTATGCAACATGCATATTTATGCAACAATGCAACTTATGCAACTTTACGCAACTTTATGCAACATGCAACTTTATGCAACAATGCAACTATATGCAACTTATGCAACTATGCAACTATATGAGACTTATGCAACTATACACAACTATATGCAACTTATGAATGTGTGACCTATATCCTCCTAATGCAACTTATGGATGCAACTATATCCTCCTAATGGCTCTAAGTTCCTTCTTAGAGGCCTTGAGAGCCAACTATGATGCATAAAACCTGTGAATGGTGCCCATATCCCACCCAAGGCCAAAGATCCCTTAGAGATGGTTTGTGTGGTGCTTCAAGGATTTGTTCATAACCATTGAGATCAAGAATATTTGTACAGGGCCTAGGTCACTTGTTTTCCTACCTCATCCATGGTATATCTCTCGATACAAAATATTATTTTCCATAATATATTAATGGTGCACACATTCCCAATAGAAGGGCTTAGTCTTTTCCACTAGGCACGAGAAAGATTTTCTTAGAGCATAAGGCCCTTGTTTTCCTCCCCCAAATATGGTATGTGCCTTGGACTTCATTTGTGGTGCAAAAAACCTCCTAATGGCTCCCATATCTCCCCAAGAGACCAAGAATCCCTAAAAAAGGAACTGCGTGGTTGTTCAAGGCCTAGTTCACTGATTTTGATCTTAATAATATTTCTTTTATGCCAAAGTTCCTTGTTTTCCTCCCCTAGCCATGGCATAAGCCCACGATCCTTTCTTATTATGAAAAATGTACTATTGGCATGAAATATCCCACACGGAGGTGAAATATCCCTTACAAGTGTCTTGTGTGGTTGTAAAAAGACTACATCGCAAAGATCAACAAGAAGATTGAAATTGGGCCTAAGTATCTTATGTTCTTTCCCTAACCATGGGTAAGATCCAAAGTGCCATACGTGATGTCCAAAACTTGTGAATAGTGATTGTATCCCACCTAAAGTCCATAGATCCATTAAAGAGGATCTGTGTGGTGGTTTGAGGCCTTGTTCATGGCCATTAAGGATGAGAATATTTTTTTAGGTCCTAAGGCCATTATTTCCCTCCCCTGGCCATGGTAGAGGTCCTAATAGCCATTATTGTTATTTAAATCATACCAATGTTGCCCATATTCCTAATTGGAGGCCTTTATCTTGGTCATTAAGCACATAAGGTCAATTTAAATCCTAATTCTCTTTTCTACTTCCCTTGATAATGGTACAAGCCTAAACTCCCATATGTGATGTGAAAAAATACTAATGGTGTCCAAATCCCACCTTGAGGCCAAATATCCCTTAGACATTATCTACATGATCATTCAATGGTTACTTCATAGACCTTGAAGTGAAGAAGCTTCATTTTGGACCTAAGGTACCTGTTTCCACTCCTAGCCATGGTACACACCTTGAGACCTATTCTTATTATGAAAACGTACCAATGGTTTCAAAGATACCCTACATATATCTTGTGTGGTTGTTTAAGGACTGCATCACAAATATCAGCCCTAATAAGATTCAAATAGGGCCTAAGCACCTTATGTTCTTTGCTATACATTATGCCCAAAACTTGTGAATGGTGACCATATCCCACCCAAATTCCATATATCCCTTAGAGAGGATATGTATGGTGGTTTGAGGCCTTGTTCATGGCCATTAAGATCAAGAAGATTTATTTAGGGCCTAAGGCCCTTTATTTCCTCCCTTGGCCATGGTATAGGTCTTGAAACCCATTATTTTTATTCAAAACATACTAATGGTGCACATATTCCAAAATAGAGGTATTTTTCATGGCCATTAAGCATAAAAAAGATTCATTTAGGGAAGAAGGCCCTAATTTTCGTACCTTGGTGATGATATAAACCTTGAATTACATATATGGTGCAAAAAAAATCCTAATGGCACCCATATCCCACTAGAAGGTCAAATATCTCTTAAATAGTATCTACATGGTTATTTGAGGCCTAGTTCATGGCCCTTGAATTTGAGAACTTTCATTGTGAGCTTAATGTTCTTGTTTTCTTCCCCTAGACATGGTACAAGCCTTGAGAACCATTCTTATTATGAAAAAACTATTAATGGCACCAAATATCCCACACACAGGCTAAAGTTTTTTACATATGTCTTGTGTTGTTTTTTGACAACTTCATCATGAATCTTAATCCTAAGAATATTTAAATAGGACCTAAAAACCTTATGTTCTTTCCCTGACCATGGAAAAGACCTAAGTTCCATACATGGTGTGAAAAAATTGTGAATGACACCCATATCCCACCCAAACACCATAGTCTATTAAATAGGATATATGTGGTGGTTTGAGGTCTTGTTAATGGACAATGAGCCAAAGAAAATATTTTTAGGACCTAATGCCCTTTTTTCCCTCTCTAGTCATGGTACACACCTTGAGACCTATTCTGATTATGAAAACGTACCAACGGTTCCAAATGCAACTATATTGCAACTTATGCAACTATATTGCAACTATATTCTCAAATATTGGTGAGTGGTCATGTTAAGTCCTAATGTTGGCTCATTACCCCTTAATTGGGGCATATTACATTAGTAATGTTATTTTATTTATGTCGGATTTATTTCATTAGTTGTAATTATACCTCCTAGTCTCCTATATATACCAAGGAGACATTTTCATTTGGAATCATCTTGTACTTGAACATTTAAGTGGGGTAAAAGGAGGTTTCCTCCTTGAAGAGGCTTATTATATGAAATTGTATCTTTTTCAAGGCGTTGAGTACTTTTTCTGAGGTTTTTTTATGCTATATTGATATTTGGTTCTTAACATATGGTATCAGAGCTCAAGGTCTTGGGGTTTCGCTGCTACATATGAGACACCCTGGAATTTTCGCTATAATTTTTTTTCTACAATGTTTTAGAAGGAACGAATTTGAGGATATTTAGTAGACAGATCAAGGTACGTTGGGTTAAAATTTCATCTCTTGAGTCCTTATACTTTCGGAGATAAAGCCTGTACAAGATAAGGTTCTAGAATCATCCTAAACTGAGTCATTGCGGAATTTCACTACAAAAAAGTTTCTGTAATGTTTCAGACCATGAAATGTGGAGGCTATTCACAAAAATTAGTAAGGTATCTAGAGTAAAAATTTCATCTTGTGGTCATCTTAAATTTGTAGATACACTCTGTGTAAGATAGGGTATTTGACTAGTCCTATTGACTAGTCTCAAGAAGGTGTTCCTGGTAAAACAATCATAACTTCTTCCTAGAGTATCCAATTTGAGTGGGAATAGTTTCATTGGATTGTGGAAAGTCTTTAGTATTTTTTGTAGGAGTTTAAGAATTTTATATCAATTATTTTGTGCGGGGTATACTATACAAGTGAGATCTCCTAGAAAGGAAAAAAATTGGCAAGTTGTGGGGAAGTTACCTTAAATTCCAATTGGCACATCCAATTTTGATCAGACCTGTGGCATTGCAGATAAGAAATATCATAGAACTACATAAAATAAATTTTTATACCCAGAAGGTCCGAAACTTGGGAGATACAACAGAAGAAAGATTGTCTAGCAGAACCACCTCAAAATCAAGGTTCAAAAGTGATACTTGGCCAACATGCCACCCAAAAAGGGAATTTCCACACCAAATAAGCCTCCAGACAATCCTACTTGGACTCTTGATGAAGGTGAAGAAAAGCGTAGGGAAATAGATGATTTACACAAGAAGATAGTGACAAAAGATGAACTACAAGAGATGGAAGCTAATTTGGAGGCAAAGATGGATGGTTTAAAAGAGGAGATCATGGAAGTATTGAAAAATTTCGTAATAGAGAAGACACCTGAAAATGAAAATGCATCCCATGAAATTCATGATGAGGACACACGGAAGGTGAATCAAGAATGGAGAAACTCCAACTTTGGGTTGAAAACCAACCACGTTCCTAAGATCGATATGAGGAAGTTTGATGGCAAGGACCCAATCACATGGATACTTCAGATGGAGCAATTCTTTGATCTACATAATGTGCCACATACACAAAAGTTACTGATTTCTTCTTTATATTTAGAACCTAATCAATTTTTATGGTATCGATGGATTTGTTCTCGCAAATCACTCGTCACTAGGACAATTTTCACAGAAGAAATGATAGCACACTATGAGGATACAAGGAGCAATACCTTCTTTAGCCAATTGATAAATCTCAAGCAAAAGGGTTCAGTTACCAAGCACATT
>JASDQU010100421.1:71821-83796 GCA_032191745.1 Picea mariana
ACATGGAAAAATGATTCACTATGGTACAAAGATCGCTTATATTTATGTAAGAACTCCCAACTCAAACAAAAGGTACTATTGGAATTGCACACCTCTCCAGTAGGAGGGCACTTAGGATTTTTGAAAACCTACCATAGAGTCAAGAAGGATTTTTTTTGGGATGGCCTTAAAACTAGTGTTTAAAGGTTTGTGGTAGAATGTTTGGTTTTCCAACAAAATAAGGTGGAAACAATTAAGACCCCAGGTCTTTTACAACCATTATCCATCCCAAGTCAGTGCAGGGAGGAGGTTTCCATGGATTTCATCATAGGGTTATTGAATTCTAAAGAAAAGAGTGTCATCATGGTGATTGTTGATAGACTGACCAAGTACGCACACTTTTGTGCACTCTCTCATCCCTTCAAATCTAGTACAGTTTCCATCGCATTCATGGAGACAGTTCAAAACCTACATGTTAGACCAAATATTATTGTAAGTGACAGAAATCCCATCTTCACTGGACATTTTTGGAAAGAATTTTTTCTTGTTTGGGTACTCAATTGGCTCATAGCTCATCCTATCATCCTCAATCTGATGGACAAACCGAGATAGTGAACAAATGTCTGGAAGGCTACCTTTGTTTCTTTGTCTCTGATAAACAAACACAATGGTTCAAATGGTTACCCTTGGCTGAATGGTGGTATAACACTTCCTTTCATACTGCAACAAAAATGACACCATTTATGGAACTTTATGGATACCACCCTCCTTCCATCACTTCTTCTCTAAAAGAAAAATATAAGGTTCAAGTAGTGGAAGATCACATCAAGAATCAACATCAAGTTCTCCAAATCTTAAAGAACAACCTGACCATGGCACATAATCGCATGAAACAACAAACAGATCGACATCGTAGTGAAAGAAGTTTTGAAGTAGGGGATTGGGTGTTTTTAAGACTGCAACCATATAAACAGATGTCCCTCAAGCAAGCCAAGAAGGATTATAAATTATCACCAAAGTACTATGGCCCTTATAAGGTGCTGCAAAATATTGGTACTATGGCATACAAATTGGAGTTGCCTGCATCTTCACGAGTACACCCAGTTTTCCATGTTTCATGCTTAAAGAAGGTTATAGGTGACAACATCCCAGTTCAAACTATATTTCCAGAACTTGAAAAGGAAGGAAAAATCATATTGGAGCCTGAAGCCATCACTGACACAAGAATTCGCCAGCTGAGGAATAGATCCATTTTAGAGTATCTCATTAAATGGAGGAAACTATCGGCTGAAGATTCCACTTGGGAAGATGAGTCTTTTATACAGAAGAATCCAGGGCTACTCAAGCGTTGCAGACAACACTTGTCTCAAGGGGAGGGGCATATTAATCCCTAATATGGGCTCATTACCCCTTAATTGGGGCATATTACATTAGTAATGTTATTTTATTTATGTTGGCTTTATTGCATTAGTTGTAATTATACCTCCTAGTCTCCTATATATACCAAGGAGACATTTTCATTTGGAATCATCTTGTACTTGAACATTTAAGTGGGGTAAAAGGAGGTTTCCCCCTCGAAGAGGCTTATTATCTGAAATTGTCTCTTTTTCAAGGCGTTGAGTACTTTTTTTGAGGTTTTTCTATGCTATATTGATATTTGGTTCTTAACAGGTCAAATGCAACTATATTGCATCTTATGCAACTATATGCAACTATATGCAACTTATGCAACTATATTGCAACTTATGAAACTATATGCAACTATATGCAACTTATGCAACTATATGCAACTATATTGCAACTTATGTAACTATATGCAACTTATGAAACTATATTGCAACTTATGCAACTATATGCAACTTATGCAACTATATGCAACTATATGAAACTATGCAACTATATTGCAACAATTTCATATGCAACTATATGAAAATATGCAACTATATGAAACTATGCAACTATATGCAACTATGAAACATGCAACTTAAGCAACTTTATGGAACTTATGCAACTTTACGCAACTTTATGCAACTTTACACAACTTTATGCAACAATGAAACTTATGCAACAATGCAACTTATGCAACTATGCAACTATATGCAACTTATGCAACTATGCAACTATATGCAACTTATGCAACTATGCAACTATATGACGAATAGGTGTGGAAATTTCAACTTTATGCAACTATATGATGGATAGGTGTGGCAATTTCAAATTTATGCAACTAAATGCAACTATATGCAACTGTGTTGGTACCAAAAATGAATATTGGAACGATAACTTATCTTCTTGTTTTAACGAGTGTAGGTACCACTAAATAGGTATCTGTCGGATCTATCTTCCTCGAGTGATGATCAAGATATAGTAAGAGAGGTTGAAAGTGATATGTGTTGTACTAGATCTACCGATTCTAGATCAACTAGGTTGGAAAAGGTAAGGAAAAGATTTCGTACCCTCATGCAATTTTTTATTGCCAACAGAGGGTCGTGTAATTATGATGCTGAGAGAATAGGTGACATTGAGTTTCCCTTGAGGTATAAACATCTAGTGCAATGATGGGCACCTAAGGTGCTACCTGAAGTGGACACAGATTTCTTCATTGGTGGGAGAATGTATCACATTGCTCCTTTGTCCTTACATAGATTGGGGTTATTTTCCATGGATGGCATAAAGGTCGACTATGGCACTATAACTGAATTGATGGAGTATGTCGGGCCATTATACAAATACAATCACTGGTTGTTGTTGGTCCGATATACGCAAAGTATGTGGAGATACAGAGTTGCCGCAAATTATATACAACTACTAGATAACAATCAAAATAAATTGGCAACTATGTATATTGATGGAAGGCCAAAAGCTACTAGAAACATTGTGGGCTTTATAAATAGTACACAACCAGTGGAAACAACTAAGAAACCAAATTGCATATTTGAGGCACGCGAAGGGAATCATATATTTGTATGTGAAACAAAAACAATAGTTCTAGGTGAAGAGTTGTTGATCCATTACAACTTAAATTGAATAGATGGAGGGGGTGCGACTATGGGGGTAAATATATTACATACCATTCAACTCAACCTTTGATCAATCATTGTTACAATTTATCACAGCAATATTTTGAATTTTTACTGCATAAACTTTTTACAATTACTTTAATAAATCTTGTTGATTAATTTATTGTCTCAACATCTATCCAGGGTGACCGTGGAAAGGCACCCACTTCACCTTAGAAGGTAAATGTTAAATACAGTAATAACTTATGACTACAACAACTAAATTTCAGAAATTTCATTATTTTTTTTTCTGTTATTACTGCAATATTTCATTTTCTTAATGTTACAGTTGAATTTCATAACTTTTATTGATTGATTTATTGTGTCAACATCTGTCCAGGGTGATCGGGGTAGAAAATCACCCACTACATCTCTCCAGGGTGACCATGTAAAGGCACCCACTATGCCTCAATAGGAAAATGTTAAATACAATAACAACTTATGACTACAACAACTAATTTTTTGAAATTTCATTATTTGATATTACTCCAATATTTCATTTTTTAAATGTTACAGGTGAATTTCATAACTTTTGTTGATTGATTTATTGTGTCAACTTCTGTCCAGGGTGATCATGTCCGAGTTTCACCCACTACATCTGTCCAGGGTGACCGTGGAAAGGCACCCACAGTGCCTCACCAGGTAAATGTTAAATACAGTAATAACTTATGACTACAACAACTAAATTTCTGAAATTTTGCTATTGTTTTTTCTGATATTACTGCAATATTTCATTTTTTTAATGTTACAGGTGAATTTCATAACTTTTGTTGATTGAGTTATTGTGTCAACATCTGTCAAGCGTGACCGTGTCCTAAAATCACCCTTTACATTTTTCCAGGGTGACCATGGAAATGCACCCACAGTGCCTCACCAGTTAAATGTTAAATACAGTAACAACTTATGACTACAACAACTAAATTTCTCAATTGTTAAAGTTCATCTCATTTATTTTATTGATCAATGTATTGTGGCATGGTCAACGTGGGAAGGCTCCCACAGAGGATATTGATGAGTACGAAATATTTTATTCGACTGACCCAATGAAAACTGTAACGAAGGCCTCGAAGAAGGCTAACATAGAATATATAGGTTTGATTAACAAAAGACCCTTGACACAGGAGGATAGGGAAAGAATTGTAGAGATATAAAATACAATAACTAATTTTGGGGTAAGTGGCATCTTCACATATTTTTATTATCTATGACAATTTCATATCCGTTTTTTAGTTTATATTTTGTATATGATCTGATAAAGAAAATTTTTCCGTTTGTAGGAGTTTTTAAACCCCGTGCATGGGGAACCTATCGATCCTGCAACTTCTATAGGTATTAGTGATGGTCCAATGCAAAAAAAGGTTGACATAGCAAAGTGCAAGTGAGGATTTTTGAGCCTCCTGAGGTTCCCCTTGAATCCATTGCTAAGCGAAATGATTTTGACCGGCATGAAATGACAGAGCATGATGAGCCGGAGCTTGGGACTCCACACGATGACTCCAGAGAGGAACATAGTGTACATGGACAAGATACTATTCTGCATGGAGCAGAACGAATTAAAAGCACCAGATCACTAGATTTCACCTTTCTGGTGGATGACGCATGTGTTTCGATCAAGATTCAAAATATTGCAGGTAATTGTCCCATTAATTGATTCATTTTTTTCATGAAATTGAAATGGACATTTGTTGAGATTATTATAAATTAATGGATAACACGTTTCTGCAGGAAACAATGTTTTCTATAGAAACCTACATGACAAAAAATTGGAGCTATTTGGCCCCACCATTCGCACATGGTGGAGTGGCCAAGATAGAAAAAAGAAAGATTCTTTAATAGATCACATGGTAAGCTTGTTCAACAACAATTTCAACAAGAAAGTGGTTACAAAGTTAGCTAGCAAGAGTTTAAAATACACCAGGGCCCAGTATAGGGATAAATTGCAAATAGACCTCAAGCACGAGCGCCCTCCCATGGTTCCCGAGAAAGAGTGGAAGGCGCTAATAGAGGATGCAAAGGATAACTTGTTTAGAAAACAAGGATGACAACCACGAGATGGTCAAGCAAGATACAACAAATGTCATATTATCAGTGAAATATGAGCATCTATGTTTTTCTTTCCTTTTTTAAGTAACAATTTCAATATCTAATATTTTTCAAAAATTCCATATGTAGGCTACCAGACAACTCCAAAGCAGCAAAGGCCAGAGTGGAAAAACAAGACCAACATAAACTAGGCCAGGGTGGCTACGAAAACTAAAATCCCGAATAGTAAGATTTAAATGATTAACTGTGGTTAATATTTATTTAACAGTAACGAACAAATATATGTTTTTGTTATTGGTATTTTTAATGGTGTTATGCATTGCAGTTAAATATGTTCGACACTGCTGCCACTGAGGAGGACCTAAAGCTTGGTTACAAGCATGGTTTTAAAAGTGTGATTGAATATAGAAAAATCTTGGGCCAGACTCCTATCTCCCCAGCCACGCAGGTAAATCAAATGAATAATGAAACCGCAGTAGCATGCTTGTAAAATCTATTCATATTTTATTATATCACCCTTAACTAAGTATTTATGTTTGTTTTCAAGAAACAGTGCTACTGTAGTAGTGAATCCAATGGTATTCAACAAACACCGTGTCATACAAGGGTGCACATGTCCAGTGATAGTGTAGAGCAGAGTACCCATTCCGGTATGTATGCTTCAGAATTAGAAATATTTACTGTGATTGTAGATATTTATTTCCTGACTTATACTTATATATTATCTTCTCAAAATTGAAGAGCATGTATCTCAGGAGGGTGAAATGCGAGAGCAACCAAGTGGATAGGAAATTAACGCACCAACTATCGCAGCTACAAAGACAGGTAAAGAGAAATAGTGTAATGTTAATCAAAATAATGAATTAGTTATTTCAATTATATTTCAACATATCGATATGATCATTTTCGTTGTTCCAGTTCACGACCCTGAACAGATGCCATCTAACCCTTCTCAGCGATGTACCAGAAGTATGGTACATGAGAAGACAAAAACAATAGAAGGACAAAGCACACAAAATACAATGTCCTTGGATGATTATGATGTCCTAATTGTCAGTTTTATGAATGTAAAAAAACAAAAATCAAAGAAAAATTAGATGTAGAAATTCATGTCTTGTATTTGGATCTTTATCGATGTTTATATGTTAATATGTTTTGATGACTATCCTAGTTATGCATAAATGTATATATGTTTTCTATATAAAGAAAATCATTTGTTGGGTATGGGGAATTGAGAGCGATGTGAGGGAGGGGGGGGGGAGGAGCCATATGAGCTTCCACCTTCACGTGGTTGGCCCTGTTCAGTAGAGAATAACCTATTCTCGAAACAAATAGAAGCTCATTAAGTTACGCGACAATTTAATTTTTTTTTAGAGTATTTTACATAACTAAATGCATGCTTATTTGCTTATTAATTATTTACTCATATAAAAAATTTGTCTTTTATGATTCATGCAGGTCTTGGTGATGGAAATGCATCTTGTGGAAAAATCTTATCAAGTTGTATGGGCTAATGGATTTGGCGAAAGGACAATGAAAAGGTAAGGGTTTTGACGTGTTTTTAAAAGTAGGCTTTATACTAGTAAAAGTTCACAATCCTCATGAATATGTAGATATTCATATATATGCCAAGTTCCATGTGGTGTTTTTATTGTCTAATTTATTTGTCAAATTTAATGTGTAGATATTGCATATATGCCAAGATCCATGTGGTGTTTTTATTGTCTAATTTATTTGTCCAATTTAATGTGTAGGTGGTTGTACAATACATTGAGTGTACACTCTTTACCTAGCTTAAATTTCAACTATAAATATAGAACCCTAAAGAGGTATTTTAAATATAATTTTGGTTTACTTGTAGTTTTTTTATAAAAAAGTATAACTATTTTAGAGAACCCCCTTATACGAAGTCTTTATCCATATCCTCATTGTGGAAAATAAATTATAAAAGATCCCTCACTTCATTCATTTCCATAATCCTAACCTTATTGCTATCCCTAGTCCAAATCCTAGTTCTTATTAAAAAATGCATGAAGCTAATCCCAATAATCTAGACCCCTCCTCTCATCCCACATGTTAGTGCAAGTATTATAAGGCTCCAAAGGACACTACTACAAAATGCTTATTTTTATAATAATAATTCACATCCAAATCCTTGTACATAGATGAGAAATCCCTTGGTGATCCTAGGGTACACCAATATTTGGACACTTCTCCCCAACAAAAAATAGTCCCTATTCCAAACTCCATTGAAAAAGATCCCTCATTACTCATAATGACGAATGAAATTTATTCCCCTCTCTAAGTCTCCTTTTTACTCATAATTGTTAGATCAAAGACCAACTTGCCACTATAATCCTTGACAATTGTAACCAAATTAATCACATTTTCCATCACTCCTCACCCCTCTCCTTATCATTGGGGCTTTGCAAAATAGGACATAACTCATCTTCTCATTAATAAACATTGTGGAGTCACTCTTGTCATAGGGATTTTTCAAGAGAATGTTGAATGCTATGTATCTCCCCTTGATTACTCTAATTTACTCTTGAACATATCATATTAACAACAATGAAATGATTTATAAGATGTCCATTGAAATGCCTATCAACTTTTTAAAGATAAAACAACCTATGAACTCATCTTTATTGCAATACCCTTTCCATGTAATGATGTGACCAAGACATCCTACGTAAATATATTTCTCTCTTAGTTGGAAATCACATCCAACCATTTCATATGGTTTCAATTTATCTCTTCCACACATTCCAAATGATACCTTCTCATCCTTCTACCCAATCAAAAACAATGAAATTCTTTATAATATGCTCATTGCAATACTTATCAACTCTATAAAGATGACAAAAACTATGAACTCACCTCTTGCAATACCTCTTACTTATAATGTTTAGACCCAACAAAACATAATACATAAATACCTTTCTCTCTCACTTTTACATCACATCAATCCATCTCATCTCATATGGTTTCACTATCCCTCTTCCAAACTCTCTAAATAATACATTCTCATCCTTTCTCCTAGGTGCACTCTCACTCTGCTATTCTCATTCTAAATCCCAAACCTCCCCAATGATTTTTAACTCAATATTTTTTTTTACTACCACACAAGAATTACCAAAATACATATATGATGTATTATACCTAGTTCCATAATATCTTCCCCTTGTCCTCTCGCTGGTTACAACAATGAGGTAGCCCCTTGTTCTTCTATGCCTTCTCTTTTCCTTATCTTTCTATTAGTTGTCAAAATCAACATTTGCTAATAGTAAAAAGGTCCCATGTCTTAACACACTTTTATCAAGTTGAATGAAGCCTTGTTCCTATTGGGAGTTTTTTTGGGCTAGCTTAGACTTCCCAATATCAACTCTAGCCACTTCTTACCTGGTAGCACCCAATATTACCTAGTTATCCCCTTGTCTTCTTCCTCTCCTAGTGTTCCATGCTCTCCTACATACTCTTCCTCTTTTCCTAGTCCTTCAAATGCTTGGGGAAAGTATTGAATCTCCTCCTTAGCTCTTCTTCCTTACACCCCTTTTTCTCCATTTTGTTTTGGTCATAATATCGATGGGTCCCTTATAGGTCATTATCTCAAGAAAGACCCTACTTGAGATAACCTCTACCTACTTAGGATCAACTATCACTTCTTTGGTCAGTTTTCCAAGATGTCCCCCTTAATGATCACATTCCATATCTTGCAACTATGGAGCTCTTCCCAAATGGTGACATCACATCTTCCTTTGATCCTCTCTTCTACACTGGTACCATTGGTATTTTTCACCTCTAATCTTGCATTGAACTTAGGTTGATGCATGTCGCCTCCTACGCTTGCATAAAATACCCCATTGATGTATGCCACCTCTCATTCTTGCACTGAATCTAGGCTATCATGTGTTGTTTTTGTGCTTTTGATGACTCTATATTAATAGTTTCTGATGCCTATTATGCTCACATTCTCCATATTATCGTATGTCACATGGGACTCATGCTATGTCCTTGACTAGTGTATGGCGCCTTGATGACTACAGAAATCCTAGAACAATGAATGTCATTTGTTACGCTCACCTTAAATCCAAGTTTCCATATGCTACATTTATTCTTGTGATAACCCTATATTAGAGTGTGTTTCCTCTCTCGATCATGTTCACTCTTAGTTGGTTTATGTCAACTCACACCTTTTTCCAATGTCATGCCAATGTCATCAACTTCTTTCTCTTGTCTTTGTTAGAACTACCCTAACACCAAAACCTCCCATCTTTAACTTTTCATCTATCCTCCATCCTTTCCATAAGATATCATGTTTCTAATCCTACCTCACTTGTGGTAAGATTCCAACCTCTGTGATGTAGGTATCTAGCTAAACATGTTCTTTCATTTCTCATTTATCATTCTTCTAAATAAAAGTATGTATTAGTCTACCCCCTATATATTGAACATATTCATGATATACCCAAAATTTTGGACCTCATTATTATTGTCCTTTTTGTATGCTCCAACAGTTGTGCAAGTGACATCCACAAGTCTCTTCCTATTATATTAGTAATATTCCTCTTATTATTATTAAGGAAGGAGTTGATAACTAGCCCTTATATACACTATGCCTAAATTATCGAGGCATCAAATAACATTATGTTTTTACAAAAATATATGAGTCAATGTCATAACGACCCTTTAGGTTCGTAAGAGTTTCCAATTCTTCAAGGTGTTAAGAGCCATAATTTCCCAAATCATTCAGAACATAGAAGAAAATTGACCAATATCTTACACATAGGTGATGAAAGATATTTTACAACCTTTTCATAAATCACAACCTTTTTAATGATGGTGTCTTCATGGGTTCAAAACCTTACTTTACAAACCTAACAATATTTCTATATTTCAACATTCTCATGAACCCTTGGGTTTACCATTACTCCTTGTGGGTCATAAATTTCCACTCACCAAATTCATACAAATTGAAATTTTTGTCACTTGCACAAGCCTATATGACATCACAAATATATGAATTCAACTAGGAGTATACCTTTTCCCTTTCAAGTTGATGATCCCCATCAACTTTGGGACTCAATGTCTATTCATTAAATTCTCCTTATAATGAGGATGGAATAGACATCTTCAAATGATCCACATATACATTGGAATATTTTCCCATATATGGTGACCAATCCAAGAAAATAGCTTTTATTCATTCTTATCCAAAATCCTAAAATATCATTTAAAACCTTTCTTTGGTGGGTGTAACCACACTTGATCTAACTTAGGAGGTATGTGTTGTTCAATGCTTATCATGCCTCTTTTCGTAACTTGATTGAGATTCCTACAAGGTTGCTTATACCTACACATGTTCATGGATTTTTCTTTTTAATGAAGTTCACATATTTTCCCATTGATCAATTTTCTTAATTGTTCCACTTTGAGGCCTTAAATTTCAAGTTAAGGTGAGTACAATAAAATAAGAGACATTCTTAGGTGGAGGATTTGAGGTGAGCAATGAATTGTGCAATTAACAATGATATATATAAATGACAAACAATCTTCCCAAATATTGGGATGTTATAGCCTCACAACAAATGAACCAATGTTTGATTTATATCCTTGGGATACCCATGAAATTGTAAATAAAGGAGACACTTCTCTTCAACTTATATCCATTATCATCTAGAGTGTGGATTAAAAGTTTCTTGAGAATCTATTATATCTACTGCACATGATACATGTAGATATTCCAAAATGCACCTTTACATGAGTGAAGAAGATAATTACATCTTGTTTTCATGTTTCAACATGGTATAAAAACTACCATAATATTTAATCTTGTTCACTCTAAAATGTATATCGAATTTACAGTTTCAAGCTTCCCACATGAGCTTATTCTTGGCTCTCCTTTCTAAACAACAAAATTATGAAATTTATACTTTAATCCTCCTTCAAGCCTACAATCATCTCAAAGACTTGAGACATGCATATCTATACAAGTTTTGTAAGGTTTTAACCATTTGCCAACATTTGAGCTAGATGTAGGTAATCCCTTATATTCTTCAAGTACATAAGAGTTTAACTTTAGAGCTATGGTCAAATAAAAACCAAGAGGTCTTAAAGGAAATTGACCATGTGGTTTTGTATATATCTATCATACTTGATTACCGAATCAGAATGTTGCAGGATACTATTCACATGAAGTCTAGGCTTTGTTGTGACTTGGATCAATTGACAAGGATTATAAAATATTATGATTTGAATGAATTTTTTTTTGTTTTCCAACAAATAATTCATGTAGTACTTCAATGCCTAAACTATGATGTACAATTCCTTATCTTATTTGGGGTATATTATGATTGCACCAACAAACGTTTCAAGTGTTATGTTATCCAACTCCTTCATTGTATCAAAGGTTCCCCCATTATGTATCATGCGACATTTTCTTTGATTTCAAATTAAATTGTAAGTTTCATTATATTTAATATTGATGCATTACAATTCTTTCATGTCAAAGCTTCAGTTACTTGGTTTTCAATTGCAATGAATTGAAAGGTTCTACTTGCCTTTTCTAATGTGCATTGAAGAGACACTTCATTCCTAAATAATTTGCTAACCCCATGAATTACCTTGGTTCAATTAAATTATCTGGGATCAACCAATTTACAACGAATTTTATATTTCTTAGGTCAATAAAAAATTCACATCCTCTAACTACAAAATCCATACACAACAATAATTGTTTTCCAAGTTCATATTTCTTCATGTTGGATTGCAATTAATTGTGTTGAAGGGTTAAAAATATCATCTCCAAATGTTTCAAATGATCTTCCCAAATCTTGCTAAAATTCAAAATATCATCCAAGGAGGCTACAATAAAGGTGTTCGAGAAATGGTCTT
>JASDQU010100421.1:83922-97234 GCA_032191745.1 Picea mariana
ATATATATATATATATATATATATATATATAAGATCTACACATTTTCTCTAACGCCCATCTTTCAATAGAAATGTCGGCTACACCTGTGGACCTGCACACCTGCTACACTTGTGGACCTGCACACCTGCTACACTTGTCATCAATGAATTGCTTCCTATCTTGTTGAATGCCAAGGTCACCATCCCACTCAGGACAAATCGTTATCCTAAGTTGTTTTTAAAAAGAACTTCTTGCATCTTGTTGAGAAAGTAGAGAGATTGTAATATGGCATTACCATATTACAATGTAATATGGCATTATCATATTACAATGTAATATGGTAATGCTATATTGCATTGTAATATGGAATTACCATATTACATTGTACTATGGTAATGCCATATTACATTGTAATATGGTATACCATATTACAATGTAATATGGTAATACCATATCCCGTGTATTTTTTTTTTTCAACTTAAAGGACATGTCGCAATATCGACGATAGTTCGTCGGAAACCAATTTTTATTTTGAACAACCTTGGCAATAGAGACAACAGTTTGTTGCAATTTTCCATGGTTTTTCGTCGCACATACAACATCTACGTCGTAAGTTTGGTCTTGGCATAAATTTTGGTCACTATTGCCACGCCTTTTCATTGCAATTTGCCACGGTTTTGCATCGCACATACAACATCTGCATCGTAAGTTTTTGTCTTGGCATAAATTTTCGTCGCTATTGCCAAATTTTTGCGTTGCACATACAACATTTGCGTCATAAGTTTTTGTCTTGGCATAAATTTTCGTCACTATTTCCATGGTTTTGCGTCGCACATACAACATCTGCGTCGCAAGTTTTTGTCTTGGCATAAATTTTCGTCGCTGTTTCCATGCTTTTGCATCGCAACTTTACACATTTGTTTTACATTTCCATCTTGATGGTGATGACACATGGAGAGATAATTTCGTCACTATTTCCACGAACACCTGGTTCGTGGATATAGTGACGAAAAAAAGTCTTGGATTTCGTGGATATTGCGACGGATAAGTGTGGCAATAACAACGAAAAACCGTCGCAAATTTGGTCATATGTACTAGTGTTTGTACTAATATTTTTTATGGAGCAAAAAAGTACTTAGATGAGAGCAAAAAACAAAGACAAGAAATAATCGATATTGAAGCTTCTACGACATCAACTCGACCTGGTAATTTAATAATCAAACAAAGTGGTTAAATCTAGTTTAACCAAGAGAATCAACAATAGAGCCACTTGATTTAATGAAGTCAATTTATTGATGGTTCACCCATTGAGGTTTCAAGCTAAGAATCAAACCTACTAGAAATTGGCATTGGCAAGAGAAATGAAATTATGATTATGTTCAAAATTATCTAGTTTGTGTTGCTAGTGTTACCCCTCATTTTACATGAGGCCTACACTATTATTTTTTCACTACTCTTGTTATTTGCATCACAAAGGTAGGTTTACAAGTTGATATTTGGATGGCCTAGGGCCTGTGATTACATTTTATGAGACTATTAGTGATGTAGTCATTGATGGCTAGATGATGTTGATGCTCTAGTTGTATTGATAATTGCTTTCCTTTCATACTAGTAGACTTGGTTGTGGAGTCCCTTATATGATCATTATTGGATGGTTGATGATACATATTGATGTATGAATCCCTTGATGGAATTCCCTATCAAGTTTTGTCTAAGCTAATATTGTATTGACATCTTTGTTTGCTTGGAATTCTCCCCTTGATATCACTTGATTTCACATTCATTTAGGTTGATATGGTCTATGTTAGGGACCTAACCCCTCATGTAGGTAGAATAATATATTTCCATGAAATAAAGGCAATATTGATAAGGCCTAGCAATAAGAAAGAATAAGTCCAATGTAACAAGACCTAATAGAAGCTTCCACTTCTAGAAGGATCTTCCTCTAGATTGTTCTTTTGATAGACATATTTAGTATAAATAAGAGTCGAGGGTATGAGAAGTCTTGTCTTGGATATTATTGTAATAGATCTCTGCTCTGCTGGAGGTTTCCCCCTCAAAGAGGCAAGTGAGCATTGCTCTCAATAATCAAAGTGCTCTTTCTGGTGTTATTCTGGTATTATTTTGGTATTATTGTGGTGTTGTTCTGGTTATATCGTTGTTTATCTGCCATTTATAGCCAATTATTTATGTTCTGCATACTATTTTATATCTAGAATATTACAAGTGGTATCATAGCACCTTCCTCGGTAAAAAATTGTGGGTTAAATTGTTTTCAGTGTAGAGACATATTCTTACATCTTTAAGCTACAAAGATTTGTCATTAAGCACATAAACCCGTGGTTGGGGATTCATACACGCAAGAAATACAAGTGATACTTAAGCGCACATCTATTGGCCACCCTTGTAACCCCTTTTGGTACCCCTTCAAGTGGTAGCACATTAGACAACACCTATATACAGATCGACCTAGATCTCCTGAATCCCTCCATGGATAAACCGATCAGTATCCTGACTGCTATATTCCCATTGAGAACAACACTTGGGAAGATAATCTCTAGTACCTGGGTAGTCAGGTAGTATGACTAAGGGCATGGTGTAGCCTCCTTAGTTGGTGCCCTGAGATATTGGGCCAAGTACTACTGTTGGACCCCACACATATATCAGAGAGCTATAGCACATGGAAAACCCTTGTCTGTAGAACCCTTGAATACCCTAACCTTTGGGACGAAAACAAAAACAGAATAGACAAGATCTATTGGCACCATTATTTGAGACCTATCCCGTTGGATTTCTCTCTTCGCCCTTATCTTAGTCATACCTATCATTTTTCAGCAATTTTTTTTTTTTCTTGTGGACCCAACCCCCTTCCAACACCTTTATTTGGGATTTACCCCATTGGATTCAACTTGTCGCCCTGATTATTGTGATACACTTCACCCAGAACCCATTTTCTGTGTGGTCCCACCCACCCCTTTTCGTTATCCCTCTTCATCATGGCCCACACTCATAGCTAAGACTTGGAAGCTCGCTTCAATTCCTTGCACTCTAATATCAAAAAAACCCAACAAGAAGTGAGACAACTCAATGCCAACATTTCCACCATCAATAAAAACATGCATTCCTCCATCACCGCCAAAATAGAGGACCTCCAATAAGACCTTGCTACCCAAATTGAATCCGTCACTAAGATGATCTATGCCAAGATGCATATCCTTGTAGATCTTCCCTCATATGACCCACATTTGCAAACTGAAGGTGAAACTTCCTCTCATTCCCATAATTTTTAGCCCCATCACTTTCAATGTGACCTACGCCTTCCATGTGTGGATGTGACCAAATTTGATGGATCAGATTCCACTGGATGGGTAACTCAAATGGAGAATTATTTATCTTTGTATGGCATTACAGATGAGTTGGACAAACTCCGGTATGGTGTTCTCCATCTAGATCAAGAACGTTAGCAATGGTGGCAATGGAGAAAAAATGCCCGCCAAGGGTATGTGGCTTGAACACACTTTGTGACAAAGATTTATGAACTCTTTGACACTGACACCAACCATTTAGGCCGTTTGACAAAGTTGAAACAATATGGCACACTGGAAGTATGGATCCTATTGGCACCATTATTTGAGACCTATCCCGTTGGATTTCTCTCTTTTCTTTTATTGTAGTCATACCTATCATTTTTCAACAATTTTTTTTTTTATCTTGTGGACCCAACCCCCTTCCAACACCCTTATTTGGGATTTACCCCATTGGATTCAACTCGTCGCCCTGATCATTGTGATACACTTCACCCATAACCCATTTTATGCATGGTCCCACCTGCCCCTTTTCGTGTTCCCTCTTCATCATGGCTCACACCCATAGCCAAGACTTGGAAGATAGGTTCAATGCCTTGCAATCTAATTTCACAGAAACCCAACAATAATTGAGACAACCCAGTGCCAATATTTCCACCATCAATACAAACATGCATTCTTCCATCACCGCCAAAATAGAGGACCTCAAAAAAGACCTTTTTACCCAGCTTGAATCCGTCACTATGATGATCTATGCCAAGCTGCATATCCCTGCAGATATTCCCTCATCTGACACACCTTTGTAAACCGAAGGTGAAACTTCCCAAAATTTTCATCCACATCACTTTTAGTGTGACCTATGCCTTCCACGTGTGGTTGTGACCAAATTTGATGGCTCGGATCCCACTGGCTAGGTAACTCAAATGGAACATTATTTCTATTTGTATGACATTATGGATGAGTTGGCCAAACTTCGGTATGGTGTTCTCCATCTAGATCAAGAACATTGGAAATGGAGAAGAAATGCCCGACAAGGGTATGTGGCTTGGACACACTTTGTGGTAGATATTTATGAACGCTTTAACGCTGAAACCAACCATTTAGGCTGCTTGACAAAGTTGAAACAATCTGGAAGATTGTAAGACTTTATAGCCGCTTTTGAGCGATTGGCTTTTCTTATAGAGGGCAGATCTGATGCTTTTTTTTGAGAATGTTTTATCTGTGGCATCAAGGATGAGATTTATTCCCATGTCCTCATGGCTCGGCCTCATAGTTGGGTGGATGCTAATAAAAGAGACAAGGAATAAAAAGAGGTTGTCGCTTCTCAAAACCAAAAACTCTCCTTTATTCCTCGCACTAAACCAGTCACTCCCACTCCTTCTACTCCACTAAAGATCTAGAAATTGATGAGGGCCAACATGGCTGAACGCCAACTCAAAGGCCTTTGTTATAATTGTGATGACAAATGTTTTCCCTGGCACAAGCGTAAGGAGCAAAATATTTTTATGGCCATCTCGGAGGATGTTTCAGAAGAGGATGTTGAGGCTCCCCTTGTGTCCATGTCACCTGAACCCACTGACATGACCCCTCCCTCAGACCCTTCCGAGGTAGAACCGATAATTTCCCTAAATGCTCTCACTAGATTCTCTACTCCCCAAACCCTCAAGCTAATTGGTTACATTAAGCATAGGAAGGTCATCATTCTTTTTGATAGTGGAAGCACCCATAATTTTATTCATCGTCACATTGCCTAAGAAACTAATTTCTATATCTGTACCATCAATAATTTTCAAATCATGATTGCCATTAGCGAGTCCATGAAATGTGGAGGGCGTTATGAAAATTGGTGAGTACCATCTGAAATCTCATATGTTTTCTATCAACATGGGCGAATGTGACATTGTGTTGGGTCAAAAATGACTAAGGACTTTGGGTCCCATTCTCATGGATTTTAAAGAACTAACCATGCAATTTGACTAGGAGGGCCAACAATATGAGTTCCAAGGCATCACCGCCAGTTCCCCAGAGATCATCAGTTCCCATCGCATGGAAAAGCTGCTAAAAAAAGGTCATTATGGAATTATTGCCGAACTCCATGCCATACAAGCCATTGAGACACCCTCTGTGCTGCAGGACCTCCAATCCATCCTCTGTAAACATCCAATGGTTTTTTCCACTCCTTAGGGACTCCCTCCTTCCTGCGGTGTCCATGATCATTCCATTCCCCTTGTCTCAGGAATCCTTCCTCCCAATATCTATCCCTATCGTCACCCCTTTTCCCAAAAAAATGAAATGGAGAAAATTGTTCAAGAACTACTCAACACATGTGTTATCCGCCCTAGTACAAACCCATACTCTTCTCCTGTGGTCATGGTCCTTAAGAAATAAGGTTATTGGCACATGTTTCCTGACTTCTACGCCCTCAACAAACTCACCATTAAAGAAAAATTTCCCATTCCTATCATTGATGACCTCTTGGATGAATTGAGTGGAGCCTACTTATTTACTAAACTTGTTATTCATTCTGGCTACCACTAGGTCCATATGAATGAGACAGACATTCCTAAGACTGCATTTAGAACTCATGAGGGCCACTATGAGTTTTTGGTCATGCCCTTTATCTTGTGTAATGCTCCCTCCACTCCAAAGCTTCATGAATCATGTCTTCCATCCTTTTCTCTGTCATTTTGTCTTAGTTTTGTTTGATGATATCCTCATCTATAGTAAAAACTGGACAACCCATCTTGCTCATGTGAATCGAGTTCTCCATCTACTCTATCAACACCAAATTTTCCTCAAACAATCTAAATGTTCTTTTGGCACCTCAAAATTCGAGTACTTGGGTCATCTTGTTGGCAAGGCCAATTTCAGGGTGGATCTTAAAAAGATTGAAGCTATGCAAGATTGGCCTCACACAGAGACTCTCAAAAGCTTGCATGGATTTCTGGGTTTAAAAGTTTATTATCACAAGTTTGTTAAGAATTATGGAAAGATTGCGGTACCTCTCACTGCTCTCCTTAAAAAGAATTCTTTCACTTGGACTCCAACAACTTCTCATTATTTTCAAACCTTGAATATGGCCATATGCACCACTCCACAACTGGCCCTTCCTGATTTCACAAAGAACTTTGTCCTGGAATGTGATGCTTTTGGGAAAGGAATTGGCACAATCCTTATGAAAGAGGGTTGGCCTTTGGCCTTTACCAGCAAACAACTTTCAAAGAGAAATTTGGGCAAATCAATCTATGAAAAGGAAATGTTGGCTATTCTACATGCCGTGGATCTTTGGCGCCCTTATCTATTGGGGAAACACTTCCAAATTAAGATAGATCATCAAAGCCTCAAGTATTTTATGGAACAACACCTTTCCTCCCTAGAGAAACACAAATGGGTGACTAAGCTATTTGGATATGATTATGAGATCATTTACAAGAAAGGAAAAGACAATGTGGTTGCTGATGCACTTTCTAGAAAATATGAAGATGAAGGGTCCCTTTCTTCTCTCTCCTTCATTGTACCATATTGGCTCCAAGATGTTCACCAGGAATGGATACATGATCCCAAAAGTTTGCATATGATACAACAATTGCAATTCAATTCTCCAGTCTCCCCAGGGTACTCTTGGCTCAATGATGAGCTTCAATATAGAGGCCATTTGTATTTAAGTCAACAATCAAAAATTAAATCCACATTACTTTTTGAGCTTCATGCTAAACCCACCGCTGGGCACTCCGGGTTTACCAAAACCTATGATTGGCTCAAACGTTCCTTTTTTTGGGATGGTATGAAATAGGATGTTGAAAATTTTGTGGCTGAATGTGATGTGTGTCAACACAACAAGGGCGAAACAGTCAAATCTCCTAGCACACTACAACCGCTTTCGATTCCACCTGTTATTTGGCAGGATATCTCTATGGATTTTATTGTAGGCTTGACTAAATCAGGCAATAAATCAATCATCATGGTGGTAGTTTATCGTCTTTCCAAGTATGCTCATTTCTGTGCTCTTCAACACCCATTTACAACATCCACTGTGGATCAACTTTTCATGGATCATGTCTTCAAGCTTCATGGCATGCCTCATTCTATTGTTTCTGATCACGACCCAACTTTCACCAAAAAGTTTTGGCATGAACTGTTCAAGCTACAAGGTACCCAATTGCATCTCATCACAACTTATCATCCCCAAACTGATGGTCAAACTGAAGTTGTCAACAAGTGTTTGGAAACATATTTGAGGTGTTTTTCATCGGAAAGGAAAAACCAATGGGCTAAATGGTTACCACTAACTGAATGGTGGTAGAACACTTCTTACCACAACTACCTGCATGACTCCTTTTGAAGTAGTATATGGACAAGAGCCACCTTCATTTCTCTCATATTTTCCAGGTGTCTCAAAGGTCTAGGTGGTTGACCAAATTCTTACAGTTTGAGAGGATATTCTCCATACCCTCAAAGAGAATTTGGTCATGGCCCATAATCGCATGAAGTAACAAGCAGATCAAGATCCCTCTAAACATCAATTTTCAGAAGGGGATCATGTGTTTCTTCTACTGCAACCTTACAAGAAAAATTCCCTCAAGGATGACCATTGTCAGAAACTGGTGCACAAATTTTATGGTCCTTATACCATTCTCAAGTGTGTGGGACAGGTGGCCTGTCAGTTAGCTTTTCCCAATCATTCTAAGCTCCATCCTATTTTTCATGTTTCCTGCTTAAAGAAGGTGATTGGAACTAAGTGCCAAAATCAAATCAACCTTCCCGAGTTGGATGAACAAGGCTCCATTTGGATACAAACACAAGAAGTTTTGGACCAACATGAGCATCGACTGCATCAACGAACCATCAAGGAAGTGTTCGTCCAGTGGAAAGATACAACTCCAATAGATGCCACTTGGGAACCAACTACCATTATGCATAAATTCCCTCATATCAAGCCTTGAGGACAAGGCTGTTTTTAAGGGGGAGGACATGTTAGGGACCTAACCCCTCACGTAGGTAGAATAATATATTTCCATGTAATAAAGGTCAATATTAATAAGGCCTAGCAATAAATAAGAAATAATTCCAATGTAAGAAGACCTAATAGAAGCTTTCGCTTCTAGGAGGATCTTCCTCTAGATTGTTCTTTTGATAGACATATTTAGTATAAATAGGAGTCGAGGGTATAAGAATTATTGTCTTGGATATTATTGTAATAAATCTATGCTCTATTGGAGGTTTCCCCCTCGAAGAGGCAAGTGAACATTGCTCTCAGTAATCAAATTTCTCTTTCTGGTTTTATTCTGGTATTATTTTGGTATTATTGTGGTGTTGTTATGGTTATATCGTTGTTTATCTTCCATTTCTATCTAATTATTTCTGTTCTGCATACTATTTTATATTTGGAATATTACAATCTAGCATGGTGTGATGTTCATGAGGTGAATTCCCTTGCTCATGTTGAGGATTCATACACATATATTTTTTTTATGACATGTATTACACCCTCATGTCAAGCGTTTCTGTCTTCTACATATTTTTATGCCCTATTACTTGGTGTAGGAGCCTACCATGGAATGTGCCCTAGCCTTGTGGGATGATTTCACACTTGTTTAGGTTTTATTTGGATATTACTCATCATCCCATGTGGAGAACTCACCCTCCTTGCATACATGTTAAGGGATGGTCTTATTTATTGATTGTCAATGAGGGGCCACCCCTTTCTTTATGGATTTAGTTTATCATTGAAGGCATTTCACATGTGTTCTTCATATGCAATTTGATGCCTTATTTCATGGTTTCACTTGCTTGGAACTTGTTTTGAGGAAGAAATCCACCATTTGAGGCCATTATACACTTTTCCATGCTTTGTTTGACAAGATGTTTCTCTTTAAGGTCTCACACTTTCTATCATTGGAGGTTTGACTTAATTCAAACTTATAGTTTGTGGAGATGTCCACCTTTGGATATTACATTTCATACCTTTTATTTCTTGTTGATGGGACAAATCACATTGGAATCATGAGGTTTCATGGTTTTATGTCCTAAATGAAGGAAGATGCCCACTTATGGATGTTCCTTGCAATTATGTCTATGCTTATTATTGAGGACACCCACCTTTCTTGGAGGCTTATTGCACTTGCCAACTCGCCCTACATTGCGTTTGGGAAACCTGCCTCTGAATCGTCTTCTTTCCTAATGCTCCCTTGTGTAGCCATTTTCGTGCCATTCATGTGGGTGGGCTCACCTCTTTCTAACTTGCCTTATGTTTTTAATTGGGTGATTTTCCTTGTTTTTGTTACGATTCCTATTGTGGCCACCCCTCTTGCCAACTCGCCTTGCCTTGCCTTTGGGCACCCTGCCTTGTTTTCGTTACAATTCCTCATGTGTCCGCCCCTCTTTCCAAATCTCCTTGCATTTCATTTGGCTGCCCTACCTCCTTTTCATTATGATTCCTCATTTGGGAGCCTCTCTTGCAAACTCACCGTGTGTTTTGTTTGGGCACCCATCCTTGATCAAGTCGTCTTGAAAAAGTTAAGTCGAAGCCAAAATTTCTCCTTATCCGACATCCCACTCATCTTCTTGCCTAGTGCTCCCTTGTGTGTCCCTTTTAGTTCCTTTCATGTGGGTGGGAACACCTCTTGCCAACTCTCCTTACGTTGCGTTTGGGCACTTTGCCTCGTTTTTGTTACGATTCCTCTTTTGTGCGACCCTCTTATCAACTCGCCTTGTCTTTCCTTTGGGAACCCTACCTTGTTTTCATTACGATTACTCATGTGGTTACCCCTCTTGCCAACTCACCTTGCATTGTGTTTAGTTTCCCTACCTCCTTTACATTATGATTCCTCATGTGGGAGCCCCTCTTGCAAACTCACCTTGCATTGTGTTTGGGCACCCAACCTTTCCCAGGCCACCTTGAAAAAGTTAAGTTGAAGCTAAAATTGCTCCTTATCCGGCATTTGACTCGTCTTCTTTCCTAGTGCTCCTTTGTGTGGCCCTTTTTGTGCCTTTCATGTGGGTGGGCACACCTCTTTCGAACTTTCCTTGCATTGCATTTGGGCACTCTGCCTCGTTTTTGTTACATTTTCTCTTGTGGGCGCCCCTCTTTCCAACTCTCCTTGCCTTTCCTTTGGGCACCCTGCCTTGTTTTTGTTACGATTCCTCATGTGGGTGCCCCTCTTGCAAAATCATCTTGCATTGCGTTTGGGCATGCAACCTTGTCCAGGCCGTCTTGAAAAAGTTAATTCGAAGTCGAAATTTCTCCTTATCCAGCATCCAACTCGTCTTCTTGTCTAGTTATCCCTTGTGTGGCTGTTTTTGTGCCTTTCAAGTGGGTGGGCGCACCTCTTTCCAACTCGCATTGCATTTCATTTGGGTGCTCTACCTCATTTTTGTTACGATTCCTCTTGTGTGGTGCCCCTCTTTCCAAATCTCCTTGCCTTGCCTTTGGGAACCCTACCTTGTTTTCATTACAATTCCTCATGTGACCATCCCCTTGCCAAGTAGCCTTGCATTGCATTTGTCCTCCCTACCTCATTTTCATTACTATTCCTCATGTGGGCTTACATAGAATTCACCTATAATGTGAGACAAAAAAATTCCATAGAGAGAAAATACCTATATATATATAATATAAATATAATATATATAAATTTAATAAAACAAGAAAACAATAAAACAAGAAAACAATAAAACAAACAAAACAAACAAAACTAATAACAAAACAATACAAAAAAAATATGAATGCCCGCGCCCATTCATGAGATAGATAAATGCATGCGCCCATTCATGAGATAGAGAAATGCACGTGCCCATTCATGAGGGACGAGAGAACCCCATACAATGGTGAAAACCCTCGAAACCAGGCCATCATTCGAGCCCAGCAAGAGAGAGGAGAGAACCCCGTGTAGGGGTGAAAAACCACTGAAACCAGACCACCATTCCATCCCAGCGAGAGGGAGGAGAGAACCCTGAAACTAGGCCACCATTCGAGCCCAGCGAGAGGGAGGAGAGAACCCCCGGGCAGTTGAGATAAGGAAGCCCTACACCACAACGAATTGTGTCAGTCCAACCCAACACACTTGATCAAGTGACGTCGAGACTAAGGGTGAGGGAGAGGATGGTGAGTACGTCTGCACACTTGAATTTACATTGCTAATTCCAGAATAATCTTTTTGTTTTTACAAGTTTGCGTTAGTTCCATTTTTGTGTTGGAAGGAGATGGAAATCTCACCTTCTTCTCCACTTCCCATACTTTCCTCAAACCCTAGTAGTCTCCCTCGCCGAAAAACTAAAGGAAGGATGCGAATTTGATGTTTTGGAATCAAGAGCTATCAGTAGTCCATGTATCTATGGTCTCCTGTGTATTGTCTGCAATGAATTCCATACCATGGGAATATATTATGGGAGTTATCAATCGTCCAGTTGGAGAGAATTTCCAATGGGTCGGATGTGATGGCCTTCCAAAAATACAAAAGAGCATTGATGTCCCTTTTATTGTGGCGATCCATTGATGAGAACATGGATTCACCTTCCTCCACCATGCCTTCAAAATCGAAATAAATGGGAATACAGTTTCCTCATAGAGGTTGTTGTAGTAAGAGAGGTGAACATGCACAAAAGCAATGATATCGAGAGAAAAATATCCATTTCTACCTCTCTCATACAACACATTTCAAAGCGATCTAAGCTTTTTGTTCTTAGATACACATATTTCAAAGCCTTATGAGATGTGTGTTCTTAGTTATCCCCCTACACATTTATATATATGCCGGTTTTTATATTTGAAAGTTTTATGAGAAACAACATTTAAAATCAAGGTCCGGTCCTCTATGTGAAGTGGATCATCCAAGAAGCTTGAAAAACATTTCTATATTCAAAAGGATTTTAATACCAACACTTAATATGATTATAATATACATTGATTAGGACATTGCTCAATAATGAGGCAATGATGTATTGAGAGTTAGTTTTTGCGGATAAGGTTTCAAAGATTTTATAGGGATCTCATTGGGCTTAAGCTCTTGTAGTATTGCTTTTCCTCTTAACATGGAATTATTATAACTAGAGCACAAGGGAAATGATTAAGTCATGTCAATTATCTTGTCCATTTGATTATTCCTTTTCATGACCTAAAATGGTTGTGGATGTAATCAATATGTCATCAAGATACATGGTTAGTTTCCATTAACCTCACATGGTGATTGTCATGCCTTTGATATTTGTAGCACCACAACTAGAGTTTTCAACCTTTTACTTGCATGGAACTATCTTAACCTACATGGTGCATTTTTTTAACATGCACTCTAGGTACTAGTTGATATAATATACGAGAGCATCAATAGATAAGTATACTCAAGAACAAGTGCAACACACTGTAACATCCCGCTCTTGCGTGCACTAAGCAAACTTATTCTTTGAGAACACTTGCTTGCAAGTGATCTAGATTATTATACTATTGGGCATTTGATTATGTTTATGAGGCGTTATGGGTTGATGACATGTTATTTTGTTGTATTGACAAAGACAAGTGCTATTGACTTAGTTTTCCTGAGTGTGCAGGATTTTGGACCTCGAGGATGCAGAGGAATCGATCGAACCCCTTGGACTCCGGATCGAGTCAGGGAGTGGACTATTGGGGGTTTGATTGTTTTATATATAAAATTTGTGCATATGATTAGATGATATGATTATGGAAACTATATTTGACATGATTTGTTGATGATGCAGGCTGACGATAGCTTGCCGGCCAGACTCACATGTGGAGTAGAGGGGTCATGCATGAATACTAGAGACGTTGAGAGAGAGGTGTGGACAAAAACCCTGCCATAGCCTACTAGCACTCCCGTCATGGTGATGCAGGAGCATCCGCACCTCGTCGTGCGAGCCTGCACGGGAAGACGGAAAAGACTTCAAAGAGAAACGTCAGGGTCACGGTTGTGACTATTTTGAGAAGCGTCGCCGATTGAATAAAAGAATCCATATTTAGGCGTACTTATGTATCAATTGGGACCTGGAGCAGATAAGCTCTCGTCCTTGTACATCA
>JASDQU010100421.1:100257-112926 GCA_032191745.1 Picea mariana
TACCAGAACTCGAGGAATTATTGTTTTTTCAATTTGCACTGAGACGGTAGGATGGCCGAGATTGCCATATTTAACTAGGGGAACTTGACCCGACATTAGTGCGAACAAATTATCCATGACATGAACTGTGAGGGGATCTTTAGTTTTCCTATCGGGTTTCTTAACACAAATGTCTCACATAGTTCTAGCATAAATTGGTACGTCTCTTAGTGCTTGTAATAGTGGAATTTTGACATAAAGATTTTGTAATTCCCCTAGAAGATTGAAAGAAGGTGGCTCAGGCATTTTAGTCAAAGCTAAATGCTCAGGGAATGGTGGTTTTGATGTTTCAGTAGCAGTCTTGGAGGATGATTGTACCTCTTCAGGTACATCATGCTTTTTTATTTCTTCTTTATCAGAAAAGGTAACATCATCAATGATAGGTTGTACTATTTTTCCAGATCGTAAATGAATATCATTGCATTGCGCAGGGAAAAGAGAAAGTATAGGCTAGTTTTGAATATCAATGCACTGCACAGCCTTATTATTGGGGTTAGGGTTAGGTTGTACAGGTAGTTGGGGCCTCATCATTTGATTGTTCAATGGAGTACCTGATGGTAAAGAGAGTGGTTGTAGAAATTGTGATTGAAGTTGAGGTAATTGATTTGGGAATGGGGGTTGTTGACCTCTCCAATTTGGATTCCATTGGTTAAGGTAAGGTTATTATTGTGGAGGGCAAGGAGTCCACATTGTTGGATCTACAAAGGGAGGGTTAGTTTGTTTCATGGGTGGGTAATTCATTTGATTGAGGGGTGGGTATTGCATTTGATTAAAGGGAGCGTAATTTGCTTGATTAAAAGAAGGATAGTTATTCCAACAATTAGAAGATGTAAATGGCATATTAGAATTCATACCTTGCCCCGTGACTACCATTGCCTTCTCTGTGTCAATAGATAGATAGCTTCATCTTCTTCATCAATTGGTTGTAATGTTGCCTTGATTCCTGGTAAAGAAGGGCATTGTTGAGTTTCATGATCCTTATCACAAATGGTTCAGATTGGCTTTTTGTCCAATGGGCATTCCCTTCGTGGGTTCTTATATCTGCATTTGGAACAAAGGATGGACAGAGTTGCTTATGCTTTGGCTTGTTTCTTTTGAATCTGCAATGTATCAATTTGTGAAGCAAAAGAGATTAACATTTCAGTTTTAAAACCCTCAAGTAAATTACCTATTTTGGCTCTTGTTGCTCCTCCACTGGCTGATTTTTGAACTCTTTAAAATGTGGTATCTATGTTGTTTGATCTATTCCTTGCAGCTCCTCTTGAACATATTTTAAATAGGTTAACGATTTCATCATATTATTCTTTAGATATGTCCCCTTTTCAAAGTATATTCAACATATCTAGGCAATCATCCCTTACTCCTTTTAGTAATATTGTTTTAAGAATATCTTTACTTACATCAGGGTGACTGGATCTTTGTAGATTATACTGTAGCCTTTCCACAAAGTCCTCCAAATTTTCATCCTCTTTCTGTATCATCTTGAATAGTTCCTCTCTTTTTTCTCTTGTTCGGAAATAGTCTTGGTATTTATGCAGGAATTTCTGTTTCATCTGATCCCATGTTATGATTACATGACCTCCAAGACTCATGAACCATCTTAATGCATTTCCTTTTAATGTTGATGGAAATAGCTTTAATTGTTTAGCATTGGAAATGTAATCATAACTTCTGCATAATATGTCAAACTCGAAAAGGAATTCATCAGGATCCTCTGAAGATAAGCCATGAAAGTTAGGTAAAGCTGAGAGTGGAATATTCTTCATGGGAGCTACTCCTCTAGGAAGATCACCAATAGGAAATCCTAAGGTAGAAAAAGAGTTTTCATCATTTACCTCTCCTTCAGGACCTGCCTGTTCTTCATGATGAAGTTATTCATTATACTCATCCATGGTTTCTTCTGTTTGTTCCCCTGTTGCACTTGCTTGATCCTCAATGTTTTCTGTTGGTTTCTCAACTGTCTCAGGGCTTCGAATTTCTTTCCCCGTTTCAAAGTTTGCTTGAAAGGAAGGTTGAGATTTTGGTTTTCGAGAGCTTGGTTGCTGAGGAGCAACAAATTTAGATTTTGATATAATCTCTTCAATAAAAGTCTTTCTTCCTCCCCTTCCTGTACCCCTGCCACCTGTAGCGTCAATTTATTAGGGGTCTCTGTGTCCTCTCATGCAATCTGTATATCTGAAAGAACATAAGTGCTTTTGAAATCTATAATTTCCTTCCCCGACAACGACACCAAAATGTTGGTCACTCCAATTGCTTATTAACTAAACAATCAAGTGTTACATAAATTGTCAACCCAGGGAAGTCTGTTTATTTCAAAGGAAATCACACACTATATATGCTCAATCTCAAAAGCAATCTAGAGTTGTAGTAAAAGTACATTAATCACACCTTTCCTTGAACAGACTGAACTTCTACTTTGAATTACAGAAAAGAAATCTATCTATTGCAGAGTTCAAGGTTTAAGGAAATAATTATCAGAAGAATATCGGATTACATTAAGAAAAAACAACCTAGGAAAATAAATCTTTCAGGATACTACAAGGAAGACTAACTATTCTATAACAGAAAATAGGACCCTATCCCCCAAAGCAGGGATCTTCAACACCTGCTTCCGAATATCACACTTTCATGAACTCATTACTAATCAAAATGATTGACAAGTACTAAAGGCTAACTATCTTATAACAAAGAACAAGACCGTATTCCCCAAGCAAGAATCTTCAGCACCTGTCTCTGACTATCACACTTCCATAAATTCATCAAGCAAAAAACAGTTACCCATGAGTGAATTGTATGAAAATAATGTAACAATCAGTAGGATAGAGTTTCAGCAAACCGAGTTCAGTAATGTAGAGTTTCAGCAAAACAAAGTTTAAACAAGGCATAAACAAAAATAATACTAACACACTACAGAACTAATGGGTGAATCTTGTGAAGAAGGTGGGCCCTCCCTTCTCACAAGATTCCCCACAAATGAAAGGAACTAAGAAGAAATGCTCAGAATAATCTTGTATTCATCTGTCAATTGTATCATGTTACAATATCCAAAGTGAACATGTCCTTCTCTGTAATTCCATTCTAGCCAAAAAAAAAGATCCCCTTCTAATGATGATTTCCCCTTATTTAAAGAGGAGAATCCTCTCAATACAATTGATCATCAAATTACATGTGCACATATGAATCCCATTCTTAGTCAGATCTAATCTTCTATGCTGGAATAGGATATTCTGATCTCCTATAGCAAAATGTTGTTACAATACTTGGAATCATGCTGGGTTGAGGTGTAGCTGTTGCGGCCAGTGCAACAACTCCTTTATTTATCTTTTGTTACTGTTGTGTATATTTTTTCAGCATCGCAAATCATGGACTATTTCAGCAACGGGATTGCGTTCTTTTTGACTATTTCAACAATGTGGTCTCAAGAAACAACGATGGTTGGTGTTGGCTTAAGGTGCGGCTGTTGCGGCCAGTGTAACAGCTCCTTCTTGTTACTGCTATGTAAATTGTTGTTCCAACATCGCAGATCATGGACTGTTTCAGCAATGAGATTTGCGTGTTGTTGACTGTTTCAGCAATAGGTCTTCAGGCAACATCAATAATTTGTAGTTCAAACTTTTTCAGCAACTATATGTTTTTGATCGATGGCTAAGTATGAGAGTAATGTAAAATTACATGTAAAACAAATTAAACATATAGCAAAGAGAAGAAACGTTATATACCTTTTGAAAGATAGGTTAAGTTGATAATGTAGGCTTAAATGTGAGTGGGAAAATGATGAAATGATAGAAAAAAGTATGAACAAAAAGGTACATTATAGGGTCCTAACAATATCCTTTTCATTGCATTTTTACAAACATTTCATCATGTTGCACATATCCTAATGTCACAATGTGACAAAACTTTCCAAATGTCACAACATGTTGAGCATAGCCCTTGTCACAGTGTCATGTACACAACTTAATTTTGCAATGTGATGATCATAAATAGATGTCGCAATGTGATGGACATAGCCCTATCATCGCATTTTGAAGAACATATAATCATGTCACATTGTGATACACATATCCTAATGTCACAATGTGAAAAACATTTCCAAACATCACAATGTGTTGAACATAACCCCTTGTCACAATGTGATGTACCCAACTCAATGATGCAATGTGATGGTCATAAATGCATGTCGCAATGTCACGAACATAACCCTTTTGTCACATTTTGATTAACATTTCATCACGTCACAATGTGACAAACATTTCCAAACGTCACAATGTGTTGAACATAACCCCTTGTTGCAATGTGATGTACACAACTCAATGTCACAATGTGATGAACATTTCCATATCATCACATTTTGATGAACATATCATCACACCACAATGTGACATGCAAATCTAAACGTTACAAGGTGAAAAAAATTTCTAAACGTCGCAATGTGTTGAATATAACCCCTTGTCACAATGTGATGTACATAAATCAATGTCATAATTTGACAAACTTGGCCTGACACTGAAATGAGATGAACATTTCCCGACGTCACAATGTGATGAACATAACCCACATTGCAATATGACATTCATGCTGAAAACTTTTAATGTTACAAAACTCTTTTATTTGTCACATTGCAATGAAATTTATAACATTGTAATGCTATGCACATAGACTCGTCATCACTATGTGACCAACCATAGCACCAGAGAATGATATATACACATATACTCATGTCACAATGTCACAAACATCTCAAAACGTTGCATTCTGATGAAGAGAACCTATTGTCACAATGTGATGTACAAAACCCTAATGTTGCAATGTGACAAACATTTCCAAACATCACAATATGTGTTGAACATAACCCCTTGTTGCAATGTGATGTACACAACTCAATTTTGCAATGTGATGATCATAAATAGATGTTGTAATATGACAAACATAGCCTCGTTGTCACATTTTGATGAACATATCATCACGTCACAATGTGACACATATCCCAATGTCACAATGTTACAAACATTTCCAAATGTTGCAATCTAATGAAAATAACCCCTTGTGGCAGTGTGTTGTACACAACTCAATGTCTCAATGTGATGATCAGAAACATATTTCGCAATGTGACGAAGATAGCCCTATTATCGCATTTTGACGAATATATCATCACGTTACAATGTAACACTCATTTCCTAACGTCGGAATGTGACAGAAATTTCCTCGTGTCATAATGTCACAAACATTTAAAAGAGTAACAATGTGATGAAAAGAACCCATTGTCACAAGGTGATGTACAAAACCCTAATGTGGCAATGTGACAAACATTGCCCAACATGGCAAGGACACAAACATTTCCTAATGTCGCAAAGTGATGGCCATAACCCATTGTGGGAGTCTCATAAATGTATTGGAATACTGTAATGTGAGAAACAAAAACCCTTCGTCCTAATATCTTCAACATAATTTGTGGATGTCATAATCAATTTCGCCCACCATAATCATCTCCACATGGTCTACGAAGGCCAACCATGGGCATGAACAACCGTAGTCAACCTCAATCAACCATAGTCAATCATGGTGATGGTCAATCATATCAAACCATGGCGAGGGTCAACCATGATCAACCATAATGATGTATTGATTAATGCATTCATACATAAATACATTAATGTGCTAAAATATTAATGTATTAATTATTCAATACATTATTGCAATGTTTAAATTTAAGTATCAATACATTAATAATAATAAATTTAATATAATATAAAGTATATATTTAATGTTTAATACTTTCTTAAAGTATTATTAATTTATTAGTGTATTAATACTTTAATGTAATTATCTAAAAATGTATTATTAATGTATTTATATTTTATTAATCATCATCATCATTAGTAATACTTTAATATATTATTGTATTTCAAAATACTTTAATGCTTGGTTAATATATAAATGTTGTATTAATTACTTAACTAACAATTTAATGATAAATGTAATAATTAATTATTAATAATTAATTATAATACATTACAGTATAAATTAATGTTTAATATTTTAATTTATAGGTTATATTAATATTTTAATTATTTAATAAATTTATAATTTTATCACTTATTATCTTTTATAATAATTTATATATGGTTAATTTAATGTTTAATATTTTAATTTATAGGTTATATTAATATTTTAATTATTTAATAAATTTATAATTTTATCACTTATTATCTTTTATAATAATTTATATATGGTTAATGTATTATTTAATTAAAAAAATAATACTTTATTAAATTAATGTATTAACACATTAACATTAATATTGAAGTAAAATAATACTTTATTAAATTAATGTATTAACACAAATTGAAGTAGGAATACTATTTCACTTAGCAATACTTTAATGTTAATGTTATAGTGTAATATTTTAATGTTGATTTTATCTAATGTATTAAAAATGTTTTTTTTTTTTTTTTTACTTTATTAATGTATTAATTAATTAACCAATACTTTAAAGTTTAAAGGAATAATGTAATTATGTATTATTCATATATTTTTAATTTATTATTTCATTAATGTATTTTTAATTTATTACTTTAATATTTATTTTATTAATAATTTAATAATGTATTTATTAATTAACTAGTATTTTCAAAATTTTAGAGGACTAATATAATTATGTATTATTAGTGTATTAATATTGTAATGCAAGAATGCAATAATTCAATGTTTTAATTTATGTAATAATGGATTTTTAATTTTTTTAATTTATAAATGTATTAATGTGTTTGTACTTTACCAATGTATTCATTGATTAATAAAATCTATTATTAAGATATTAATCAATAAATGCAATACATTGAAAACTTATTTATTATTTAACATGTTACATTGATATTTTAATTTATACATTACATTATTGTAATAATTAATGCATTTATGTAATAAAAAAATAATGTATTCATTCATTATTTATGTATTATTACTTTATCAATGTATTTTTGAATTAATGATGTATGAATTATTTATGTATTCATTCATGCTCTAATACTATTTGTAACTCAGAGGCTTCCTCCAGCAGAGAATGAAGCTTGAATAAAACTTGTCTTTGTCTCCTGCCTTTGTCAACTGCTTCCTTTTGTCATCCCAGCATGAACCCAGAAAATCACCTATGTGAACCTAGAAAACCTCCTATGTGAACCCAAGAAATATCCCAGTATGACCCTTCGAACATCGCAACACCCAAAATTTCCCTTAGCGGCCACCTGCCTAGTGGGACTTACTCCAGATGCTATTCAAGACCTAAGTGAACTTCTGGTAATCCCCTCAGTGAACTTTCGCAAAGATTTCTAGTGAACCTTTGCATAACCTTCTAGTGAACTCTAGACAATCGCAATAGTAGGAAAACAAATAGAGAATAATACAGAGACAAGATAATAGAAAATTTTCAGAGATAATATGCGGAAGCTGATTTATATTAAAAGAGCCAGAATGGCATAGATATACAGACTTTGAGCACAGATTTCTCTTTCTCTCAATAGACAGACACACAGACTGAAACTAAATTCTTCTGCCACTTTAGGTTCATGCTGGTCGAGGAAGAATCACACAGGCTTATCAAAGCAACCTATCAGAAAGACCCAAAGATCGAAGAGAGGGAGCTTAGAAGACTTAGACTTACAGACTCAAATCGACTCCAAAAACTGACTCCTTCAAATGAACCTCTCATCTCCTTATATACAAATTTTTGGAGAAGAGAATCATTCTCATGAAAAGACTAGACAAGACACTTTACTATTTTCTTAGAAGCAAATCTACTTTTAAGATTTGGCGGTGAGAAGATACAAAAGCCTTCTGACCAATTTTCAAATCTACTTTCCTCATACTTAAGGAATCTTAGAAATGTGGGTCAAACCACTCCAAAATCTAGAGAAGTGCTCTAGGTTTCTAAGATATTTTATTTAAAACATCGTTATATATAAAGTGGAATTTATAACGAAAACCCACAAAATACGACTGACACCACTGTCAGCCAGTAAGACATGAATAGACATGACTTTATCATTTTTTATGTGGGTATGGAATCTTTCTTCATAATTAAGAGTGTCCCACATTTTGCTGTAGATTTTCCGAATGATAAAAGGTTGGCCATTTATCATTTGTACACTGGTTTTGTCCTTAGTTTCCCATTGAAGATGATTGAAGATGAAATGACACAAGATTTCCCCATCATTTGGTCCATTCTAGAAAAGGCTTTGAACATATTGCAGAGGAGATAAAAAGTTGCATATAGAAGATAAAGTTGTTGGGTCTAGTGCACTTTTATTAAGACCAAAATCTTTCCACCAATTTGCAAGTCAACTTGGAGGTCTTCCTGCTGTGGCAGTGTTTACATTTCCAAATTTGGAAAGTGTCAAGAAATATTCTTGCTATATGAAATCCCACCATAATGTTTTGTAATGAGAATAATCATAGTCACTGCCAGGGAAGTATAAGGATTGATTTCTTTTTGGCCAATGGCATAGTAATCTAGGTCTTTGGAGGAAAAATTATTGTTGGTTAAAACCTTGGTTATTCCTGATATCCCAAATGAGATCTATATCATGAAAAATACTGGAGAGAGCATCTTGTGCTTCAACAGCCTTTTGTGAAGCTCTCGAAATGACAGGAATTAAAAAATTAGAACTTTGCCTGTTACGAACTTTTGGAACTAGTCTTGAGCAATGGAATTGATTTGTGGGAGATATCAATTTTGTACTTCTTAATTCCCAATGAGGTTTCCGGTTTGATGAGTATTGTTCCCAACTCAATGTATCTAGAATAGTTGTTAGGATTTCGGATCCATTTCTCAATTGGAAAGAGATAATCATAGAGACTTGCTGAAGGTGTTCTCTGCTTAAAAAGTCCAGGATACAATTTGTGGTGCCTTTAATATGTTCTATGGAAAAATAAAAATTGCTAAACAGGGCTTGCCACCTAGAAAACTTGGCATCATTGGGAGTTTTTATCTCTTTGTTAAGAACTTTATTCATAGTTGCATCATCATTTCTTAGCATAAATTTCTATTATATAAGAAACATTTCAAACTTATGAATGGCATTTAGAGCTGCTTTTATTTCTTTATCTAAGGTAGAAATATTCTTTTCACTAGCTTGCTACAGCCTGAAAGAAAATTGAACTATTTCTTCCCTTTTCTTACCCTCTTGTTTTCTAACTTGCTTAAGGAAGGCTCCCCAAACAAGATTGCTAGCATCTGTTTCAACAATTTTAGGAAGATAATCGTCAGAGATATAAAGCAATGGGAGTGTATTTGCTTTGGACATAATATTTCTGACAGCTTGTGAATGTGCTTCTTTCCATGGTGTTGGATCTTTCTTTAACCCGTCATTCAATAGTTTACGATCAAGAGCACATCCTTTAAAAATGACTAATATAATTTAAGCTTCCAAGAAATCTTTGGAGTTGGACTTTGTCAGTAATCTTATCTGGAAACTTATCAGCAAATTCAACGGCATGGGTTTGCAAGGTTAATTCACCATTCTGAATGATATGGCCAAGATACTTGACTTCATTTTTGAAAAGTTCAAGCTTTTTATTTGAGAAAACCAGTCCTGCTTCTTTGACAAATTGTATGAATTTCCTAAGTGTTACACATTATTTTCGGGACGTTACCAAAACGTTGATAGATGAAGGTTCGTATATTAGTATTTTGTCCTCTATTGCTTGGAAAGCTTTGGGTTGTCCTCCACTTGTGTCGGTTACGCAGAATCTGTTAGCTTTTAACAGAAGAACTAGTCAACCTTTAGGGACCCTTCCTCAGTTTCCTATAACTTTGGGAGGGAAAATTGTCTTCATTGATGTCATGGTAGTCCAAGACCCCTTGGATTTCTCTTTACTCCTTGGGCGAGATTATGTCTATGCCATGAAATCTATTGTCTCTACTCTTTTTCGTATGATATCTTTCCCTCACGATGGACGAGTTGTGACTGTTGATCAACTTTCATTCATTGACCCCGCCTGGATTACCTCCCTGAATGGTTCTTGTATGCCGACAGTATCACCCCCACCACAGGTCAATTATGTGGCATTGTCGCCCATGGCTTCGACTTCTGATGACTTAGATCCAGTAGTTGACATGGTGATCTCTTTGATAGGGTCGTTAGAGCCTGATCTCTTTACTCCGAGGATAGTTTTTGCATCTCTACGGTAGCCTCGTTAAAAAATGAAACAGAGGTTTCAAGGATAGTTTTTGTGTCTCTGAGGCAACCTCGTTCAAAAATGAAACAGAGGTCTTTGAGCATGATTTTCTGATTTCAAGCTCGTTAGAAAATGAAACCAGACTTGAGCATGGTTTTTTGATTTCAAACTCGCTAAAAAATGAAACCACCTAAGCATAGTTTTCGCATCTCTGTGGCAACCTCGTTAAAAAATGAAACAGAGGTTACGAGCATAGTTCTTGTTTCTATGTCAAGCTCGTTAAAAAATGAAATAGTTTTCCCCCTCTCTGTTTGAGTCAAGTCCTTCATCTAGTATTTGAAGCTTCATTTCCTCCGCCTTTGTCGTTGGATGAAACGAAGCTTGGGGGGCCATACTTCCAGCCTCTGGACTTCATGCTGAAGTAGAGCCACTAGCTTCTTAAGCTGGGGGCTAAGTACCAACCATGCGTTGGGAAGTTGCAAGCATAGTTTTCTATGGTTCAAGCTTGTGTAAAAATGAAACCACCTACCTCAAGCATAGTTTCCTTTGGTTCAAACTTGTGTAAACATGAAACCAGGTCCAATCATAGTTTTTTTTAGTTTTTAAGCTTGTGTAAAAATAAAATCTATCCCAAGCATAGTTTTGTTTTGCTTTAAAGCTTGCGTAAAAATGAAAACAATCCTGAGCGTGGTCTTTGTCTGTTTTTGCACTCGTAAATACATAAGAACGCGATTGAGCATACTTTTATCACTTTTTTGGGCTCAACAAGGTTATACGAAAAAGGAACCCCCCTGGAGTTCTCTTTAAGCTCTTTTTAGACTCTCTAAACATGAAAAGATCGTCGAGCGACCTTGCTATTTTCACGCTCGATAAAGTATTTGAAGTAAGCATCTGGTGAGTGATAATTTATCTCTTTTTCGGTCTCATCCAGACTATTTTACGAAAAAGGAACTAAGAGAGTTCTCTTTTGAGTGTTTTTCAGACTCTATAATCATAAAAAACCTTTGAGTTTTCTTTCTTTGGACTCATAAAACAAACATTGAAAGGCCCATATGGGACCTGAGTTTTCTTTAAGTGTTTTTCAGAGTCTCTAAACATGAAAAACCCATGAGTTTTCTTTCTTTGGACTCGTTAAACAAACATTGATAGACCCGCAATGGGATCGAACCACTCCTTCCTAGGGTTCGTTAAACATACTCCAAGGGACTCATCCGAAGGATGAGCTTACACTACAAGCATATGTTATCTTCCTCAAGCTTGCGTAAAAATAAAGAGGTACTCACCAGAAATGGTGGGGGGGAAATTGGGAAAGAATTGTGTCTAAATCTATATTATGTTTGAGAGTCACTTTTGAACATGACACCCTTTCACTCGCCTTGTGTCTAGGTTGGAAAATCCACTCATCTCCTGATCATACTCCTATAAAATTACAAATTGGTCTGTGATCCTTGCTGTTGAGTCAGTGTTTCCAAGATAGTTGTCGTGTCGTCAATCCGTTCAAAAAGATGTTCAACCTGAAAATCCTTCTATTGCATCGACCATTTCTGCAGTCTTTAAGCCTTCTATTGTGTCGGCCATCCTGAGTTAGTTCTGAATCACTTGTTACTCTGATCTACATCAAATCTTGTTACTTGTTTTGTGTCATTGATGTGGGATACATTAAGGCCCTCCTGTGATGATTCTTTTCCTGTCGACTTCAACTCATTATCCAAGAATTAGACTTAGAAACTAATTGGTACCTTGGGACTTGCATGCCTCAATGGCAAGTTTCCTTGCTTTCGACAGTGGATTTTTATTATTGACCCCTAATCGGGAGATTCCGCCGAGTGTTTGACTTCAGCTCATTTATTCACATTCGTTGGATTGTACTAGTGTACCTTGGGAGTCATTGACATTAATGGTGATTTCCCTCGCACTTGTTAACGATATACACTAATGACTGGTAATCAAGTGGTTTCTACCATGTTCGACTTAGACACATGTATTCACATGGTTAGATTCGTACTATAGAGTGGTGGAGATGAAGACCCTGGATATTTTCTGACAGATCCAGGTTGCGTTGGAGTATATTCAGTGTATTGTTGCATAGATCCACATTATATGTCTGGTGGCTATGTTCAAATTTGAGTCTTTAACACATAGATCCATAGTGTATTTTTGGTGGCTATGTTCAGATTTGAGTCATATTGGCATGGATCCACAGTGTATGTTTGGTGGCCATGACCTATCTTACTTGATATGGATCTTCGCATGTCGGCATTTATTCTTTGAGTCATTTGTATTCTGAGTATGGGAATGCCTACCTCAGTGATGATATATTATTGTACTTTATTTCCTTGTTTGTTGGCAGGTTTCCGACCGACTGTTCCTTGTTCCCTACACACACTTGATAAAGTATTTCAGCTATCACTCTGTTCTAACTTCATACTTTGGGGGGCTCTCTGTTACACATTA
>JASDQU010100421.1:113408-170244 GCA_032191745.1 Picea mariana
CGAAGCCGCGAGAAAGCGAGATCGCGGAATCGGCGTTTCGGAACTTCAGAGTTCGGGTGTGAAAGGACAATTTCTCCGAGTGGCGAGAAGCGAAGGAAAGAGTCAACGTTGACTTTCCTCGGTCTCGGGAATCCGGGAAAGGGACGTTCGACGTCGGGACTCGCGAGAAGCGAAACCCCGAGTTTTTTTTTCCCAGATAAGTTATAACAGGGAAGCGTGGGTGAAGAGACTGTGGGTTGCGAACTCCCGATAGGGAAGGGAAGAGCGCCAGCTCTTCGGGCCGTGGATTGTGGAGGTCCTGGTGGGGCGACCGTGCTCGCTGAGGGGCAGGTAGGCGCCACATGGCTCGAACTGTAGGTTAACGATTACCTAGTTCAAGAAGACCCACGATCCCGTGAGGGACGATTGCGACAGTCGCTCACAATGATTCTAAGGGGCGTGTAATAAGGAAGGGGCCTTATTCCTTAGAGGCCCTTAGTCTCCCACAAGATCACCTGGCGGAGTATTGACTCCATGGGTTTTGATGTCTACCAAGTCATTCAAGAGGCGAGTGGCACCCTTGGAGCACGTAGTGCGTCCTGAAGGGCACATCGCACAAGAAAAATAGAAAGAGGCGAGTGGCACCCTTGGAGCACGTAGTGCGTCCTAAATGGCACGTCACACAAGGGAAACATAATGGGGTGAGTGGCACCCTTGGATCGCCTAGTGTGTCCTGAAGGGCACATCACGTTGTTAAATAATAAATGAATAATTCTATATGGCCTTAGAACGAATATTGTGATAAGAAATATTTAAAAAAATTTCCCTAATAAAAGGTTGCCCAGCCTAGGAAATCAAAGTCTAGGTCTAAGTGATACTTGTGATAAAAATAAAAATATATATTTATATAACAATAACAATAAAAATAAATAACTAATAATGATAATCATCATTAATCATGTGACGAGAAAGGGGAAGGAAATTCACTAATTTATAAAAATCTTTTGGGGGATAAAAATAAAAAGGGGGAAAAAGGGGAAATAATTGTTTTGTCACTTATGCTAATTAAAAATTTATTAATTAAAAAGGAAAAAGGAGAAAATTTAATGTTCTACACCTGCCAATTTGAGTTTTAAATAAAAAGGGAAAGAGGGAAATCTAAAAGAATTAGGAAACTAGGAAAAAGAGGAAAACATAAAAAGAAAGGGGAAACACAAGGAAAAAGCAGAAAGACTAACTTAGTATGGTATCTAGCATTTAAGAACTTTCTAAATTAAACTCAACTAGTAAATTAGTAAGGGGGTAGTTCATTATTTTGTGTAAGGGAATTTCGGGACACCTAGGAGTGATTCTAGGAATGCTTTTAGGTGGGTGAGGGAAATAAGAGTAATTAATTAATTATGAAATGTCCCTGCTGTTATGACAACAAGCGACACAAAAGGTATTTTTTTGTTTGTTCTTAAGTGTTCAGAAAAACATCACAATCTAAAAAAACAAGTTTGACACGCCATCCCGTACACGAATGGACATTAATAATATTCAACAACGCAACCAACGCCGACACAAAATCCTAAAATAGGCGCACTAAACACCTCACCCTACTCATCAATCCATCAATCCCAATCCATAAGTAACATGGCGCACGGGTAATCATGCACAAACTCATCAATAACAATCAACTCCAAGGCGCAAGAGCGATCATCAAATTATACACCTTGACTTGATTACGGATTAAGTTCATCAAGGATCATCGTTTTCGGATAATTAATTAGAGATTATTCGAGACCTCTTGCTCCCAGAGAGAGAATCATACCAGTAGACCAAATGCCTACTCAAGAGCGATTATCAATTTTTAGATTATCCATATGATAAATCCATCTTGTATCTTGAAAAATCTACTGATTAACTATTAAAAATATAAAGATAAATCCTATGATATCCCTGGGTAAGAAATAAGATCCATAACTAGGATGAATAGACATTGCTGTGTAAATGTGATTCTCTACACTATACATTATGCGAATGAGATCGCTGCCCAGAATATTGCTGTTGATTACATTTGTTGTCATAAGGAATATAAATCACTCTGATATGTCATTTAAAAAATTGCTCAGACATTACAAACGCCCCGACCCTTAAACGCTTGTGTCATCATAACAAAAGGCCGGGTTTAACATAAAATAACTGTCAATAAAAGGACAAAATCGCAGTCTGTAAATGTATAAACAAGGGAAAATTTGCAGGTAAAAGATCACAGATTTAGGTAGTGTGAAACGTTGTGGATTGACGGGGTAAGAAGTAAATGACATGTACAAATATGTTATAACGGGTCGCTGCCCAATCATTAATAAACTGCCAATATAAATTCGCTAATTATCAGCTGAGAATACAATTGTTTTGCGGCCAAACTGTACTAACACGACAGAGTATCTTGCTGTCCTTCAATGTAATTGATTGCTTTTAAAAAAAAAAAATCAATGTCAAGAAAATAGCATAAACACGATCGTTGGTAATGCAGGAGTAAAAGAATAACTCAACCATTTGATAACTACCAAACCTTAAATCTATTCAACGCATCAACAAAAATAATCGTTAACTTCACAAGGTAAATTGCTGTCAAGGTATTAAATATTGCAGAGGGAGAACGCAAGCCAGATGTAAGAGAAGCGTAGGGAAAAATAGCCTTCAAATAAATTAAATGCATAGGGAAAAATCACAGTCCAAACAAAAGGTAAGGGTTGTCAACAAGAGGACAAACACAGGCTAAAATCATTCTCAAATAAATTAAAGTGCAGAAGTAAAATGTAGGGAATGAAGAAGACCAAGGCACAGGATAATCGTTTTCTAGAAGCGCAATGACCATAATCAACAAGAACAATCAACATGGGTAGATGACTGGGAAACACATGCTTCACTCCTCATCCATGTACAAAAAAGCAAGGCGTTTGAATCTATACATCGCTGTGCACCGAAGTGACAAACATCGATTCAACTCCTGGTCGACTGCTCAGGCGTGGACTGAAGAGCTAGGGCGAAGACAAAAAGCACAAAACTTCACAAAAATCAACAACCAAAGGGAATTCTCAACATGTAGGGATCAAAGCCAAGGGAATAAATCAACATCGAGCTTAAGGCTATGGGGGGGGGATTCAGTTATCAACTAAAACGCTAAGTCAATCATTTTCTTTACCCAATTAAAAATACGGAACTAAAAGCATAAGTATACTAATAATCTACCATACATAAATAAAGGAATCATACCATAGCCCAAGTTGCCTGCTCTGAGTTGTTTTCCCGTGCGCTCCGTGCAACTCCTGCTTGCCGACTGATGAGACTTCACCGGTACCTCCTAGCCAATGCTAGGGGTACTCTTCTTCCCCCTTAGCCCCCCTAGCCGCAAATGCATCACATACACTAACCAGAGAATCAACTAGCTCACAACTCACCTCACAAGGCTGAGCTACCACTCCTCACCGACCTGGGTATCCCAACTCCCACAAGCTAAGTCAATCAAGTCTAAAATTCTGCAGCGTAATGTTACGCATAACAGAAGAGATCCACCATCCTCCTCCTCCCTCCTTTATATAGATTTTCTAAATCATTTACTTTCCTAATATCCCTTTTAATTTATTGTTCAATAATTTAATTCATAATAATTCTCCCCATACATGTGTCACCCATCTCCTTCATTGCACCATAAATTGATTTCATTCATTAATTAATTACTCCTATTTCCCTCACCCACCTAAAAGCATTCCTAGAATCTCTCCTAGGTGTCCCCAAACTCCCTTACAAAAAATAATGACTTACCCCCTTACTAATTTGCTAGTTGAGTTTAATTTCGAAAGTTCTTAAATGCTAGATACCTTACTAAGTTAGTCTTTCTTCTTTTTCCTTGTGTTTCCCCTTTCTTTTTATGTTTCCCTCTTTTTCCTAGTTTCGTAATTCTTTTAGATTTCCCTCTTTCCCTTTTTATTTAAAACTCAAATTGGCAGGTGTAGAACATTAAATTTTCCCCCTTTTCCTTTTTCATTAATAAATTTCTAATTAGCATAAGTGACAACACAATTATTTCCCCCTTTTCCCCCTTTTTATTTTTATCCCCCAAAAGATTTTTATAAATTAATGAATTGCTTACCCCTTTCTTATCACATGATTAATGATGATTATCATTATTAGTTATTTATTTTTATTTTTATTGTTATATAAATATATATTTTTATTTTTATCACAAGTATCACTTAGACCTAGACTTTAATTTCCTAAGTTGGGTGACCTTTTATTAGGGAATTTGTTTTAAATCTTTCTCATCACAGTATTCATTTGAAGGCCATATAGGTTTATTCATTTATTATTTAATAATGCGATGTGCCCTTCAGGACGCACTAGGTGCTCCAAGGGTGCCACTCGCCCCATTCTGTTTTCCTTGCACGACGTTCCCTTAAGGATGCACTACGTTCTCCAAGGGTGCCACTCACCTCTTTTTATTTTTCTTGCGTGACATGCCCTTTAGGATGCACTACGTGCTCCAAGGGTGCCACTCACCTCTTGAGTGACTTGGTAGACATTAAAACCCCTGGAGTCAATACTCCGCCAGGTGATCTTATGGGAGACTAAGGGCCTCTAAGGAATAAGGCCCCTGCCTTATTGCACACCCTTTAGAATCATCTTGAGCGGCTGTTGAAGTCGGCCCTCATGACATCGTGGGTATTCTCAAACTAGGTAATCATTAACCTACAGTTCGAGCCATGATGAGAGTGCTAGTAGGCTGTGGCAGGGCTGTTGTCCACGCCTCTCCATCAACATCTTTGGTAGTCATGCGTGACCCCTCTACTCCACATGTGATTCTGGCCGGCAAGGTATCGTCAACCTGCATCATCAACGAATCATGTCAGATATAGTATCCATAATCATATCATCTAATTAGATGCACAAATGTCAAATATACAACAATCAAACCCCCAATTGTCCACTCCCTGACTCGATTCAAAGTCCAAGGGGTTCCATCGATTCCTCTGCATCCTCGAGGTCCAAAATCCTACACACTCAGGAAAACCAAGTCAATAGCACCTGTCTATGTCAATACAACAAAATAACATGTCATCAACCCATAACGCCTCATAAACATAATCAAATACCCAACAGTATAATAATCTGTATCACTTGCAAGCAAGTGTCCTCAAAGAATAAGTTTTCTTAGTGCACACAAGAACGGGATGTTACATACACCCCCTCTTGGTCTAAATTTTGTCCCGAAGTTTCACAGTATATAAGTTCCGAAATAATGTGTATCACAGTACCATAAGTCTATATATCAAAGAAAAATGGAAACTGCTGGTGCATATCATATGCGTCCTCCCAGGTCGCTGAGTGCGGACTATAGTTTTCCCATTGGACCTTGACTTGATCTACTATTCGACGCTGTAGCTATCGAATGTGATGATCCAGGATGCGGATCGACTTAGCCATGAGCGTCCCCTCATCCGATACCTAGAAGGAACTCATGTCAATAACATGTGTAGGATCACTAATATAATGTCTCAAAACAGATACGTGAAAAACATCGTGCATACGCTTCAAGGAATCAGGAAAGGCTAGTCGATAGGCCACGGCCCCTTCCTCTCCACAATATCGAAAGGTCCCATGAACCTAGGAGAGAGTTTATCTCCCTTTCCAAACTTGATCGAACTCTTATGCGGTTTTACCTGAAAGAATACTCTATTGCCAACCTCGTAACTATGGTCGACATGGTGCGCATTGACATAACTCTTATGTCGATCTTGCACTTCTTTAATCCTTTGTCTTATTGTTTTCATTTTCTCTTGTATTTCTTGGATCACTTCTGGGTCCACCAGGACCCTATCCTCAAGCCGATCCCAACTCAAAGGCATCTGACATAGTCGCCCGTAAAGAAACTCGAAAGGCACCATCTTAATGGTGCTTTGGTAGCTGTTGTTATAAGCGAATTCCACCAGTGGCAAGAATTCTTCCCAACGCTTTTGTTGGTCCATAACGTACATGTGCAACATGTCCTCGAAGGTCTGGTTCATTCGTTCAGTATGCCCATTAGTCTCTGGTTGATATGTAGTACTGAAGTTAAGTTAGGTTCCCAAGGCCTCTTGGAAACTAGTCCAAAATCGTCCAGTAAACACCGATCCTCGATCGGATATAATCCTCTTAAGCACGCCATGCAGCCTCAAAATATCAATGATGAAAAATCTAGCTATGTCCGGAGCCTGATACGTCGTACGCACAAGAATAAAATGAGCACTCTTCTTCAGAGCATCGACTACTACGAAAATCAAGTCATGTCTCCTTGCTGTCAGTGGCAACCCAACAATAAAATCCATCGAAATAACCTCCCATTGCGATTCCAGAATAGCATGTGGATGTAGTAATCTTGCTGGATGTCTATGTTCATCCTTTACCTACTGACATTCTAGACATCAAGCCACATAGTTGACTATGTATGCCTTCATTCCTTTCCAGAAGAATAAGGGTTTAATGTCCGCCCTCATCTTCATGACCCCTGGGTGAGCCATGTATACTTCTCTATGAGCCTCGTTTAGGATCAGGCTCTTCAACTTGTCGTTCGGTGGTATGTAAATCTGATTTTAAACCTCAATAATCCATCGTTGTCAAACATAAATCATTCAAATTTGGGTATCATCATTGTGTTTTGTCCTATAAAATCCTTGACCTCTTTGTACCAGTCATCATCACACTATAAAGTTAGAATATTTTCACGTAGATTCGTCTGAAGAGGGAAGACCTAAAATATGTGTGGTCTCTGACTCAATGCATCTGCCACTCAGTTCACTGTTCCTTTTATGTAAGTAATCTCAAAGTCGTACTCACTAAGTAATTCCGACCAATGTCGTTGTTGCACGTTCATGTCAGTTTGCATAAAGATGTGCTGTAGTCCACAGTGGTCTGTCCTTAGTTCAAATTTTCATCCAACAACATAGTGTCTCCAAACCTTCAAGGCATATACAATGACTAACAACTCCAAGTCATGCGTCGCATAGTTCTCCTCATGCCTTCTCAGTTTCCTCGAGATGTAATCAATCACTCTACCATCTTGCATCAAGACTCCACCTAAGCCTTCCTTGGATGCGTCAGTGCATACCAAGAAGTCAGCATCCATGTCAGGGATCTTTAGTATCGGTGTTGTTGTCAACAACTCTTTGAACCTCCCAAATGCTTCTGCGCATTTTTCGGTCCAAACAAACTTCTTGTTCTTCTTCTACAAATCCGTGATCGGATTTTCTATCTTCGAAAATCCCTTGACGAGCCATCGATAGTATCCTACTAAACCCATGAAGCTACGCACTTTTGGGACATTCGTTGGCGCAGGCCATTCCATAATAGCCTCGACCTTTTCTAGATCCACAATGATACCTTCACTAGAGATGACATGGCCTAAGTAGTGAATCCTCGATTGATAAAACGAGTATTTGGACAACTTCCCATATAATTTGTGCTCTCGCAAACACTCTAGTACCAAGCGCAAGTTCTCGTCATGCTCCTCCATCATCCGAGAGTAAATCAAAATATCATCAATGAATACTTGGATGAACTTTTCCAAGTACTTGCGGAACACCCCGTTCATCAAACTCATAAATACCCCTGGGGTGTTTGTCAGTCCAAACGGTAAAACAATAAACTCGTAATGCCCAAACCCCGTCTTAAAGGTAGTCTTAGGGACGTCATCCTCCTTAATCCGTAACTGGTGATATCCTGATCGTAAATTGATCTTTGAGAACACCGTCGCACCCTTCAACTGGTCAAACAAATAATCAATCCTTGGCAACAGATACTAATTCTTGATCGTTGCCTTGTTCAATTGACAGTAGTCAGTGTAGAGCCTCCATGACCTATCCTTCTTTCGTATGAAAATAATAGGCACAACCCACGGTGACACACTTGGATGTATCAGTCCCAGGTCCATCGATTATTTTAGTTGCATTCTCAACTCCTGTAAATCCGGGGTCAACATCCGATAAGGCATTCTAGCTATCAGTTTAGTCCCAGGTTTTAGGATCTATAGTAAACTCCAAATCCCTCTCTGGTAGCATCCCAAGTAACTCCTCCGGAAAGACGTCTGCAAACTCTCTCACCACTGGAAGGTGTTCTAGACCTTCCGCTACTCCCTTCTCGTTTAATGCAAGGATCGCATAAAGCTTACATCCCTTGTGCATACTCTTCCATAGCTGCAAGGACGAGATGAACCTCAGGGAAACTCCCTGGTTCCGTCCTACAACCACATGTCTTTGTCCCTCATCATTGACCAAGCTCAACCGTTTCGTATTACATTTGAGTATCACCTCATGCGATTCCAACCAGTCCATACCAATCACGACGTCATAAGATCCTAAGATTATGACGTATAGGTTGGCCCTGGTGACAAACTCTTCCAGGTTGAGGGTACAACCCATAACCTTTCCTCCAATCTTCCTTTTGGCTCCATAATCCATCTCTACGAAGCTAAACTCATCCTGTTCGACTGCCTTTACCTTAATCCTTTTTAGTGCTGCACTAGAAATGAAACTCTCGGTACCACCAGGATCTATCAAAATACTAAGGGTCTAGTCAACGACGGTACCTGACGTCTCAAGTACAATCGACTGGTGCTCTGCCTGGCGATTATTCACTGCTGCATGAATCCTATGGGCCTTGCCCAAATCTCCCACGGTAGTGGGACTGATTGATCCAGACGCTCTAGTCCTCTCCACTAGGCAATTATGCTAGTAGTGTGGCTCCCCACACGTCCAACAACCCTTCTTCAGTCCAGAACTCCTGGTACCCAAAGTAGAATATGATGGCCCACTGGCCTGGAATCCTGGTCTGTTCTACTGAACATGCCTAAACTACTGCTGCTGCAGTCGACATTGTTGCTCCTGCTATGGTCCCCGATAAGGTGTCCGCTGTTGAGGCGTTGGTCGTCGAGGTGTAGTGAAAGTAGATCCTCTCTGGAAGCCATGATACCCAGGTATTTCTCTAGATGGTGTCTGACGCTGCTGCACACCAGATGACACCTGCCTTGCTGGTCTCGATGGAGTCCCTCTCTGACCCCCACTGACAAGCTCCTCCTCTGCTATGAGGGCCTTTTGGATGACATCATGCACGGTTTGAGGCATAGGAATCCTAACCTTTGCACGTATGCTTCCATTAAGTCCGAACATGAACCTGTTGACCTTAAGTTTCTTAGTATTAAGATGCAGAGCATACTGAAGCAACTCCATAAAATGGGCCTCATACTTGGGCACCGTATGGATGCCCTGTCGTAAGACGTTGAACTCGTTGAGCTGACGCTCAATGAATTCCTCTGATAGGTACTTCTCTTGGAACCATTTCTTGAACATTTCCCATGACACGTCTTCGACGACCATGTTCAGTTGTGGAAGGAGCGTCTTTCACCATAGAAGAGCACTCCCCTCCAGTTGAAAGACCACCATGCAGACCTTCAAGTTGGAGGTATAGTCACGAAGTGAAAAGAACATCGCCATATTCTCCAAACATGCCTCAGCGGTTGCACCATCCGGGGCACCAAATAACTTGGGAAATTTGACCTTCTCGAGTTCATGATGAATGCTACTAGTACTAACCGGAGTGCGTGGTGGACCCTCAGGGGGTGCTGGCACCCTGGCCTCATCTTTGTCCAAACGGTTGATCAGTGCATCAGACATGTGCTGAAAATATCTCATCATTCCAACCACATCACCCACTGCTATGTGCTCCTACCCAACAACCTGTTCGTCTCCCTGGGGGTTAGACCCCTCAGGCGTGGATGCTACTAGAGGCATCGCGCCCCCTCCCCTAGCACCCCGTCGTCTGCCTCTGCAACGTCCTCTAACCATGATTACTTGCACGAATACAAGTCAACTATATTAGCAACATTATAATCAAATATCATATCAATAAAAGCCATAGTGTACCCAAGTCGCGGGTTGAACCCACTCTGATACCATATGAAACGTCCCTGCCGTTATGACAACAAGCATTAGAAAAGGTATTTTTTTTTTTGTTCTTAAGAATTCAAAAAAACATCACAATCTAAAACAACAAGTTTGACATGCCATCCCGTACGCGAATGAACATTAATAGTATTCAACAACACAACCAACGCCGACGCAAAAGCCTAAAATAGATGCACTAAACACCTCACCCTACTCATCAATCCATCAATCCCAATCCATAAGTAACATGGCACACGGGTAATCATGCACAAACTCATCAATAACAATCAACTCCAAGGCGCAAGAGCGATTATCAAATTATACACCTTGACTTGATTACGGATTAAGTTCGTCAATGATCATCGCTTTCGAATAATTAATTAGAGATTATTAGGCACTATTTTATCATATATTAATGATCGAAAATGTTATTGTCTAATAATAAGGTCAACATAATCCAATCCTTAGGTAGAGTTGCATCTATTATAATTGGGAATAAGTATCACCGGAGGTTAGTGAGTGTTAATATTTACTCTATCACTAAGGTATGTTTTTCATTAAAAACCATCACAAGCATCTATCTAAACTAAGCCTTTTAGTTATCAAGTGATTTCCAATAAAAATAAGTATCAAAGCAGTTTTTAGGTATAAAAGTAATTCTAGAGGTATGATTTATTAAATTGAAAAATATTTTACCACATCACCACCAACAGTATCCTAATACAGCTTGTATGATTTATTAAATTGAAAAATATTTTACCACATCACCACTAACAGTATCCTAATACAGCTTGGGTTAACATAATTTTTTTAACTAAAAAAAAGCCTTACATGAATTGGTTAATGAAATAAGAAAAAGGAACTGATACAATAATTGATTTTATATAGTAACGGGATTGGCTGGACACAGTAAAGGAAAACACTGATAAATCATCAGGCTAAGGAACAAATCACTCGTTTCAGTAAAACAAAACGGTTTTACCATGGTCAGCGCACATGGAGGTATCCCAAAACAACAAAGAGGTCACGTGTGGCTCTGGACACTTTTCAGTAGTTTAAGGAGGAGCCCTCATCCGAGAAGACAGATTGGTGCTAAATTTTTAGAAATCCGTAGGGTGAAAGAATTTAGTTATGATTATGGCCGGTGAGGCCATGCCTTCCTTATCGCTGCGCCATCCAAAAATCAATGAAACAATAACTTCCAACCAACATTAATGAAAATTACATATCAAATCTTTCATAATCGAATTCCGAGAATCTAATTACAGCAGATACAAGGGGCATTCCAAGAATCGAATTCGAGACCTCTCGCTCCTGGAGAGAGAATCATACCAGTAGACCAAACGCCTACTCAAGAGAGATTATCAATTTTTAGATTATCCATATGATAAATTAATCTTGTATCTTGACAAATCTACTGATTAACTATTAAAAATATAAAGATAGATCCTTGGGTAAGCAATAAGATCCATAACTAGGATGAATAGACATTGCTGTGTAAATGTGATTCTCTACACTGTACATTATGCCAACGAGATCGCTGCCCAAAATATTTCCATTAATTACAGTTGCTGTCATAAGGAATATAAATCACTCTGATATGTCATTTACAAAATCGCCCAGACATTACAAACGCTCTGACCCTTAAACGCTTGTGTCATCATAACAAAAGGCTGAATTTAACATAAAATAGCTGTCAATAAAAGGACAAAATCACAGTCTGTAAATGTATAAACAAGGGAAAATTCACAGGTACAAGATCAAGGATTTAGGTAGTGTGAAATGTCACGGATTGACAGGGTAAGAAGTAAATGACATGTACAAATATGTTATAACAGGTCGCAGCCCAATCATTAATAAAATGCCAATATAAATTCGCTAATTATCAACTGAGAATACAATTGTTTTGCGGCCAAACTATACTAACATGACAGAGTATCTTGATGTCCTTCACTGTAATTGCTGGATTTTAAATAAAAAAATCAATGTCAAGCAAATAGCATAAACACGATCGCTGGTAATGTAGGAGTAAAAGAATAAATCAGCCATTTGATAATTGCCAAACCTTAAATCTATCCACCGCAGCAACAAAAATAATCGCTGACTTACAAGGTAAATTGTTGTCAAGGTATTAAATATTGCAGAGGGAGAATGCAAGCCAGATGTAAGAGAAGAGCAGGGAAAAATCACCTTCACATAAATTAAATGCATAGGGAAAAATCACAGTCCAAACAAAATGTAAGGGCTATCAACAAGAGGACAAACGCAGGCTAAAATCATTCTCAAATAAATTAAAGTGCAGAAGTAAAATGCAGGGAACGAAGATGAACAAGGCACAAGATAATCGTTTGTCAGAAGTGCAATGACCATAGTCAACAAGAACAATCAACGGGGGTAGATGACTTGGCAACACATCTTTCGCTCCTCATCCACACACATAAAAGCAGGGCGTTTGAATCTATAGGTCACTGTGCACCGAAGTGACGATTGTCGATTTGGCTCCTGGCCAACTGTTCAGGCATGCACTGAAGAGCTAGGGTGACGAAAATCACCAAAATTCAAAACAATCAATAACCAAAGGGCATTCTCAACATGTAGGGATCAAAGCCAAGGGAATCAATCAACAACGAGCTTGAGTCTATGAGGGGGGATTCAGTTATCAACTAAAACACTAGGTCAATCATTTTCTTTACCCAATTAAAAATACATAACTAAAAGTGTAAGTATACTAATAATCTACCATGCAGAAATAAAGGAAGCGTACCGTAGCCCAAGTCGCCCACTCTGAGTTGTTGTCCCATGCGCTCCGTGAAGCTCCCATTTGTCGATCGATGAGACTTCACTGGTACCTCCTAGCCAACGCTAGGGGTACTCTTCTTCTCTCTTAGCCCCCCAAGCCGTAAATGGGCCACACACACTAACCAGAGAATCAACTAGCTCCCAGCTCGCCTCACAAGGCCGAGCTACCACTCCTCACTGAGCTGGGTATCCTAACTCCCACAAGCTAAGTCAATCAAGTCTAAAATTCTGCAATGTAACATTACACATAATAGAAGAGATAAATCATCCCCCTCCTCCCTCCTTTATATAGATTTTCTAAATCATTTACTTTCCCAAAATCCCTTTTAATTTATTGTTCAATAATTTAATTCATAATAATCCTTCCCGTACATGTGTCACCCATCCCCTTCATTTCACCATAAATTAATTTCATTAAATAATTAATTACTTCTATTTCCCTCGCCCACCTAAAATCATTCCTAGAATCGCTCCTAGGTGTCCCCAAATTCCCTTACAAAAAATAATGACTTACCTCCTTACTAATTTACTAGTTGATTTTAATTTAGAAAGTTCTTAAATGCTAGATACCTTACTAAGTTAGTCTTTCTGCTTTTTCCTTGTGTTTCCCCTTTCTTTTTATGTTTCCCTCTTTTCCCTAGTTTCCTAATTCTTTTAGATTTCTCTCTTTCCCCTTTTATTTAAAACTCAAATTGACAGGTGTAGAACATTAACTTTTTCCCCTTTTCCTTTTTAATTAATAAATTTTTAATTAGCATAAGTGACAAAACAATTATTTCCCCTTTTCCCCCCTTTTTATTTTTATTCCCCAATTTTTTTTTATAAATTAATGAATTGCTTACCCCTTTCTCGTCACATGATTAATAATGATTATCCTTATTAGTTATTTATTTTTATTTTTATTGTTATATAAATATATATTTTTATTTTTATCACAAGTATCACTTAGACTTAGACTTTAATTTCTTAGGCTAGGTGACCTTTTATTAGAGAATTTGTTTTAAATCTTTCTCATCATAGTATTCGTTCTAAGGTCATATAGGTTTATTCATTTATTATTTAACAACGTGACGTGCCTTTCAGGATGCACTAGGTGCTCCAAGGGTGCCACTCACCCCATTCTGTTTCCCTTGCGTGACGTTCCCTTTAGGACGCACTAGGTGCTCCAAGGGTGCCACTAGCCTCTTTCCATTTTTCTTGCGAGATGTGCCCTTCAGGATGCACTACATGCTCCAAGGGTGCCACTCACCTCTTAATTGACTTGGTAGACATCAAAACCCCTAGAGTCAATACTTTGCTAGGTGATCTTGTGGGAGACTAAGGGCCTTTAAGGAATAATGCCACTGCCTTATTCCGCACCCCTTAGAATCATCATGAGCGACTATCGCAGTCGGCCCTCATGGCATCACAGGTCTTCTCGAACTAGGTAATCATTAACCTACAGTTCGAGCCATGACGAGAGTGCTAGTAGGTTGTGGTAGGGCTGCTGTCCACACCTCTCCCTCAACGTCTCTGGTAGTCATGCGTGACCCCTCTACTCCACATGTGAGTCTGGCCGACAAACTATCATCAACCTGCATCATCAACGAATCATGTCAGATATAGTATCCATAATCATATCATCTAATCAGATGCACAAATGTCATATATACAACAATCAAATCCCCAATAGTCCACTCCGTGACTCGATCTGGAGTCCAAGGGGTTCCATCAATTCCTCTACATCCTTGAGGTCCAAAATCCTGTACACTCAGGAAAACCAAGTCAATAGCACCTTTTTATGTCAATACAACAAAATAACATGTTATCAACCCATAACGCCTCATAAACATAATCAAATGCCCAATAGTATAATAATCCGGATCACTTGCAAGAAAGTGTCTTCAAAGAATAAGTTTTCTTAGTGCGTGCAAGAGAGGGATGTTACATACACCCCCTCTTGGTATAAACTTCAATTATCTTATCCATATGATTATTCCTTTTCATGACCTAAAATGGTTGTTGATGTAATCAAGATATCATCAAGATACATGGTTAGTTTCCATTAACCTCACATGGTGATTTCCATGCCTTTGATATCTGTAGCACCACGACTACAGGTTTCAACCTTTTACTTGCATGGAACTGTCTTAACCTACATGGTGCATTTTTTTAACATCCACTCTAGGTACTAGTTGATATAATATAAGAGAGCATCAATACATAAGTATACTCAAGAACAAGTGCAACACACTAAGACATATAAGAGTTGTTGTCATTTATATCATTTCTTATATGCCAAGTTATGCACCCTTGGATCCTATGTCATTACTATAGCTTTAAATAAGGAAATCATAGGAATAATAAGGCCTTGGAGTTTAAACTTTGTGGGGAGAGTTTGATGATTTTGCATGGAGTTTTCTGAATTTCTGATACTGCACAGAGAAAAAGTGCAAGCAAGTCCTTGGGAATTGCCTCACAATAATACTAGTCTCATTAAATTAAACTATGTGAAGTGGATCATCCAAGAATCTTGAAAAACATTTCTATATTCAAAATACTTTTAATACCAACACTTAATATGATTATAATATACATTGATTAGGACATTTCTCGATAATGAGGCAATGATGTATTGAGAGTTAGTTTTTGGGGATAAGGTTTCAAATATTTTATAAGGATATCATTAGGCTTAAGATCTTGTAGTATTTCTTTTCCTCTTAACATGGAATTATTATAACTAGAGCGCAAGGGAAATGATTAAGTCATGTCAATTATTTTATCCATTTGATTATTCCTTTTCATGACCTAAAATGGTTGTGGATGTAATCAAGATGTCATCAAGATACATGGTTAGTTTCCATTAACCTCACATGGTGATTGTTGTGCCTTTGATATCTGTAGCACCACGACTACAGTTTTCAACCTTTTACTTGCATGGAACTGTCTTAACCTACATGGTTCATTTTATTAACATGCACTCTAGGTACTAGTTGATATAATATAAGAGAGCATCAATACATAAGTATACTCAAGAACAAGTGCAACACACTAAGACACATAAGAGTTGTTGTCATTGATATCATTTCTTATATGCCAAGTTATGAACCCTTGGATCCTATGTCATTACTATAGCTTTAAATAATTCAATCATAGGCACAATAAGGCCTTGGAGTTTGAACTTTGTGGGGAGAGTTTGATGATTTTGCATGGAGTTTGCTGAATTTCTGATACTGCACAGAGAAAAAGTGCAAGTAAGTCCTTGAGAATTGCCTCACAATAATACCAGTCTCATTAAATTAAACTCCAGAACTTTTTGGTACCTTCAATGAATTGACATGTTTTGATCTGAATAGTTGAAGTGCACTAGGAATTATCCTAGGATGTGGAGTAGGAACTCATCTTTATCCACTAACTAAAAATAGAGAACAAATTTATTTTTCTTTTCAATGTTTGATGCAAACACATTTATTCACAACATGTGGGTTCATAATTAAAAAAACCCCTTTATGAATGAATTACGTGATAACATATTGGTCAACAAGGTGAAGCCCCCGTGATCATTATGATTATTAATGATGTGTATGGTGGTATATATAATCATGAAAGTTTACTATGTTATAAATGATGACATTTGATTCAATGTTGTATAGGTGTACTAAGTGAACTATGACATTTGCATGGTATTTTTAAAATTTGGGTCATTTTGCTTCCATTTATATGTATAATTAGCTCATACTTTTTTTCATTAGCAGTGCACACATAGTAATCAATCAAGAAATTATTTCTTTGCTTGAAACTTCTTTCTCCTTCCCATAGATAGTTTTCATCGAAGTTGAAATTCTTGCATTTCATTTTCCTTCTGCATGGTTTAAAGAGTCAAGTCAAAACACCATCAGTTTCACGATCACTCCTTTGAGTAACAACAACCTAAAATCAAGCACTAATTAAAATTTATCTAGAAACTTTTCTAGGGCTCTTCAAACCCATCTTAGCTTAGGTGTAGATATTTGGAATAATATTGTGAGAATAACTTTCCAAAGATAATAAACAAACATAAAGATTTGAGTTAGGGAGTGAAATCTAGTTGCTATATCATTGACTTTGGGAAGCTCTTCTAACACAAGGGTCAAGCACGAGGTCGCATTGGGGCCAACAGAGTAGTCAACCCTGCTTTGTTAGTCTTGGTGTCCACTATCGACTGTCCCCCCTCTACTTTGTTATAGTAGGTGGTACCTTAGAGGACACAATATTTAAGACTTCCTACCCAAGGTGACAACAAAGGGAAGGTGGTGTTGTACCTGGGATCGACGTTGGCTAGACTCACTCAAACTCCTTGGAGGGTTTCCCACTACTCGGTGAGGTAACTTGCACAAGGGAATTAGTTCGTTAAGCAGGTTGTAAATGTAACTTTCCCACTCGTCAAAAATCAGTCCCTTCACGCATCGATCCTGCGATCTTATATTCAATCACCAACTAGCACTTCTTTGTGAGAAGGTTTTGTTTCATGATTGACTCCTAGATTAATTAGCATGTGCTAGATAATAAAAGTGTGAAAGAGTAACACTATGGTAATCATTATGAGCTTATTTTGATACCAACAAGATACTATTAATGAAGTAGAACCATTGTACTAATTAGTTTTACAGCTTGATAGAACAATGCTTATGCATATCCAATTTCATAGAATAAGTTAGTGGAGTGATGTTAGTTCTTTTTTTTTTTTTTCTCTCTTAAATGTAGGGATTAATTCTTCCCACTTGGTTTGGGAAATTTGTAATATTATATCCCCTAAATCTCTTGTGGTCTTTTAATATTGAACTATGACCTCCTATTGCATTTCCTTTAAAACCGAGACTAGTTCCACATCTAAAACCATTGAAGGATCTCTTCTCAACACATGTTTCAGATTAGTACTTTCAACCCTCACCTACAAGGTCATGGTAAGTTCCTCCTCCATTATGTATGATATTCTATAGATATACTTTCCCCATTTTCTATCCAAAATCATTATATTCTCAATTTTATCTTTAGTTTATTCCATTTTTCCTTCCATATTTGCTCTCAAATTTAAATTTTCATTTCCTCAAATTTTAATTGTGTCCAAATGTTTCACCCTTAAAATTTAAGACCTTTCTTCTAGGGAAGAGACTACCTATTCATGTTTCTCCAAGGGTATAACTTATCACCTATTATATTCTACTATATCCTTCCATTTAATGATTTCTACCTATGTTTTCTTGATATGTTCCAATAAAACCCATATGCTTATGTCAACAACTCCCATTCCAGTAGGTTCTTGAGTTTCTTTCATACTTGGGATATTTGATAGGGCCCAGTGAAAGAATATGTGTTTCTTTGGCTACATGGGTCTTTGTCCTTTCTTTAAGTTTCCCCATACTACTAATGTACTCACTTGTTTATAAGGATCATTATTTATATGCGATGATGATCCTCTTATTTCTAGCAATGTGGTAGTAATGTCCTTAATTATGTCCCATGTTTTTGAAAAATAACTATCTTTATCCCATTGTTATATCCTCTCAATTTTCCTTCTTTTATATTTAGTACTAGTTCCTTGGGGGTTAAGGACCTTATCAACACTATTATTTTTCAAATTTTATCTAAATTTTAGGGTCTACATCTATTTATGTGACAATCTATAAAGTGTTTCATCACTGCTATTCACAATTCCATCTAAATAAATTTTATGTGATTACCTTGTTAAATAATCACTAATGATTACTTTCACAAGACCGATGTGATAATCCCATTATCTTCCCTCAGTTCACCTTAAAAATAATTTCCTTTAGGGATGATGGAAACGGATGTGGAATAATTCATTGGTTAAAATAGTGGAAATGTTTCCCACCAAAGTGTTGAAAATGAACAACAAATTAACTTCTAATCGATAACAATAGTTGTTAGGCATCTCATCTCTAAAACTCATAGTTATACCTTTTCCTTGGACTATAGTGACATGTATGAAATTCATCCCAACATTTAAAAAAATCACATCTACATCAAGTACGATTCCCTACCAATCAGAAGCCACAAAGCAGAATGAACATTACACTTAAAGACATAGTTAAATATAAACTATAGAAAATTTTGGATGTAGCTTGTATATACCCTATCTTAGATAGTGAATGGGTTTTGCCTTTGATTATTGTTCCCAAGGAATGAGTAACTAGACAATTTGTGTGGACTATAGAGAACTTAATAAAACCACTAGAAAGGAAATGATTCCACTATATGACTATATGGATAATATGTTTTTAGTAGAATAATTAAGGGATAAGTCTTTCCATGATGCATAATTTTTTTTATGTGTTTGGTTGGTATTTACATCCTCTTTGTCAAGGTATTCATGAATTTGTATAGTGTTGGGATACAAATTTTGCATACACTTTGAAAGGAATGTGTCCTTATGTATTTCTTTTAATGATAAAGCATTGTCAAGAGTGATAATAGGCTAGATACTAGTTCCAAATACTTCTTCATCATCCACTTGTCCTACCCACAATGGTATTTTAGTTTCAATAAAATGTTTAGTAGGAGGATAGAGAGCGAGTATATTTTGGGACAATCCTTAAGAAATTTTCATGTCCCATATTCCATAACCAATGTAAGTATATAATGTAGCTAACCATGGTATTCCAATGATGATGGGATTTCCATTAATGAGTTTATCCTTGGGTTACAACATGACAAAGTCTACTAGATATTCCTGGGAGCCTATTGAGATTATTACATATTATAATATTCCTTCAAGGATGACAATAGACATGTCTATCAACCAAAGTATAGTGGGTTTTCATCTTAATAATTCTATCAAATTTAATTGAGGATTGTCTCCTTGTCATTACATTGATTGCGACCCCTAAATACATCAAGGTATTTTGGATTAAGTACATGTTTATGTAGACATATACTACAAGGATTACTTTATTAGAATAAATAGGGGCCTTACTATCTATATATGGGTCAACACAATCCAATGTAATAGCCTTCAATTCAAAACATAAATTATTCAAGCCACAAAACCTACCTTTCTCCCTCCATTCACAAATCAATATCAATTATGGAGATGATATTTACAAGATCTCATTGAACAAAATTTAGATCCATTTCCATAGGATATAGAGTATTTGGGAGTGAGAATATTCCCTCACATCATGAGATCAACAAGCTACCCTACAACATTAATTGTGGCTGACTTTCTTTTCTTCATTCTAGGTCTCTTGATGCATGGTTCCTTGATAATATTTTTGTATATGGGCACATATTTGATAACTTAAAGGATTGGAATTTTGACAGATAGAGTTTTTAGTTATCCTAAGAGTTTAGTTTTAAATTGGTTGTATGTTCTCTTTTGTTCAATCTCTTTAGAGAAGGCATTTTTTCTTGGTGCATCTTATTGAAAAGGAAACTAGGTTTCTTCTTGGACATATAGATTCTAAGTCCTTAGGTGGATTTTCTTTCGTTTTCTAGATTGCAACATTATCTATGAGTTTCTTATAATCTCCCACATTGTATTCACATTGGATGTATATTTTAGTCCCATTGACCTACTTTTGTGGTCATTTGTTGGACATTAATAACATTATCTTATCATATCTACATTTCTAGCAATTGTCAGCAACTGACCATGGATTACTTTTCAATTTCAACAAGTTTTTTGGGATTGAATCACCCTCTTCCATCTTCATTAGGAATCCACTAAAGTAGGTTGGTCGACTAAAGGAGAAAAGAGAATTGGTGTTGTCAATGAAAATACTTCCAAGAGAGACCAAGATCAAAATAAGTCGATGAAATATGTTACATGAAGCATTTCAAATAAAGATGGTCTAGTCACAGTACAAAGTTGGTTTGTTTGCATACTTGAATCCTAGATTAATTAACATGTGCTATTTGTTCTCCTTAGTTGGCCTTAGGATTGAGCCTGTGTCTAATGGCATCGGTTACAAGGTCTTCCAACTAGCATCATGTCCTATTACCACCACTTGTTGGATTGTGTCATTTGACTCCAAACATGCCCCTATAATACCTAGATCGTATATCAGTAGTAATAGAGCATAATACAAGTGTGAAAGAGTAACACTATGGCAATCATTATGACCTTACTGTGATACCAACAAGAAACTAGTAATGAACTAGTGTTACATCTTGATTGAATGGCTGTTTCTGTCATTAATGGCATTATAAGACGTACAAGAAAATATGTATTTTTCATATCTATATTCATTGAGTGAGGGAAGTTCAGCTAGAATAGAGGAAAGTGAGACATCTGGTAGGTCTAACAGGCAGAGATCAACTAGAGGTGAGAAGATCAGAAGAAAATTCCATAGATGCATGGAATTTTTTCTTGTGAAAGGGGGATGATGTTCTTATGATCATGAGAGAATAGAAGCAATCGAGTTTCCCTTGAGGTACAAACATATAGTGAAACGATGGGTACCCAAGGATCTTCCTGAAATAAACATTGATTTTTGTGTAAACGAAAGGATATACCATATTGCTCCATCGTCATTACATGGTTTAGGGATATTTTCCATGGATGACATAAAGGTATGTTATGAAGGATTAATTAAATTGATGGATTACGTCAAACCCTATTATATATACAAATATTTGATACGAATAGTCCAATGCACAAAAGGTATGCGGAGATATGGCTTGGCTACAAATTATATACAACTAAAAGATAATGATAAAAATAAAGGAGCAACTATCTATATTGACAGAAGGCCAAAAGAAGTGGGGAATATTGCAAGGTTTATAAAAAATACACGACCCACAACCACAAATAAGTGACCCAATTTCCTATTTGAGGGGTGTGAAGGAAACTATGTATTCGTATGTGCAATAAAATCAATAGTTGCAGGGGAAGAGTTATTGATTGATTACAATTTGAATTGAATAGATACAAATGTTTCTATTATGGGGGCGGTAAATATATTAATTTACCCAACCTATAAGCAATGACTCTTATATTTTATGATTTTCATTATGTTCTTTACTATGTTAATCCATTTGGAGAGCTTCAGTCTCTTTACTCAGTGTGTCCTATTTTTGTTATCAACAACAAAATTTCTCTTTGGATGTCAATAAAGAGGGAGGATTTCTCATACATTTGAATTTATTTCTTATGATAATGATCACGGTTCTAATTTTACTGTAATGTGGCAGGCTAATCATGGTCAATCAAAAGCGGCTTCAGAATAGGTAAATGAACAAAATTTTTTGAATTGCATTTAATGTGCATTTTATTTCTGTGGCGATCAATTATTTTATTTGTTTACATAACTAAATTATCATTTATTTTGTTGAATATGTAGTCGCTGGGACATGATGCTAATGATGATTCGATCGTCAAACACAATTTGTATGAATCCCCCGACCCTATGGTTTTAATTAAAAAAATATCAGCAAATGAAGCAAGGAACTAGCTCACTTGTTAGATATTCTAGATCAAACTACTGAGGTTGAAGAAAGGATCAAAGAAGTTATGACAAGGCTTAGAAAATATAAGGTAATAACCATAATTTCAAGTGGTTTTATTTTTATGTCATAAGATCAATTATGAAAGCTTGATTTTTAACTTTTACATTAACTAAAAGAAAAAATGTTTTCATTCTTATATAGATATTTTTGGATCCTGTTGACCCTGACATGCATGGTGTCAGTAGTAGTGGCACTGCACAGATGCCACAAGGTCCTGATGCAAGCCCTCATAAATCTATTAGGACAAAACTATTCAGATCTACACCTTCCACACCATTAGGAGGGATCCACGACACACACACCGTGGAAGCGACCACAGAAGTAGGATCTGGAGGTGGTGACAGAGATGAGGCTGATGATTTGACCAACTATATGGTTGATTTTCCTAAAGCAAGACGTGTGACTAGCACAGGGATCCTTAAGGGCACATTTATGGTCAGTGAGGAAGAGATTCCATTAAAGCAAGTTAAAGTCCCAGATAATTTTTAAAATTTTAATTGTTTCATGTTATCTATGTAGACAAATATAAATCATCTATATTATTCTTTTTAAATTAATAATCATATAATATTTTTGTGTGTAGGGAATACCGATTTTTATAGGTCCTTGGAGAATAAGGTGTTGCTGATTTTTGGGCCCACCATACGGGAGAGGTGGAATTCCCAGAATTCCAACCTCAAAAAAGAATTGATGGATTATCTTGAAATCCTTTTTGGTGTAGACACATTTAATAATACCTTGGCCATCGCCACAGCTAGACAATATTTAAAATATACACGAAAAATATATAGGAATAACTTGCAACAAAACGATAGGTACAAGCATCCTATGATGATTCCAGAGAGAGAGTGGAAGGCCCTCATTGAGGATGCAAAATACAAGAAATTGACAGATGAAGGAAAAACACCCTTTGGTCCCAGAAGGTAAATTACAATTTCAATTCAATACTTTCAATTTTTTTTAGATGTAAATAAAATTGTGGTATATATTAACATACTTGAAACTTTTGATGATAGGTTGGATGACATGTCAAAGGAAAAAAAAGAAAGGCTTTCCAAATGTGGCCAACACAGGCTAGTTCAGGGCGACTACTTGAAGTTGCAGTCATGAATTGTAAGTACCGAAAATCTTATTTGTATCGCCTTCAAACTTTTAGGTAATTGCAACGAATAAAATTAAAAATACATACTCTTATGCAATGCAGGGTGATGATTTTGGTACTGAAACCATGGAGGAAGACCTCCAGCTTGGTTACAAGTACGACTATAAAGAAGTAGTTGAACACCGAAAAATCTTGGGGCAGTTACCAAGAACCACTTTCCAGGATAAGGTAAATAAAATTCAATCCACATTAACCTTTATTATTAATATAATACAGTCATGTTTGATATCATCGATAAATTTAATGTTTTACAACTTTGTTTTAATCAGAGGAGAAACACTATCAATGAACACACTAGTAATGGAGAGCAGTGCGTTGATAGCAGTTTGCAACCAAAATATGGTTCTCTTGTGTTGTCCCATTACACTGGGGTGCATACGCACGATGGTGCTATGACCGAGCTGGCACATGATGATAATATGGCTGTATTTTAATCATATACTTAATAATTTCGTAGTTATACATTTTATACTTTTTTTTTTTTTTACTTATACATTTATGATTGTCCTTATAAAGTTTGTGGTCTCAATGGCAGAGAATTTTGTACTTGAGGGTCATACAGTTGAATAGGAGCACGTAGGGTCAACCATTCCAATGATGTCAACCAATGCACTAGATAAATAATGACATTGCAGGTGTTTTTTTTAATATTACTGAACTAGTTCAATGATATTTAAAAACTAGCCATCTAAATTTTCTATTTTTTTCTTTTGTAGGTGATGCCTCATCACAACAGCCTCCATTACCCTGTGAGTACCCCACAACTAGGCATTCTCTATGTGAGAGGACACAATCACAATCAAATTTTGAAGAGCACCCAGAGAACGAAGACATAGATATTGATGAAATTCTTAGGCACTATAGAGCTAAGAAAAAGAGGCCGACTAAAAGTACTAAATTATGATGTACATGAATATTTTAATAACTATTTAATATAAAATCTATTTTCTATGGAATACTTTTTTTTACTTTTTGGGTTTCCAAAATGCCATTCTTTTACCAACCTTTTACTTCACTTTTCACTATATTCCTCTTTCCTACAACCTTACATTAAGACCATTTTCATGATTACATATGAGTTTAGACCAATTATTTTCCAAAGCATTCATTTTAGTATTTTTAGTGAGTTTATGATTAAATATTGGAAAATAACATGTTTTCACTTATATATCAAAGTGGCATGAGTTATATGATGTTTATAGGTGCATTTTAATACTCCAACCAAGTCATATGATGGAATAGAATAAAGCCTCTTTTCACATCAATTTCCATTCTCTAGTTTTTAGATGTAAAGTGCTTTAATGTAGTGTATGCTGTTATGGAATAGTTGTTACTTTTATATGAGGATAATTGAGTTCACTCCAAACGGATCAAGGAAACATTTTATTTCATTGTAAACAATTGTGAATATTGGTATGTATATATGTTTGTTTTTGCTGTAAATATTTCAATGGATTTATATGTTGGGTATTGGGGAATTGAGAGTGATGTGTGTGTGGGGGGGGGGGGGGGGGGGGNGTTGGGTATTGGGGAATTGAGAGTGATGTGTGTGTGTGGAGGGGGGGGGGGAAGTTGGGGGAGGATCCATAAGATCTTCCCCTTTCACATGGCTGGCCCTGTTCAGTAGAGAATAATTTATTGGAGTCATTTAATCTTGGAGAAAACCTCCCTCCATACGACGGAGCAACAACAAAGTCAATGTTGACTTTGTTGTTGCTACTTCAAATCAAGGGAGAAAGTTTGATAAAATATTAGATGCGTGGCTCCAATAAATTATTATTGAAACCAAGAGGATCTCATTCAAGTATGTTCTGACACTCTCGTAAAAATGAATCTTAGAGTAAATAATGCGCTAAAAATATGACTTGTATTGATTTTGTAGATATTTATGGAGGTTGAATGATTTTGGAAGGTACTTTAAGATATTTCTTCGTCGATTGAGGGAAGCTCAAGATTAACAGAGGGTCATACAATTGAAGAGAAACATGCAGGGGAAACCATTCCAACTGTACTATCGACCGATTCATCAGATCGAGTGAGATTTCTCCTTTCAACATAGTTTATATAGCCATCAATTCTAGTTATGTTTAATGTTTATGAATTTTTTTGTGTTTATTTATTAATGAAGGGTTTTCTATGTGATAATTTATTGAGATATATCATCTGTTTAGTACTTTTCATGTTCTCCCTTTGCATCCAGTAATGGTAGATATGAGTCCATTTATATTGAGTGAAATAAACCTTGGCTTCCTGTAGGGATTGATGAAGTGTTATTTCATGCATTTACTGCTAGGGGTCCTCCTAGAATATGACCAAATGAACTGAGAAAAAATTCCATAAATAGTGTTGTTGTACTATACCTTCTTTTTTCTAGGCATTGTTCCAGATCATGGAGAATGTACTATTACCATCCATCCTAATATAAAGATCATCTGCTGCTATGTTTGTTTCATATTTGTCTTGCCATATCTATTCCCATAGTTCATTTTTACCTTTGAGTCATCTCATGGATACAACAACTTATTAGTGATATGTTTTGAGCCATAAAATAAAGGACTTTCATTTGAAAAACTTCTACAAGTTTGCTCAAATTGCTTTATGGATCAATTTAGGCTAATTTATTGGGCCTATTTAAGTGCAAACAACTTCTTGTTCATGTTTTCTTACTTTCTTTCCCCAATTTCTCTATGCGAATGAAGCAGAGAACATTTTTTTTTGGTTTGAGGTCTGTCTCCCATACACAATGGCTATCAAACATGTTCTTTATTTGTAATTCCATAAATTTCCTTCTATGGATTTGACAAGGTAAAATTTCCATAACCCTTTCAACCTTGTGATTCCTCCTTAGTATAACTCAGAGATTATGATTTGTTTTATTAAAAATTTATTGTTGTAATGTGTTACAGGATTACACCCAAGATTGGTTGAACCCTTAACAAGGGTTTTATGTCCACCCACCATGTATGAATCTTAGACTCCTCTACATGCTTACATAACTCCCTATATATTTGACTCTCTTGTTTCAAAGTATAATTTTTTTTCTTCTATGTTGAATGCATAGGTTTTGGCTCGAGCTCACACTTATGCTGACCCTACTCACATAAGTTATCTAGGGAGAAACATTTCTCACTAAATCATGTTGGAAACTCAGAGCGGTACAGAATATACCTATTGAGGTACTGATGTGTTTGTTACTCTAATGACTTTGTTTAAATCATGGCACATTTCCTAGGGTAAAATCATATAGAGATACCGCTCCTTATGTTAACACTGGGATTATGTGTCCACATTTAGGGTTTATTATTTACCCAACTAAATTCTAGGATTGATTCTTCTGCTATCTTTTGATTATGTTGATATTAACTTTGTACATCCTATATTGAAGGGACTTACCCCATTATGGTTTATTCCAGGATTAATTTCATTATATGAACACAATTCAACTATGTTAGTGCTATTAATACTTTAACACTAGTTTGTATTTCCACAAATGATTTCTTTTTCTTGTCAATTCTGAAAGAAATGCTACGACTATTACAAATAGAGGATATCATTAAAATTCACATAGAATGTATTCATATTTTTTTTTTTTTTTTGCATTACAAAGTTATTGTCTATTAATAAATGATTACTCATCTGATGCTAAGATAAATAAATAAAATATATGGTCTTGTAAAGATATTAATCAGATAAAATATTTGTTTTTCATTTGATATTACTATAACCAACAACATTAACAATTCTTTTTTCGTATAATACAAAAGATAATAAAATATTATATGTACAATTCCTATAGTAAATTTAACCATTACTACAAATTTTTTTATTAGAAGAGATACAAAAAGAAATCTATATATAGATACATATATCAACCAAAAGTGTACTAGGGAAAAATTGAGGAGAGATTCTACCTCCTCCCAACCATAGACTAGAGCAACCAAAAATTTCTTTCTCCTGTCACCCTCGAGTCAAATTATTTATTCCATAGGAAACTGAAAATGTCAATCACCTTTTCCAGGTAATTTCCAGAACTTGATTATTTCTCAGAACCATCAAGATCCAATATCTACACAACTACTTAACAATGTCCTTCCTACACCATACTTGTCTTTCCTCTTGTTCCACCAAGAAGAAAATAAAATTCCTAGGTCTTTCTTTTTCAAGTTAGCCTCATCCATAACTCTTGGGAGTCTTGGCCTAACTTCTTGCTAGCTTGTTCCCTAATGTATTCCACTCTTGGGAGTAGGTTTTCACTTGTCCTTATGGACAACATTAACTTTTTCCCTAGTTTGTTTTACCCCTTTTTCACCTTTCTCATGGAATAAAAAAATTCTCTTGTTATAGATGGGTTGTCTCATCAATTTGTCTCAAGCAGTTTTTTTAAAAATAAAATTGAAATGATATTTAAATTTTTTTTTCTCATCATCAAATGTTTATCAAAATTTTTATCTTCTAATTGACCACAACATAGAAATTCAGCAACTACAATTGTTCAAAATTATTCAAATATTTAAATTGGAGGGATGTTATAAGAGACAATCTACAAGAACAAGAAAAGGAAGAAGAAAATAAATAACACGAAGAAATATAACACCAATATCAAAAGACACCATTCAAAATATTCCAAAAGAATCATTCAGAAAGTCATATTGTTGGTGATATAGATACATGAGTTCAAACTAGAAGAAGGTTGAACTTTTCTTTGCTATCTAAAATAGAGCCTAAAAATTTTACACAAGCTAGTGAAAATAAGCATTCAGTTAATTCTATGGAAGAAGAGATAAATCAGATTGAGATGAATGAGACATGAGAACTTGTGCCTATACCAAAAGACAACAATGCGATTGGCACCAAATGGGTCTTTATAAACAAATTGGATGAAGATGGACGAGTAACAAGAAATAAAGCAAGATTGGTCTGTAAAAGGTATGCTCAAGTTGAGGGTATTGACTTTGAAGAAACATTTTCTCCATTTGTAAGATTAGAAGAAATTAGAATGTTTTTGTCATTTGCATGTTTCAAGAACTTAAAAGTCTATCAAATGGATTTCAAGTTAGCCTTTCTAAATAGAAATCTAGAAGAATTATAAATTGAACATCTAGAAGGATTTCAATTGTCAGAAAATGAAGATTATGTATGCAGACTAAAGAAAGCACTCTATGGACTAGAGAAAACTCCCAGAGCTTGGTATTCAAGACTTGAAAAATACCTATAACAACAAGGTTTCAAAAGTGGAGTTGCAAACAAAAATATTTACATCAAAACATAGAATGAATATTTGTTAATAATCGTGGTTTATGTGGATGATAACATTTTTGGAAGTAATTATAATAGAATGTTCCAAAAGTTTACATAAGAAATGAAAAAATAATTTGAGATGTCCATGCTAGGAGAATTGTCATTCTTTCTAGGTTTGTAGATTTCTCAATCCAGCAAAGGCATATTCATTTCTCATACCAAGTACATCAAGGAAATGTTGAAGAAATTCAAAATGGAACATTGTGCACCTGTCAATACACGTGGAATGATCACATGATGCAAGTTGAGAAAAGATGATGAATATACAGAAGCAAATCAAACACTATATAAGTCAATGATTAACAACCTACTATATGTGACAACATCAAAGACAACATCATGCAAGTAGTAGGATTGATTGTATGATTTCAATTTGCACCAAAGGAGACACATATGCAAGAAGTTAAAATTATATTCAGATATCTGAAGGGCACATTGGAATTCAACTTGTGGTATTCAAGAAGTAAGGAATTTACTCTAACAAAATACAAATGCAGATTGGGAAGGAAGTATTGCTGGAAAGAAACGTACTAGTGGAGGAGAATTATTTCTAGGAAATTGTCTAGTATCATGGTTGAGAAAGAAGCAAACTTGAATCTCTCTATCTACAACAAAAGGTGAATATATTGTAACAACAACATGTTGCAAACAAGTTATCTGTATGAAGCAGAAAATGAAGGATATCAAAGTATAATATGATCAACCAATATCAATCATCCATGATAACACAAGTTCAATCACCATTTCAAATACTCTTGTTATGCACTCAAAGACAAAACATATTCCCATCAAGTACCACTTCCTAAGAGAATAGGTAGCAGATCAAAGTGTCAAGTTGGAATAAATTCCCACTAAAGAACATGTTGTAGATATTTTTACCAAACCCATTCCCAGATACACATTTGAATATCCCATACATCAGCTAGGAGTGATATCTCTCTCATATCGTCAATAAAGGGGGAGAAGTTTTAGACAAAGGATTACTTGTAGACACAAGGAAAGTTGAAGATAGGGGGGGTATCAAAATTGACTAAGGGTTGTCATCAATGACAAAGGGGGATATTGTTGAAAATATTGTTGGACAATTGATGGCAAATACAGGGGGATACTACATATTTCCAAGAAAAATATTGCAATATGGAGAGACCACATATGTCCAAGAAAAATATTGAAAGATGAAGATTGTTGGAAATGTTGTTTTTGGATTTTCGATGCTCAGTTTGGATACTCTATATTTGAAGGCCTTTTTTTTTTTTGTAAGTACCTAGCTCAAATGAGAGCATATGATATATATTTAGAAATATTATTCCAATAGCTTTCAAATGGTATATGACACTCCCTTTAACCCCTTAGTAATGATGAGATATGCATTTTTCTATCAGACAACCCAACCATAAATTTTAGGTGTTTTTACAAGTTGTCCCTAAAAGTGAGCACATAAACACTATACATATAGGATAGATATGTGAGTTTGAAGAGAATACAATAAAGAGGATCAATTTTCAGGTGTGCATAAGAGATATGAGGCGTGCAAGAGAAGTTGGAGAGTATTTGTGGGGTCCAAAGGTGTGGAAGAGGAGTTTTATTGGAGTTTTAAGGGTGTGTGATGAAGGACTAAGGTCTATGATGATACAAAGTAATATATTTTGAGGTTTTGATGCTATAGTTTGGGATTATATTATAGGAATGATTCTATGAGGTTCTCTAGGGAATGAAGGCTAAATATGACTAGGGTTTGAATCTATGTCTGAGGCATGAAGCAAAGAGAGGCAATGGAGCATGAAATTTAAGGGTATGATGATGCTATAAAATACATGAAGTATGAAGCATGAAGGTGAAGTAAAAATTATTGTATGTATGAAGATCTTAGGTTTGTACATATATAGGTCATATTGAGTTGGTGCTCAGTTGAGGACATTGGTATCTTCAGTAGGTTGGTGCCTACACAATATCTTACTAAGTTGGTGCTTAGCTGAGGAGATTGGTGTCACTAGTAGGTTGGTGCCTACAATATTTGTAACAGTAGGTTGGTGCCTATAAAAATTTATAAAGATAAGTTTTTGTGGTTTTGTCTTACAATTTTTTCCATGTTAAGCTACGTGCATTTTGATTTGATTTTATATGTGCTAATGAATGATTAATTAATGGTTAAATAAAGTGAAAAAGTATATTATAATGATTCACCTCCACCTTTCAGTATAAGCATAATTTTAACACACCAAATGACAAATTTATCATCAGAACACTACCGACTAGTCTAGGTGGCCACCATTCCTTAGTAGGTAAAAATGAAATCTGTTTAAACACATCCTTTTCAATCAAGTGTTTATGAGAAACACTTGTTGAGTGTGACACTATAAATTAAAAAAGAAGTTATTTTTTTCTTAAGATTGTTGAATTAAATAAAGAATTAGAGGGCCCACATTTGATAATGGACTCAATATTACTTTCAAAGGATCAACTACAAGAATATCTGGAGGCCCTTAAAACCTCATAGGCTAGTGAATTCAACAACCTAAATGAATTTTTAGAGGAAGAAGTTGAGAAATGGCTAATTCATTATGTAAACAAAAATGAATATATTGAAGATACAGTTCACTAGTTAGGTATTGAGTTTAAAGATATGGAAAATACGCTATTCGATACCAATATTAAGAATGAGATAACCGTTCCCCCCATGTGGGATTACATTTAGAAGTGGTTAAATAAAGCCTTGGTTAAATTAATACAATTAAATAATCAAGAAGCAATTATAACTGTTAGGGCACCTCCAACTAAGTAGCGTACAAAATAAACCTCAGCAAGAAAAATAAATGATTTCTTTCCCATCATCGTAATTCATGTAGACACTTCATTAATCCATTTCTCTTTCTTTTCCTCTCAGTTATCTTTCATCCTCTCAGTGTTTCATGGAAACCTACATAGGAGATCTAGCTAAAGAAGGTGCAAACAAAGATAATCAAGAAAGGAAGAGAGATTCGATATGGAAGAATGAGAAAATATATTCACATTACTCCAATGAGATGATGATTGATACATAGATCATGATCAATATGATACAATGAATGAGTAGACTACACTCATATATAGGGCAAGACATTCCATAATTAAGAAAAGCAATCAAGCAGTTAGCTTTCCTTAGGAATGCATGCATGCATAATAGTGATGGTAAAAATAGAAAGTCTAAAACAGAACTAGTTAGATAACTCCCACTGAACTAGTGTGTTGAAAATAGAAATTTCTCCAACACCCCCCCTGAACATCACTATGGAGTAAAAAATGAGTCTCGACTACTAGGCCATTTTAGGTACTCATGTACAATGCAACTAATGAACACTGAATAAAAGTGAGGAAATATGGAAAACCATGTGGGAACAAACCCCCCCCTCAAAAGATAATGTATCAAAAGAAGAAAATTACAGCTGCTAGGAAACTATGTTCTTCACTGCAAGACGATACCGCGAAGTCTGAAAATTCTTCTCACTGAAAGTCTTCGTGAAGATGTAGAAATCTTTATGGATCTGATGAAGTCCTTTGGAAACCTGTCGGGCCTTGTACCTCTTGATCCCGTGGACCCATCTGCACCTGAAAATATTCCTTTATAGTGGACGTGGAACCAGATTCCAAGTCTGGTTCTGTAGGAGTGAGTCATACTCCTTCTGCATGGCTTCTTTCCATAATGGATTTCCCATGACCCTATTATAGTTCTGTGAATCAATAGATTGAACCATATAGTAATGGATGGGCATCATAGGTTCTGAAGTTGAAAGTACATGAGAAGGATCCTCATGCTGAGATCGAGTCATCCTCGAAGCCAATGGATTCCTTGCAAGTTTTCCTACTACTTGAAGTGTGGTTTGTGCCTTCTTGGGAATTTGCTGAAGCTTCGATGCTGGCTTCTTATCTAGATGTAATACCTACTTATTTCCATGTACAAAATCTGAGTGTATGGAATCATCTCTGATGTTTGAAACTGATGGAAGCACAAGAGTATATGCATGTTGCACTAGAGGTGCATGCAAATTACTCTCCATATGTGTAATTAGAATATAGGAGTCATCATCAGAAAACTTAGTGAATTTATACAACCTTGACTTGTGATCCACCTCACCAATTGCAATGATGGAATTGTCATGCATGTCAATTACTGAAACTGAATATGATGTAAATTCAACCTTTTTACCTTTCTGAACGATCTGATAAATTGAGAGCAGATTCATAGAAAGCTTTGGAACATGCAAAACATTCTCAAAATTGCCATTGTGGAGTTCCACTCTCCCTTCTCCTACTACTGCTACTAGAGTGTCATTCCCCATGAGAATAGGGGGTCTTGAGCATGGAATCAAAGAAGATAAAACTTCCTCTTTCTCTTCCATATGATGGGATGCACCAGAATCTATAATCCATGAATCAGATGAGGAATTAATTTCAACTAGAGAATGATGATTGCCTTTCTTAGGAGTAGGATCTTCTTCCTTCTACTTCTTGACTCCCTCTGGAATGAAGTTTCCATGATTGTTCTATTGAAGTGCCTATGCCATAGGATTGATCTGTTTCTTCATGCATTTGGATTCTTCATGATTTGGTTTATTGTAGTAAGTGCACTACTTTCCCTTCTTCTTCTTCTTCTTGGAATTTGAAGAGTCTTTGGAACTTGAAGAATCGTTGAAGGGTTTGGAATATCCCTCCTTCTCGTTTTGTTTGGATGACCCTTTTCCATCATGCATGGCGAGTGCATGTGATTTGGGATATTTCATGATGCCCATCTATATGAGTTTTGTTTTCTCTTGTGTAAGAGACTCAATGAACTGAGCCAACGTATGCATTTTCCAATTTGTTCCAAAAAGACATCTGCCAGAATGAAAATTGGAGACATATACAACGTATTCTGGTCCTAGCTTGGCCAATATTGTTATAATAAGTTGTTTCTCTTGTCTAGACTTATCAATACCACATTCACCCAAGCTTAATAGCAAAGATTTAAATTTAGTAAAAAAATCTTGTATATTATCAAAACTTTTAGGGTCTAAGGTATTCAACTCTACCTCAAGCATATGACCTCACATCTCATCTTGCTTTCCAAAGAGTCCTTCCAGGGTGGTCTAGATCTTGTTTGGAGTCTCAACATGAAACCACAAATCAATGGAGATTAACTCAAGAAGTAGTCATGTGGCCTCATCCTTACGATTCACCCATCTCATATTCTCAATCGTTGATGTAGGTTCTGTTTCTGTCGCCATGGTCAAATTATACATTCCTTTTCTTTTGAGTTGGAATGTCGCCTCGGGCTTCCAATCAAAATAATTGTACGGTGTGAGGATTACGACCAATTTTGACTGTATAATAGTTGTCATATCCATCTCTCCCACTGTTTCTAAGAACCCCTAAAAATTTATTCTCAATCTACAAGTAAAAAATTAAGAAATCACGACAGAAATGGCACTTTAAGTGAAAATTTGTATCAGTTTCAAAAGTTGATATTGTGACTTACTTTCTGAGCAAATAGTGAGGAATCTCTCCAAAAATTTGAAAAACCACTTCCAAAATGGGTCAATTTTCTTCTCAAGTGGGCCGTTTCCTCAAAAAATTAATATTTTTTGGAGCAATCACTGTAGAAAGGTACGACCACAGATTCATATCAGTTTTAGGAGGCTATCTTGTGGCTTAATTTCCGAGAAAATGGTGAATAATCTCGCTAAACAGTTGAAAACCCACTTTCAAAATGGGCCGATTTACTTTCATTGCAATCCATTTCCTCAAAAACACAATATTTTGGGAGGAATAACTGCTGAAAGGTATGACCACGGATTTAGCTCACTAAAACCCTGATTTTCCTTATTCTTTGGCTTGTCTGGCTTGCTCAAAGCAACATAGCTCTAATACCATGTCAGTGTTTCATGGAAACCTGCACAGGATATTTAGCTAAATCAAGTACACATAAATCTTATCAAGAAAGGAAGAGAGATTCAATATGGAAGAATGGGAAAATATATTCACACTACTCCAATGAGTTGATGATTGATACATAGATCATGATCAATATGATATAATGAATGAGTGGAATACACTCATATCTAGGGCAAGAAATTCAGTAATTAAGAAAAACAATCAAGCAATTAGCTTTCCTTAGGAATGCATGCATTCATAATAGTGATGGTAAAAATAGAAAGTCTAAAATATAACTAGTCAGATAACTCCCACTGAACTAGTGTGTTGAAAATATAAATTTCTCCAACACATCCAACCTTTTATCTCATGATCAATGAATACCAAAGGTTGATACCTAAATTCTTTTTTTTTTCCAGGTCTTTTCATTTACTGTTCCATGGGATCCCCATCCCAATCCATTTAGGAAGACCACATTTATTTTTCAATTTTATAAACTCTTTTAAAATATATTTGTATATTTTTTGAGGTTACCAAAGAACTATTCAAGACACTATACTAGTGATTTCTCAGACTTTGAGTTTTAAGAATGAGAATTCAAGTATGTGTCTATCAAAATCCCTTTTAGTTTTAATTGAATTATCATGTTAATTTCTCTACATATGTGGTCCTTAATTCCCATCCTTATAAATTATGTGTCTTTCTTTACTATATGCTATGATGGGAATGTCATTGTGTGAGATTCCTTACTCTATTGGCTTATAATCTTGTACAATATTTTGAATATCCATTTTTAAAAAATCTTGGACCTTTCTTAGGCATACTTTATTTGTGTATATTTATTCCATGAAGAGCCTGGTCCTTCTTAAGAATTTTTTGTAAATTTTGTATCATATTAAAAGATAATTACCACCTCTCTAAAAACGTAGGAGGGTTTATCCTTGTGATGTTATCTTCAATACTATGAACAATATTAAATATTAACAAGTCCTTGAATGAATAATCTAATGAGCACAAACTTATATTGAGAGGGGGGGTGAATCAATATAATACAAATTTGTTTTTTTTTTTTTACTTTTTAAAACATTCATCTACTATAAGAAAACAATCACATATCAATTCCAAAACATGGAACAAAATATTTACGTGAAAACCCTTTCGGGAGAAAACCATGAAACTTGTATTTACAATTATTTGTAGGAACCAACCTACTATTACAAATATTTGTAGGCACCGAACTATTGGAGACACAATTATCACTGGTACAAATCCTAGTAGGAACCAACCTACTATTAGATATCTTCGAAGACACCAATCTACTGGAGACACCAGTCCCCACCGCTAAGCACAAAATTCTCAAGAGACACCAATATCTTGCATATATTCATAGACACCAATATATTGGAGACAACAATCCCCACTAGTAAGCACCAATTTAGCAAGAAACACAATCTATTATAGATCTTCATAGACACTAATCTACTAGAGACACCAATCCCCACTGCTAAGCACCAACTTAGCAAGAGATACCAATCTCTTTGTGTGAGCTACACCAACATTCACCGAGTCTTCTTTCTACTTATGACTTCACCAAGTATTCTTGCTACTTCTTCCTTCACTAGGTCTACTCATTTCTTATTCTTTCACCAGGTTTGCTCACTACTTCTTCCTTTACTAGGTCTGACCAAAATTTTAATTTCCAAAAGGTAACTTTCCCAAACCTTGTTGTTTTGTGCCTCTTCCCAAGAATGAACTTGTAGATCATGTGACATATCCAATATTGAAAATATAATCAAGAAATTTTTACCTAAGGTACTTCTGTATGTCTCCTATGTTCTATGAAATTTTCACAATTTTAAGAGTCCCAGAAAAGAAGTTAAAGTGAAAATTCCAAGATGAGCTGTTTGAAAATGATTTCATGAGCATTCATGAAGCCTAACTTCCATAGGGAATATCTCCAAAATTATAGAGAAAAAAATCTTGAATTTGCACCACATATACATCATGATCTCTTCTCTATCTATGCAGATTTTCAAGGTCTAAAACATCCCATACATTAAATTATAGTGAAAGTACTAAGCTGACCTGTTTGAAATTGATTTCAAGAGAATTCGTGAACCCTACTTTTCACATGGAATATCTCAAAAATTATAGCGAACCAACATCTGAAATTTGTACCAAATGCACAACAAGTCATCTCCTCTATATTTGTAAAATTTCAAGGTTTTAAACATCTAAAAAAATGTTATAGTGAAAGTTCCAACCTGACCCATTTTAAACTAATTTCAATAACATTCAAGAACCCTAAATTCCATAGGGCATATCTCCAAAAGTTTAGCGAACTAATATCTGAAATTTGTAACACATGTCCACCACTATTTCTCCTCTTTATTTTAATTTTTTCAAGTTATGAAACATCCCATACAATATTTTATAATGAAATTTCCAAGATGACATGTTTGAAACTAATTTCAGGAGAATTCATGAACCCTAACTTCCACATGGCATATGTACAAAATAATAGAAAACCAACATTTCAAATTTGTACCCATGTACACCAAGATATATCCATCTATTACAAATTTCAAGGTTTGAAACTTCCTAGAAAAAAAAATTATCTCAAAAATTCCAAGATGATCTGGAATTGAATTCACAATTCAATCTTTACTAATCCATTTTTCACACACATACTTTCTCTCAATGCTTTCTCTTTTTATACTTATTTTATAACCCTTCATGAAGGGACACACCCCTTAATTAAATAATTAATTTCAAATACCATGGGATAATACCCCAAATACCATGGGAAAATACCCCAAACCCATGGGTTTGAACCATCATTTCACTTTTTACTTTTTCACATGCACCCATTTTTTAATATACTAGTAAACCTATATATATAAATCAATCTTTGAATGACTATGTGTATTGTAATGATGTAATATGACATTAATGACACCATTAATCCTTTGAAATCAATGACAATAGTTCCAACAATATCCCCTTTTGTCATTGATGACAATCCTACATCGAAAACATAGTCCACCATGCATATAAATAATTCTCCTCCTGTCTGCAACTCTCCCCATGTCTGCAAATCTCCCAGGAATAGAGAGAATTCTTCCCCTATATTCTACTCTCTCCATTTGAAATTAATGGAAAATGAATGCTTCCCCTAAAATTTTGTTTTTTATTAAGCACTCAATCAAAAATCTAGTTGAATGTCATGTCAGGTTTATCCTTAGTCAGCCACTTCCAAGGAAATAATCTAAGTAAGATGAATTCTACATGAATGTACAACTGATGATACACAATGATATGAAGTCCTCAAACATCTGGTCAAATGATTCCACAACGATCCATCAATCCAACTATAATATATCCTAGTAGTTGACACTGGTCCACTCTCTTATGCAAAGATTTGAAAGCATGATTTCCATTCGTTTGATTTTTATGGTGAGGATGATGATATGGCACATATTTCTATGTTGGTTGTTTAGAGTAAGTAGGATCATGGTCATGTTAACTTACATGAGTAGAAAAACTTGGCACATCGGAAACAATGTCATTTGTATGCTCAAATTATACTATGTGAGGAACAAGAAACTCATCAATATATTCGACAAAATCAATTGTAGGTCTCTCTTTTGGAAAAACAATGTGAACTACACTTGCAACAAATAAAATTTCCCTGGTTGTAGCAAGGCTAGGTGTAGGTAGGGAGGAAACAATAACATCATATCTAAGACTAGTCTTAATGAATGGATACCTTTGACAATTGATGATATTATCTAATATTTCATTACTTTTTTCAAACTTCAAGATTCTATTCAACTTAATAGTTGTTTTCTCTAGTTCCTTTCTTAAGGAAACAATCTCATATTCCAACTCTTAATAATTTTCTTCTTCTTTCTTAAGCTAGATTCCCACCACTTCTTCCATTATTCTTTCTTGTTATAATTGAATATTTAGGTTCATGATGATTTTTTATATTTCTTCAAGACTTTATGATGTTTTATCTTTTGAATTGTGATCCTCTTCTTCATATTTTTGCAGTCATTCCTTTTGTTTCAAATTCCTTTTCCTAATGTTATTTATTTTTCTTAACGCACACATGAGTTCTTCTTCAAGATCCACTTCCCCATAAATTTCAACATTTTCCTCTTCTTCCGAGTCCATCATTTCCATCCATTTGTATTCATCAATCTTTGTTTCAATTTCCACAAAGAAATTTTCATATCTATCACTATAGAAACTGCTTTTACTAGTTTCTTTGGATGAGCCACTAACCCCTTTTGAGTAGAGATTCTTCTTTTGCTTATAAGAGTTCTTATTCTTTTCATTCTTGTCTTGTTTGTGGTTATTTTTGTGTTGTTTATGTTTTCTCCCTTTATTTACATTATGGTATTCTTCATCATCACTACTTTCATCTTTTTCATAGGAACACTTAGTAGAAAAATATCCTACTTTTCCACAGTTAAATCATTTTAAGGGTAGCTTACCTTTATATTTTCCAAATCCTTTCTTGTTTTTCCCCACAAAATGGGATTCCTTTGCATCTAATTCATTTTCGGAGATGTCGCTTGATTCGTTCTCTATTCTTTGTATTCTTTGATGCGTTGAAGGTTACTTCTCTCTTTGATGGATTTTCTTTCTATGTCCTCATTTCACATGTTGTGAGGATCCCATGCAATTCATCCATTCTTAATGAATCAAGATCCTTCATTTATTCAATGGAAAAAACTTTGACATCAAATCTTAAAGGTAGTGACCTTAACACCTTTTGTACAATCATTGGTTCTTCAACATTTTCTCCAAGTCCTCTGATGGTGTTGACAATTCCATCCACATAGAGAAGATAGAATGCAACATTTTCTCCGTCTTCCATTTTTAGGCTCTCAAACTATTTTCTGTGAGTTTGGATATTCTCCTTCTTAACATTTTCATCACCTTCATAGATATTTTGAATCTTGTCCCAAATTTATTTTCCTGATCCATAATGCATCACCTTGAAAAACTTATATTTTTACAAACTGCACAAGATGTCATTCATAGCTTTTGCATTATGTTCACTAGGCTTCTTCCCAACTTCATTTGTTGGTGGAGTTTTTGGGGTTGTATAACCAATCAAGACTGATTTACAAATATCAAACCCAAGGGCCATTAGATATATTCACATCCTTATTCTCGAGAATGCATAGTTTGTTTCGTCAAACAATGGAGCTATACTTGTATTCGAGAAACCTTCCTGACCAACCATGTGTGCTCTTGATATGTACCTTCCAATGCTTATATTGTTTATGAATGAAAATTCTTTGTTATCAATTGATGAGAAAACACTTATATTGAGAGGGGGGGTGAATCGATATAAGACATTTTTTTTAACTTTTTCAAACATTCATCAACCATAAGAAAACAATAACATGTTAACTACAAAACATAGAATGCAAGATTTACGTGGAAAATATTTCGGGAGAAAACCACATAAATTCTGTTTATAATTCTTTGTAGGCACCAAACTACTAGAGACACTAATCCTCATTGGTACAAATCTTGGTAGGAACCAAACTACTCTTACATATTTTTGTAGACATAATATACTGGAGACGCCAATCCCCACCACTAAGCACCAACTTAGAAAGAGTCACTAATATAAAATAGATCTTCATAGACACCAATATAATGAAGAAACCAATCCCCGCCACTAATCATGAAATTAGTAAGAGACACCAATATCTTATAGATCTTCATAGACACCAATTTATTGGAGACACCAATCCCCACCATTAAGTACCAACTTAGCAAGAGACACCAATATATTTGTGTGAGCTGCACCAATCTTCACTGTCTCTTCTTGCTACTTCTTCCTTCACTAGGTCTACTTATTTCTTCTTCACTCGCCATGTCTACTTAATACTTATACCTTCAACAATTTTTCTCACTACTTCTGCCTTTACTAGGTCTGACCAAAATTTGAATTTCCAAATCGTAACTTTCTCAAACCTTGCTGTTTTGTGCCTCTTCCAAATAATGAACTTGTACAACATGCCACATTTCTAATTTTACAAATGTGATTATGAAATTATTACCTGAGGTACTTCTATATGTCTCCTCTGTTCTCTAAATTTTTCACAGTTTGAAGATTTTCAGAAAAGAAGTTATAGTGAAAAATCCAAGATGACCCATTTGAAACTGATTTCAGGAGGATTCTGGAACCCTAAATTCCACAAGGCATATCTCTAAAAGTATAGAAAAAAATCATCTAAAATTTGTACCACATGTACACCAAGGTCTCTCCTCTATCTATACAAAGATTAAAGGTCTGAAAACTACCAGTAAACAATTATAGAAAAATTTCCAAGATGACTTGCTTGAACCTGATTTCATGAGCATTCAAGAACCCTACCTTCCATAGGGAATATATCAGAAAGTATAGATAACCAACATATGAAATTTGTACCACAGGTACACCATGATATTCCTCTATCTTTCAACAGTTTCAAGTTCTGAAATATCCTAGAAAATAAGTTATGGAAAAAGTTCCAAGATGACTTATTTGAAACTGATTTTAGGAGCATTCCATAACCCTAAATTCCACAGGGAATATCTCCGAAAGTATAGAGAATAAAAAAACAAATTTATACCACATTAATACCACGATTTCTCCTCTATGTTTGCAAATTTTCAAGTTATGAAACATCCCATAAAATAAGTTATAGAAAAAGTTCCAAGATAATCTATTTGAAACTGATTTCAGGAGCATTCGGGAACCCTAACTTCCATAGGGAATATCTCTGAAATTATAGAGAACCGACATCTTAAGTTTGTACCTGATGCACAAAAAGATCTATCTTGTGTCTATTCGAAACTTCCTAGAAAAAAACATTATTAGGAAAAAATGCCAAGATGACCTGAAACTTATTTCACAATTATATATTTGCTAATCCATTTTTCACACACATACTTTCTCTAAATGCTTTCTGTTTTTATACTTTTTCATAACCCTTCATGAAGGGACATGTACCTTAATTAAATAATGAATTCCCAATAACATGGGAAAATACCCCAAATACCATGGGAAAATACCCCAAACCCATGGGTTTGAAACCACCATTTCACTTTTTACTTTTTTAGATGCACCCCTTTTTTAATATACTTGTTGTTGATGAAAATGAATGACCTTATCCTAATACCAATATTTTTGAATTCTGCTTGGCTAGAGAAAAATAGTCAAGATTATTACCTTGTGTTTATAGCCTCTTTTACAAATAATTCAATTAATTCTAAAATAATATGTCCTTCAAATTAATTCTATATTTTATAATTGAAATATGTCAAAGAAAAGAAAATATTCATAACATAAAATATTTTGAATATTTAAATTTTTTTTGAACAACTTTAGAAAGAAAAATATGATAAAAGATTGCATAGAAAAACTCAAATGAGACTTCAAAACCATCCAAAGATTTAATTTATTCAAGTATGAAATACAACCTACAACATTCTTCATACATCCCAAAAGGTAAGGACCAGAATGATACTTAGCAGTCAAAGATGACATATTACATCATACATAGACCACAGGTATCATTAAGTGAAACCAAGACTGAAACAAAGAAGAAATGACAGGTCACAAATGCCACTATCTTGACTCTACACAAAGTCCTCAATCGGTACTGAAAACTAATCCATAAATCTATTACAAATCCACATACTATCATAGACATGTGATAAACCTTGCGAAGTATATCAACAAATATATACTTCTTGGCTTTCCTTATTTCCACCTTTAGTAGGATCCTGCTATAAAAAATAAGTCCTTAGCACTTATGTATTTCATAGATGAATGAAATAGTAAAGTAATGTAACTTAAGAATAAAAAGTAGACCTTATAAGAGTTGTTTTATTTATCACTCTCTCTTTGCTTGTCCCTTGAAATCTTCTTTTATTTCTCCAAAATTAGTTTGATAAGTTCAACTACTTTTAGGTAAGTCATTAACTAATTTTAGTTAATGGGGATAACTCATAGAATAATAACAATACTTAATGATAAGGATAAAATAAATACTAACTAATAGGTGGGGACCCCCTAATGGCATTTTTTATTTTATTTTTTAAACATATCCCCTTCGTTTCTCCTTGAGAATATACAAATATATGTCATTAAGCATCCATTTAATCGTCAGCATAACATATGTACAAATCAGATCATAATCATTTGTAAACACCCTTGTGACTCCCAAATGATAAATACATTTATTGAAAATAAATATATTAGATTGTTGTCTAAGTCAAAAAGCTTCCACAATATTTCAAAATAAGTATACCATCAACTGTCTCAAAAATAATGTTGTTGTGAAAATAACAAAAAATGATGAATAATCAACCTGTCCAAAGCATACTATTGTCCAAAAATAACCAAAACTTTCCTCAATAGTAAAAACATCATATGACACTATAAAATCATAAGTTATATATTTTTTATGTGAGGCAACATGCCTCTATTTACTTTCTTGTGGCTTAATGAATCCCAAACCTTCATCCACTGGTGCTTTAACTCTTGCTGCTGATGCTTCTGGATGCATGTCCTCAAAGGAAATATGTTTACTTTTAATTTTTGGATGTTTGGCATGAGAAGTGGCTGAATGTGAGGAGGTTAGTGACTAATTAGAGTTGATATATTGGGAAAGAAAATTTCCTTTACCAGGATCAGGCTCTAGAATTTGAGATTTTAGCTTCTTTAATGGTTGAGTAGAGTGGGAATGAGAATCTTCTCATGAAATATGTAGGGAAAATATCTTTGGAAGAGGTGGAGCTAATGAAAATGAATTTGTAGGCCATCCCTGAGTTTGATGCTAAGGAGGATTAACAATTTCATTCCATACATCATTATATGGAACCTCAAGAGGTAATGAAACATGTGGCTCTACAGGAATTCCATAAATACCTGGATGAGGATGAAGGGCTGGTATTTTAGGTGGAGGATGGGGTTGAAAAGCCCCTTGTATTGCTAAGTTTAAGAAACTAGTTTGTAGGAGTTGATTAAACTCTTCAGAGTCAACATTGAAATGGAATGAAAATTGCAGTCTTTGTTTCCCCAAAATTCATTTGGTCTTCTCCCCAATAGTAGAAAAAGACAAATTTGTGACTAAAAAAATGACTAAAAATTGCATATAAATGACTAAGTTTAGTCATGTGACTACTAGTAATATATTGACAGACATATATAACGCGACCGAATATATGACTAAATTTTTTTAGTCATTAATTTGTTGTTTTGGTTGATAGTTTTGGTGGTAACTTTAGTCATTAATTGTTGTTCACTGGTCATTTACTTGGTCATGGTAGTCCATTATTGTCATCAACAAGTAATAAATTTAGTCATTTGTATCATTTATTTCTGTCAACGCATAGTATATTTAGTCATTGTAATCATTATTTTCTGTCAATGGGTAGTATATTTAGTCATTGTAATTAACATTTTCCGTCAACTAGTAGTATATTTAGTCATTTTCATTCTTTAATTTCCATCCATTGGTAATAAATTTAGTCATTGTTATAGTCATTTTTTTTGTTTGCTAGTTTGTCCGTGACCTGCGGGACTATCCCGTGGCTGAGAAACCGCGAATCAGGGGCATCTAAGATGTCAAAATCACCCAGGGATCGCACCTAGCCTAAGCCACACCAACACTTATCATGGCTGGATTTTGGTCCCCACAGGTTTCGAATCGGTGACTTAACATCACAGAGTGCCTTAACAACACACTCCATCACCGACTGTCTTACACCTCGAGGAGGTCATTGTTATAGTCATTGATTGTCATTAACTGGTCATTTATTTAGTTGTGGTAGTCATTTATTATCATCAAAAGTAGTAAATTTAGTCATTTGTATCAGTTATTGCTGTCAACTATTAATATATTTAGTCAGTTTGATTCACTAATTGAAATAAATTGGTAGTGTATTGATATAATGTTTATTAGTTGCATAATCATTATATTTACTACAAGTTTAGTAGTAAATGTCCAATTATATATTGATATGAATAATTATGCTGATAGGCATCCCCTTATCAGAATCAGTGGTTTAATCAACCTTTTAATTATAATTTCCAATCTTGTGGCCAAAAATTAAAGATGCTAGTATATTATTCATCTTACATAGAAATCAATGAATGGGATTTAATGTTAAGAACTTCCTAGCATTTATAAAAGCATCCGTTAACCTGTTTACTTTTTCACATTTACTTTTTAGGGTTAAGAAATTACTCACCCAAGTTTCCAATTGCCACGTAGTTTACTTATACAAATACAACCAGGATTACTTAATTTTTAACTTTTACATGTTAATTAACTTTTTACATTTTGAAAAAATTTGGCACTTATGGTTAGTGGAATGTGAAGCTTGACATCCACTTTTCAATTTCAATGTAAGGTTAAAGTAGGTGGAGCGTTTCAATTTCAATTTCAATGTAAGGTTAAAACATGCATTACCAGGTGGAGCACAGTCGCGCTCTTTCTTTACCAGGTTGACAATGGTTTCTTTTTTATTGTGCTGCACACATTTTCCTTCTTGTTAATTAAAGAATCGACTACCAGCTGGAAGAGGAATAATACGCCATGGTAGAAGGTTACGCAATGGAAGAGGAATGATACATCGTGGTAGAAGGTTGTGGAAGAGGAATGATATGCCATGGTGTAATGTTACACAATGGAAGAGGAATGATACGCTGTGGTAGAAGGTTACAACATGGTAGAAGGTTTCTACCCAGGAGAAGGTATTTTCAAAATGTGTTTTTTTTCTGGTACACTAAAATTGCTTATTCCAGAAATTTTGATACTTGATAGATGTATGTGCATTGCAGACCAGTTGATGTAGGAGCATCACTCCAATCCAGCAATGCACCATCTAGGCGACACATTCAACATGCATTCAATAGAGGTGAGAGGCGCCAACCCTCTCATTTTTAAAATTGTAATAACTGTTGTAAGGCCGAAGAGCCGCATAGATTCCTTTGTGCATGTAGTAGATAGGATCGCCTTTAATGGATGACAGGTTGATGGGGATCTATATCCGATTCAGATTAGATGGCCCATTGAATGTAGTTCATTGTAATTTATGAGATGGAGGGAAGAGCTCAAGGAGCCCCCTTCTTGTAAAAAGATATTAGCATCTTATTTTGGAGAGGTTCGAAGATTGATACAAAGCATGTAAAGAAAGAGAGGAATAGAGGAGAGTCGAGACTCTGTTACATTCTAAGCTCATACCCATTGTAAACAGATATTCTGAGATAATACAAAGCAGTTTTTCCTGCACATTTGTTTCTATGTGTTTATGTGTCTTTCATGAATGCTATGTATGTTTTCATTATATTTTGTAGATGTATGTTAGTTTACATTTGCAGGGATAGATAGAGTTTATTGTCTGTTGAGATTCGTTGATTTTAGTCTGGTTCTTTGTGGCTTCATGTAAGAGGTTGTATGATGGAATACTGAGGGTTCTGAAGGCCAGTGCATGAGTGCACTTTTGAGTTCTATGGAATTCAGGCAGAGACGTGCCAGGAGGGTGCACTATAGGAATCATAGGCTCACGGGAGAAGCCTCAAGGTTTCTAAATACCTTGGAGGTAAGACTATGCAGAGGAGGGCACAGAGAGAAGACATAATTGCTGTGAATTCTATGAAGTTCTGCCAGGAGGGAATCAAGCGAGTGCAAGGAATGCACGAGGAGAACTCTATTTAGAGTTTTTTGAAAAGGAGAGTGTCAGAGGAGAATAAACTTATAGAGTTTATAAGAATTCTGTAGAGCTCTGCTAGGAGGGCATCGAGCGAATGCACGAGTGAACCCAAGAAAACTCTCTATTAAGTTTGAGGAGAGAAGCATCAAAGGGAGATACTCATAGAGCTGTCGAATTCTCTGTAGCTTAGCAAGGAATGCTTGAGCATGAAATTTTCAGGAGGGCATCAAATTCCCCTTTGAAGGGAAATACAAGGGCTACGTTCCTTAGAGATTCGAGAGGGAAAAGCTCAAGATGGCTAGCACCATTCATGAAAGAGTCCTGCAAGAGGTTGCAGAGATCAAAGGAACCCTTTGAGGTTCAGAGTAGCAAAGCTCAGGAGGAGGAACGTCCCTTAGAATACAAGCGAGAGCCAAGGTTACAGGCTTCTCAGAGGAGACAAAGGTCGAGGCCTTTTGGAAGCACCGAAATCTTCTAAGGTTGGGAAGAAAGGTGCCAAAGCTCAGGGGGAGGAGCTAAAGTTACCATCAGATTGACCTAGAGTTTTTGGGAGGTTATCCACATGGACCATCTACCATTTGTAGTCGAAAAGCAACAGGAGCTATAGATCAAGTTCGTATCTATCCGTTGGATACGGTTCAGGATTTTGGAGATCGTGAAACCAAAAGATAGGGGATTGTTACCCTTGTCGCCCCATATCCAAGGCGTTGGATCCTAGGAGTGGGAGAACCATTGGATCAACTCCCATCAACATCACATTTCGGAAATTGCATAAGGGGAAAACACTACCTCTCGAGCACCCATATCCCGAAGCACCGAGAGATGAAGGTCTGAGTGCCAGGTGGCATCGACACAACAAACAAGGAGTCAACCATCGTGGATTTCTCACATTTTAAAGTTTGAGGAGTGAAGGGAAGGGGAGCCATAACCCACCAAGTTGTGAATTCCAAAATCATGATGAAGGGATTAGCGTAGGGTCCCAACCGGAGGTCACATCGCCGAGAGTTTAAGGAAAGGGCCACACCTTAGGGCCATTTCTTATATCGCAAATCAGGGAGTAGAAGGGTCTGATGCCTTGTATGAGAGATTCATGAAGTTGTGAATCCTGAATTCCTGGGATCAGGTGAAGGTTTAGTCATATATATTAGCCATGTGGGTGAAAGGAAAGAGTCAATGCTCAGTGATTGTTGACACCAGTAGACTCACGAAGGACCTATGGATCTCACCAATTGTGTGTGTTTGATTTCCCGAGGGGAATTAGTGAGTCTATTTGACTCCAAGGGAGGAAGTGGAAATATCCTGAGCAGATCTCGTCCCGAGAGTCGGGGGTCTGCACCAGTTGTGGCATCAAAGCCTATTTATTATTTCAGGTGATAGGCAGGAGATAAAGAGAAAACTTTGATACACACGATCAGTTGTGGTATCAAAGCCTATTTATTATTTTAGGTGGTAGGTAGGAGATAAAAAGAAAACTATGATACACACCACTAGTTGTGGTATCAGAGCCTATTTATTATTTTAGGTGGCAGGCAGGAGATAAAGAGAAAATTCCGGTACACACCACCAGTTGTGGTATCAGAGCTTGTTTATTATTTTAGGTGGCAGGCAGGAGATAAAGAGAAAACTCTGATACACACCACCAGTTGTGGTATCAGAGCAGGATTTTGTCTATATATTTCAGGAGAAAATGATTGAAGGAGGAAGTCAGATATCATCAGGTCGTATCAGAAAACTAGAGATTCATCTATGTGGTGATTGTTGCAAGGTGATGTGCAACAGTCAATAGACAGTTGCGTGGACTATAGGAGATGTTGGAAGTGCTCTCAGTCACAGAGTGATAGCAGTGGACTTTCCAAGAGGGTAGGTAGGAGGATGAAGATGGCTACTGAAGGCCATAGGAATGGTTAGGAAAGGACCACCAACAGAAGGGAAAATCTAAAATGGACAAAGAACTCACTGAGGTGAGGGTGATATTGGAACAACTTGCATTGAATATGCAGCAGGATGCAAGAGCACAATGGGTATATGAATGGCCCATGAAAACAAAGGTAAAATGGCTAATTCAGAAATTATTGGCCAGAGAACAGCAAATTCTGATAAGAGGATGGTTGAGGCATGCTGAAGACCTCAACAAACTAGAGGAGGAAGTGGTTCATGTGTGTGAACCAGAAACTGGGAGAAATCTTAGCGATGAGGATGAGGAGAAGAGAAGATCGGTCGATCCCATAAACTACCAGGTGGGCAGTGAAGAAGAAAGTATAGATTTCAAGTTGGGTAAGGGACATGAGATGAGACTATGTGAGGGTCTCATGAACTCAGAGATGAGTTCATATCAACGAGGAGTGTTGATGGATATGGGATCGTTGGAGGATCTCATAGACTGCCAGGGGGGCAAAGAAGAAATCCCATGTTGCCAGGTGGGCAATGGAGAGAAGATGGGACTATTTAATAGTCTCATGAACTCAGAGGTGAGTTTGGATCAATGAGAGGAGCTGATCGAGAAGGATCAGAGGAATCTTATGATCATTGGAGGAATTCAGATATTCCTACCAAGCATCCAAGATGAGGTTAGGGAAGATGTTGCAGGCACAACAACAGAAGAAAAACCAATAGAGACTGTCAAAGAGAAAGAAGAAATGGAGCAGACGTCAAAATCTTCCCCAACAGAAGATGAACATGCATATAAGATGTTCACTCCATGGGAGAAGAAGTTAGAGATGCTGGAGGATTGGTTGAATGATTCGGAGCCAGTAGATGACTGCCATGAGCAGATAGTCATGCATATTTTGGGAGAAGAGAATTCAGATAAATTGCTCGAAAATTTCAGTCGGGGAAATGAACAGATGATGACTGCAGTACCAAGGTCTGCAATAGAAGATGATGGAAAATTCCAGTCTAAGGAGCAGTTGGAGGAAGCTGGAGATGCAACAACAAGAGAACTGGTAGAAGCAAAGCTGTCAGAAAGAGAAGCTGAGCAATAGCCTGATGAGGAGACTGTAGAATTGAATTTTTCAGTAGAGTGGCAAGATGAGGCCACACAAGACGAAGGAGATAGCATGGGGGATCAGAATGATCTACCCATTGATGAGGAAGAAGTGCAGTCGAGGAGATTGCAAACGAAGAACCAACCATTGGAGTTGCTGGAAGATGTAGTTGAGGAAATCAAAAGGCTTATGTTGAGGTCAACAACATAATCTACCAGCAAGTAGAAGTTGAGTGGAAGGAAGCCTGCCATAGCAGCAGGGAAGCAACAACAACAGCAACAAGGTGATGGAGCGGATGGACAACTCCATAGAATTGTTTGGGATACAGGTGGATTTCAATAGCAGAGCTGGGAAGCTCATGAGCAAGATCTCATGAATTTTTTGCAACAGTGGAGTATGATGGAGGAACATCACTCCAATCCAACAACACGCCAGCTAGGTGACACATTCAACGTGCATTCAATAGAGGTGAGAGGCGCCAACCCTCTCATTTTCAAAATTGTAATAATTGTTGTAAGGCTGAAGAGCCACACAGATGCCTTTGTGCATGTAGTAGATAGGGTCTCCTTTAATGGCTGACAGGTTGATGGGGATCTATATCCAATTCATATTAGATGGCCCATTGAATGTAATTCATTGTAATTTATGAGAGTAGGTGAGATGGAGGGAAGAGCTCGAGGAGCCCCCTTCTTGTGAAAAGATCTTATCATATTATATTGGATAGTTTCAAAGTTTGAGACAGAGCATGTAAAGAAAGAGAGGAAGAGAGGAGAGCTGAGACTCTGTTGCAGTTCGAGCTCATACCCATTGTAAACAGATATTCTGAGGTAATACAAAGTAGTTTTTCCTGCACATTTGTTTCTATGTGTTTATGTGTCTTTCATGAATGCTATGTATGTGTTCATTATATGCTGTAGATGTATGTTAGTTTACATTTGCAGGGATAGACAGAGTTTATTGTCTGTTGATTTTCTTTGATTTTAGTTAGGTTCTTTGTGGCTTCATCCAAGAGGTTGTATGACGAAATACTGAGGGTTCTAAAGGCCAGTGCATGAGTGCACTTCTGAGTTCTATGGAATTTAGGCAGAGACGTACCAGGAGGGCGCACTAGAGGAATCATAGGATCAAGGGAGAAGCCTCAAGGTTTTTGAATACCTCGGAGGTAATACTGTGTAGAGGAGGGCACAGAGAGAAGACATAATTGCTGTGAATTCTGTGAAGTTCTGCTAGGAGGGCTTCGAGCAAGTGCAAGGAATGCACGAGGAGAAATCTATTTCGAGTTCTGTGAAAAGGAGAGTGTCGAAGGAGAAGACACTTATAGAATTTCTGATAATTTTGTAGATCTCTGCCAGGAGGGCGTCGAGCGAATGCACGAGTGCACCCAAGAGAACTCTCTTTCAAGTTCAAGGAGAGAAGCATCAAAGGGAGATACTCGCAGAGCTGTCGAACGCTCTGTAGCTTAGAAAGGAATTCTTGAGCATGAAATTTCCAGAAGGGAATCAAATTCCCCTTTGAAGGGAAATACAAGGGCCGCGTTCCCTAGAGATTCAAGCAGGCAAAGCTCAAGACTGATAACACCATTCGTGCAAGAGTCCTGTAATAGGTTGCAGAGATTGAAGGAACCCTTTGAGGTTCAGAGTAGCAAAGCTTAGGAGGAGGAACGTCCCTTAGAATACAGGCGGGAGCCAAGGTTACATGCTTCTTAGAGGAGACACAGGTCGAGGCCTTTTGGAAGCACCAAAATATTCTAAGGTTGGGAAGAAAGGTGCCAAAGCTCAAGAGGAGGAGCTATAGCTACCATCAGATTGACCCAGAGTTGCCGAGAGGTTATCCTCATGGATCGTCCACCGTTTGCATTCGAAGAGAAATAAGAGTCGTAAATCAAGTTCAAGTCTATCCGTTTGATACGGTTCGGGATTTTGGAGATCGATAAACCGTTTGATACGGTTTGGGATTTTGGAGATCGATAAACCAAAAGACAGGGGATTGTTACTCTTGTCGCCCCATTTCCAAGGCATTGGATCCTAGGAGCGGGAGGACTGTTGGATCAACTCCCATCCACATCACATTTCAGGAATTTCATAAGGGGAAAACACTACCTCTCGAGTGCCCATATCCTGAAGCGCCGAGAGCCGAAGGTCTGAGTGCCACCTAACATCGACACGACAGCCAAGGAGTCAACCCTCGTTGATTTCTCACATTTCGGAGGTTGAAGAGTGAAGGGACGGGGAGCCATAACCCACCAAGTTGCGAATTCCGAAATCATGACGAAAGGATTAGCGCAGGGTCCCAGTCGGAGGTCACATCGCCGAGAGTTTAAGAAAAGGGCCACAGCTTAGGGCCACAGCTTAGGGCCTTTTCGAAAACTGGTACAATGATTTCATCGTCTTCTCTTAAAACTTAAAGGGTGACATATACAGTAGATGAAGGACCATAAATATCACGCAGGGTGACTTCCTGGTAGAACAAACAATGAAATAAAGAATTAATGGAATACCCACATGAATTAATATAAATTAATGGATACAGTCAAATCCATAAATATTATTAATATTATTATTAATATTTTAGGGTTTGATATTATTAAAATTTAATATCAATGTATTATTACATTAATCGCAGGCATAATCGATAGTGATTACATATTTTCATGCATGATGAATATGAATGCGAGCTTTCTTTGTAAATGGACTCTGCCATTAAATCTGCATGATGAATATGAATGCGAGCTTTCTTTGTAAATGGACTCTGCCATTAAATCTGTTTTTTAAATGGACTTATCATGTCTTACAAATCGAACAACATTTTGGGAATATTGTTTTGTCCTCTCATAATATTGTTATCTTTTGAAGTTACACTTTGGATGACTCCTTCTGTCATAGTTTTTGCACTTTAATGGTGCATTCTATCTCTTGCATTTGGTATTGTATATTAATATTGTGTTCAAGATCTTCTGCCTGTATGAGTAGTATTTACATTGTGCATGACAAACATATTCACCCTAATATTTATATTTTAGGGTTTATTACTCACAAACATATTTACATTATAATTATTAATATATTATTATATTATAATTTTTTTTTTAATATCAATATTCATTATTAATATTTTATTATTTTTATTATATTTATTATATGAAAACAAATTTATATTTATTATTTGATTAAAAAAATGTTTATACATAATATTAAGAAAAAAAAGTTATATAATTATTTTAGTAGAATTATTGTGTAATAAAAATTAATATTAATTATTTGATTACATTATTTTATATTTTAAACTAAATACTAATATTAATATGTTAAAAAAAGACACAATTTATATAATTTTTTTTTTATATAATTATTTGATATATAAAACATTATATATCAAATAATTAATATATTAATATATTATACTATAATTATTAATATATTATTATATTAATGTATAATTATGCATTAATGTGTTAATACACTAATATATATGTTATTAATGTGTTTGCGAAGACTATACATCATGCCTTACTATGTATGCATTGGCATCAATTATTTCTGCGAATTTATGGAGTCATAATATAAAACTACTATCAAATCAAATCAAGAGATAAATGGGAAGAAATGTGGCATAATTCAATATTCTGTAGCATTCCCTCTGGCTCTCTGCATTGGCCACATCTTGGCCTCCTTGGTTCATGAGGACAATTTCTGTCAATATGTTTAATATTTTAATAATCAATTGATGTATGAATAATATTTCACTTATCACCGATGCATGGCTCTGCAAATTTGCTAAGTTCTTCCCTGCGCACACACATTGATGGGTCCCTCTGTGGGAGGGGATTTTCCCCTGGGATCCCCGTCCCCTAACATGCAGGATTTCCAGGCCCTAGTATCATCCTATGCCAAAGTGCCCAAGATTTCGCCCTCCCAATTTGTCAAAAAGGCATTCGAAATTCCCAAGGTCACAGTGTATTCTCCTTCAGCGTGTCCCTTAGCACTCATGCTCGCAGATCGTGGTATAATCAACCAATTCAAAGGATTATGGCCCTCCCCAAAATCCATGCACATTTGGTTGGAAGAAAACTAGCACAAGCTACTCAAAGGTCAACTGTTGGCAGCCTTCTGTGGTAAGGGATTCTTTGCCTTTTTGTTTGAAAAGAAAGAAGATAGAGATATGATCTTTCATAGTGGCCCCTATTTCATGGGGACCAGAGGAATGTACCTAAATAAATGGACTCCAGACTTTAGTCCAAAAAATGATATCCCCTTTGCAGTTCCAGTTTGGGTCAGGCTGCTCTTTCTTCCCCTCCACTACTGGAACAATGAAACAATACGAAACATAGGAAACAACCTAGGAAAGTACATCAATCGTTTTGAGCCAAAGGAAGGCCTTCAGGCCTGTTCCAGACTCTGTGTAAAAGTGGATTTGGAAAATGGTCTTCCAGAAGCAATACAACTAAATCTAGATAGTTGGTCCTACATCCAACAAGTTGACTAGGAACAAATTCCCTTCAAATGTAAAATCTGCCATGAGTATGGACACTTCGCTAAATCCTGTCCCCAAGCCAAAGATACATAGGATCAAGATCCCAAACAAGAACAGGGGTAGTATCCCAAAAGGAAGAAACCAAATGGGAAAACTCAACAAACTTCACACCAAAATCAAAGGGAAAAGCCTCCTTATCCAAAAGAAAAGAACCCTAGATCCCCTCAAAAGGGAGAATCAAGCCACAATCGATTTGCTGATCTCAGCCAAGGTCATACTCTACCTGAATCCAAGGAACCCTAGGAAGAAACCAGTGGGAAAGGACCAAAAGTGAAAGAAAGAGGAATCGATGCAGCCCTGGTGAAGAACAGGGAAGTATTGGAATTAAGTGAAGACCCCTCACAATTTCCCCATACTCAAAATATGGAAAACCTAGAAATATTAGAAGAAGAGGGACCAGACTCCTCAGAAAGTGATTCTGAATTGGAATTAACCCAAACCACCAACAAGAAGAATCCTGGAAGGAAATCATACAAAAACAAAAGGGAATCAACAGAGGAAAGGGAAAAGGAATTAGGGATCCAAAAAACTATTGAGGAATCCTTAAAGAAAGATGGAAAAGTCGGCAAGAACAAAGAAGCCCAGCACATTGAGGGAACAAGCTCACAACCCTTAAGAGAGGGGGCACCCAAACACCCTGATAAATGATGAAAATTGTCTCCTAGAATTGTAGGGGAATAGGTAGTAATCACAAGAAAGAAGAACTCAAAAAACAGTTGCAGTTAGAAAAACCTTCAATCCTCATGCTCTAGGAGACGAAACTGGGAGAGATAGAAACCCTCAATGACCTTAAAAAAATATGGAACAATTGTGATGGGCATGGAGTGAGCTCTAGAGGGGCCTCAGGTGGAATAGGAATCCTATGGAAAAGGGAAAATTTTGATTTGAAAGATTGAAGGATCTCATCTCGATCCTGGACCTCTATGATGTCCCCTCAAGCAAAGGGATCTTTACCTGGAACAATAAAAGAGTAGGGCCTGACCACATCACAGCCAAACTAGATAGATTCCTGATCAACAATGAATTTTTGGCCCTCCCTGACAAGTTGTGCTCAATGAATCTTCCCTGGGCCGGCTCGGATCACCACCCCATTGTTGATTAAGGTTGGTTTTCATTGATGTCAACCCTTGAAGAAAGACCTATAGCACAAAGGTTTGGGTAATGGACACAATAGTGTTTGATGTAAATATGACTCATTATTGTTTTGTCATGGTTGATAAGAAGTAAATATGGATGAACTCCAAAGTGGTCCCCTTATGGTGAAAGCCCTCACGGGAAGATGCTTTGTGGAGTAAGAGAACCCATGATTAATTGTGGAATAATGAGATGAAGGAAANGTTTTTTCATGGTTGATAAGAAGTAAATATGGATGAACTCCAAAGTGGTCCCCTTATGGTGAAAGCCCTCACGGGAAGATGCTTTGTGGAGTAAGAGAACCCATGATTAATTGTGGAATAATGAGATGAAGGAAAGTGAATTTGTCAGGGAAAATATCCTAGATGGATAGTTCTTTTCATGTCATTTCCGTTGGTATGTGGAATGCCACATAATTCCTCACGGTTAGAGAGTTATGGCCATGAGAAGTTGGAGACCCCGGGTTTGGGTAATGGACCCAAGTTTGTTTGACGGGTAATGGTATGAGTTATGATATATTTTCAGATAATACTATTCTATATGGATATTACATGTCATGCCATTTTTAGTGGTATGTAGAACATCACATAACTCCTCACGGTTTCAGAGTTATGGCCTTACAAAGTTGGAGGACCCTCATATGTCATCTAGAAGCCCCAAAAGGTCAAAGTAATCCAAGTGGTTTAAGAGATTTTAAAAGGTAAATAATAAAGTGAAGTGATGAGTGTATTATAATTCAAAGTGAACATAAAATAAATTATTTCAATAATAATTTTAATGGATAAATTAGAAGTGGACCCAACCCTAAAATAAGGAAAGTGGGGCCAAGTGACCTAGAAGATGTTTTTAAGGAAGCTACTTGGAGAGTATAAATAAGAGGCAAGCCTCTCTCATTTGAATCGAACTTGAGCATATTGAATATCTATAGGTGTCTGAGGTTTACAAATGATATCTAAGCTGAAATTTTGAGGAAAGTGAAGAAAAGAAGGCCGAAATGCAAGGAAGGATAAATTCTTTTGATGGTGCTTTCTAAGGTATGTTATTTTCAGGTCATCTCACCATTTTCGCTATAACTTTGTTTCTATAATGATTCAGATCCTGAAATTTCTATGAAAGTGAGAAAACATATCCAAGTATCTATGGTTACAAATTCATCTTGTGGGTCATTTTATTTTGGGAGTTACACTCTGTGGAAAATAGGGTTTGTGGCCAGTCCTGAAACTAGTCAAAATCAGGTGTTTCGGGTAAAAACGTCATAACGTCTTCATAAAAGATCCAAATTCAGTGAGAACAAATGTGTTGGTTAGGGTACAGTCTTTAGTATTCTTTGTAATAGTTACAGATCATTTCATCAAATATTTTGTGCAGGGCACGCTCTACAATGTCGCTCTCTAGAATAAGCCAGAATTCAGCAAGGTTTGTCATTTTTGCTATAACGCCTTTTCTGAGAGGTTCCAAGTAGTGGCACTTGGAGGAATTTCACAAAACACACTGAAGAACAGTTTTTATCAGTTTCATAGCTTTATACATTACAAGTTCAAAGTTATTATTACTTCAAATTAGGGTTGTTGACTAATCCAAAACTAGGCATGTGAGACTAAAGAAAAGTTCGATGAAAATGCTAGTATCTTGTTTTTAAAGTTAAGTAAGGTTTGAAGGAATGCGATCATATACACCAGGTCTATTATGGAGCTACAAAGCATATTTGGATGATAAAATTGATGAGGGCTTTTGGTTGTGGCACATGTTGAGTACATGATTGAGACACGTAGTTGATGAGTTGACACATACATGAAGTGTATAGTTGATGATGTTGGTAAATATTGATGATTCATAGTTTATTAGTAGTTGAAACATGATTGAAACATACTTGGTACATGGTT
>JASDQU010100421.1:179258-241564 GCA_032191745.1 Picea mariana
AGAGAGAGAGAGAGAGAGAGAGAGAGAGAGAGAGAGAGAGATATGTTATTAATGTGTTTGTGAACCCCGGATGGGGTGATACGAGGGCAACAGTGGACACACGGGCTACCGTCGGGATGCCCCTTTAATGCATCAACCGACGAGCACCCTTCTGCCATTAATTAGCAATGGCTTGCACCAACCACCTCCATTTGACAAGCCCTCTCGCGCGAGGGAGTTGTACCAGTCGGTAGAGCACTCACCACCCAGCCTTAATGGATTTGGTGGTCATGATAGCATGGTGCATTATCATGGAGATGAGTCGGGAAGAGAAGCATTGGCTCCTCGCAGTGTTCACTCCGTCCGAGTAGAAATTCAGAGCACCGATGAGGTTTGGGGGAGGAGCGACCAATTTGACAGGAATGCGGGCCCCTTCCAGGGCCTCCACAATGCCAAGACTCAGAGGGAAATCACGCAGAGGGGCCGTCTGGTACAGGGCTGAGTCCCGGCGCCAGCGCCAATGAAAATTTGAGCGAGCACTTGTGTTAGCATCCGCCCGACGCAGAAGGCGACGATGGTCGCCTCCCATGGCGTATGTAGAGGAAATTAGTCTGGAAGAGGCTATGCAGAGCCACCCCTCAATTGAACTTGAAAAAGAAAGCAAGCTCCCGCCCGGGGACACCCTGCGGAACCCCAACGCCGACAGCATGGAGGAAATCCTCCCAACTTGTATAGTGGAGGAGGAAACACCTCCCAACGACACCACAGGGACGGAGGAGCCACCAGGGCTTTCGACTAGAGCAGCGAAGGACTCCAGGACACAAGCACCTGGCGTCGGCAGCGGGTTGGAACAACCATCCTTCTCGAAATTATGGCACCTCCCACTCATCTTCGAGCTCAGGAATCTAATGGACGACCAGATATTTTGTCTTGACAGGATAGACCAAAGGTTGGACATGCTATTTGCGGCCCACTCCAAGAATCTTCCTCAGCGGCAGTGTCCAACGTGTGCGTAGGCGTACTCGCTTCTAGCAGGCTGGCGACAAAAGAGGAATGAGCGACAACACACGGGCAAACAGACTCACTGACGCCTCTGGTTAGAAGTATCTCTGCTGTTTTAGTTTAGTTATCTTGTTCAGTTTCTTTACGTCTAGTTATGACATACTCTTTGAAACTTATTATCATAATAGCCCTGGTTTCCTTCGGGCAAGGCCTTCCCATGTATATTTTGGTAACAGAGTCACACCTGGCACAGGAGATCCAGCTGTCCCGGTTTCCTGTTCAGGCGGGACAACTGGCATCATCAACAGTTACTGTATGCTTTTTTTGCTAATATAATAGGATCCACCCCTTTTTATTTAAAAAAAAAAAAATGTGTTTGTGAAGACTATACATCATGCCTGCAAATTCATTGGGTGAGCCTATGATGTTTACGCTATGTAATGAAAATGCATAATATGTATGCATTACCGCCAATTATTTCTGCTAATTTATGGAGTCATAATATAAAACTAGTATCAAATCAAATCAAGAGATAAATGGGAAGAAATGTGACATAATTCAATATTCTGTAGCGTTCCCTCAGTGTAGCGTTCCCTCTGGCTCTCTGTATTGGCCACATCTTGGCCTCCTTCGTTCACGAGGACCATTTCTGTCAATATGTTTAATATTTTAATAATCAGTTGATGTATGAATAATATTTCACTTATCAATGTCCCCGAGGTGTAGGACAGTCGGTGACAGAGTGTGTTGTTAAGCCACTCTGTGATGTTAAAGTCACCGGTTCGAAACCTGCGGGGACAAAAAATCCAACCATGTTAAGGGTTGGTGTGGCTCGAGCCGGGTGCAATCCCCGGGTGATTTTGACAGCTTAGATGCCCCTGAGTCGCGGTTTCTCAAGCCATAGGTTAATCGCGTAGCCAACAGGTCCCGCACAAATTAACAAACAAAAAAAAATAAATTCACTTATCAATAGTCCCCGAGGTGTAGGACAGTCAGTGATGGAGTGTGCTATTAAGGCGCTCTGTGATGTTAAAGTCATCGGTTCGAAACCTGTGTGGGACAAAAATCCAACCATGTTAAGGGTTGGTGTGGCTCAGGCCGAGTGCGATCCCCTGGTGATTTTGACGACTTAGATGCCCCTGAGTTGCAGTTTGTTAGCCATAGGTTAGTCCCACATGTCACAGACAAACTAACAAACAAACATAAAATATTTCACTTATCAATACTTTAATACTTTAATGTTATAGTGTAATATTTTAATGGTTGGCCTTTCTGGAATACATTAATAATGTATCAATACATCATTAATATTTTAATACTAAATTGATGTATGAATAATATTTCACTTATCAATAGCCCCCGGGGGGCAGCTCAATTGGCAAGTGCCGTGATATAGCGTATTATGTACGATGAGGTTCCAAGTTCAAATCCCCTCGACTTACCCGTGCCTGCAGAAGGGGCATACGTATGGCACCTGGAGGTTATAGTGGTAGCGGTCGGAATCGACCCCGTGTCACGCGAGTACGAGACCGGCCCAGTTGCCGATTCCGCCAGCATAAAAAAAAATATTTCACTTATCAATACTTTAATGTCATAGTGTAATATTTTAATGGTTTGCCTTTTTGGTTACAAGGATATTTCAAAATATAAACTAAGACATGACTATTAATCTATTAGTTACATGGATATTAATCTATAACTTGGTCCAAGTACATTTCCATCATCACCCCTTAGAAAGTAATAGATGAAATTGAATGTTTACAAGTTTATTTACATAATCTATGTAAATATTCACATAATTTCATTTTTGTCATAGTCATTAACAATTTTAAAACAATAAACCAATAAGATTGACTTATATATTAAAAACAAAAGTTCCAAGTAAAGTGACCATCAAGTAATTCAAGGTACATGATTTAGTTTCAAGTACAATGACCATCAAGTAATTCAAGGTACATGATTTAGTTTCATTTAGTTTTTCACTCAAATCAACTTTGAGCAAATAAAAAATCCTTTAATGCTCAATTTACATTAATTTATTTTCTTAAATTAAAATATCTATACATCATTAATATTTTAATACTCAATTGATGTATAAATAATAGTTCACTTATCAATACTTTAATGTTATAGTGTAATATTTTAATGGTTGTCCTTTTTGGTTACAATGATATTTCAAAATATAAACTAAGACATGGCTACTAATCTATTAGCTACATGGATATTAATCTATGACTTGGTCCAAGTACATTGCCATCATCACCCCTTAGAAAGTAATACATGAAATTGAATGTTTACAATTTTATTTACATAATCTATGCAAATATTCACATAATTTCATTTTTGTCATAGTAATTAACAATTTTAAAACAATAAACCAATAAGGTTGACTTATATATTAAAAAAAAAAGTTTCAAGTACAGTGACCATCAAGGAATTCAAGGTACATGATTTAGTTTCAAGTACAATGACCATCAAGTAATTCAAGGTACATGATTTAGTTTCATTTAGTTTTTCACTCAAATAAACTTAGGGCAAATGAAAAAGACTTTAATTCTCCATTTACATTAATTTATTTCGTTGGAATTATAACATTTGTATTCTTATATTCAATCCGAGTGAATTTCACGAAATATTTTATGTAAGTGACTTTGATTTTTTTTTTTTGTATAAATCTCTTAAACTATGATAAAGTTTTACTTTACCTATGATCTAATAAACTATGATAAACTTTTAAATTAACTCTGATCCAACATATATCATCTTTGATGTAATTCAACATAACTATAGGTTACAATGTCACAAACATTTCAAGATGTCACAATTTGACCAACGTATGCCAACATCGCAATCTGACGTACAAAAACCACCAACACAATGCAACGTTCAAAACCCTACATTGTAATGCAACATGTAAAATCCTTCGTTGTAACGTCGCAATGTGACAAACATAGTTACATTGCAATCTGAAAAACACAATAATGTCACAATGTGTTGATCATAAATATATGTCGCAATTTGACGAACATAGCCATGTTGTTTCATTTTTACAAACATATCATCACGTTGCACATATCCTAATGTCACAATGTGACAAAAATTTCCAAACATGACAACACATCGAACATAGCCCTTGTCACAGTGTGATGTACACAACTCAATTTCGCAATGTGATGATCATAAATAGATGTCACAATGTGACAGACATAGCCCTGTCATCGCATTTTGAAGAACATATCATCATGTCACAATGTGATACACATATCCTAATGTCACAATGTGAAAAACATTTCCAAACATCACAATGTGTTGAACATAACCCCTTGTCACAATGTGATGTACCCAACTCAATGATGCAATGTGATGGTCATAAATACATGTCACAATCTGACGAACATAGCCCTTTTGTCACATTTTGATTAACATTTCATCACGTCACAAGGTGACACACATATCCTAATGTCACAATGTGACAAACATTTCCAAACATCACAATGTGCTGAACATAACACCTTGTCGCAATGTGATGTACACAACTCAATGTCACAATGTGATGAACATTTCCCTATCATCACATTTTGATGAACATATCATCACACCACAATGTGACACACATATCTTAACGTTGCAATGTGACAAACATTTCCAAACGTCGCAATGTGTTGAATATAACTCCTTGTCACAATGTGATGTACATAACTCAATGTCATAATTTGACAAAATTAGTCTGACACTGCAATGAGATGAACATTTCCTGACGTTGCAATGTGATGAACATAACCCACCTTGCAATATGACATTCATGTCGAAAATTTTTAATGTTACAAAACTCTTTTATTTGTCACATTGCAATGAACTTTGTAACGTTGTAATGCTATACACATAGTCTCGTCGTCACTATGTGACCAACCATATCACCACATAATGATATATATATATATATATATACAATCACGTTAGAATGTCACAAACATCTCAAAACATCGCATTCTGATGAAGATAGCCCATTGTCACAATGTGATGTACAAAACCCTAATGTTGCAATGTGACAAACATGTCAAAACATCAAAATGTGTTGAACATAACCACTTGTCGCAATGTTTTGTACACAACTTAATGTCACAATGTGATGATCATAAATAGATGTTGCAATGTGACGAACATAGCCCTATTTTCACATTTTGATGAACATATCATCACGTGACAATGTGACACACATATCCCAACGTCACAATGTTACAAACATTTCCAAATGTCATAATTAATGAACATAACCCCTTGTGGCAATATGTTGTACACAACTCAATGTCTCAATGTGATAGACATTTCCAAACGTCAGATGTGACAGACATTTCCAAACGTCGGATGTGACAGACATTTCCAAACGTCACAATGTGACAGACATTTCCAAATGTCACAATCTAATGAACATAACCCCTTGTGGAAATGTGTTGTACACAACTCAATGTCTCAATGTGACAGACATTTCCAAACGTCGCAATGTGATGAACATAACCCACATCACAATGTGATGTTCATGTTGAAAACTTGTTATGTTACAAAAATCTTTCATTTGTCACATTGCGATGAACTTTGTAACATTTTAATTCTATGCACATAGACTTGTTGTCACTATGTGACGAACCACAACACCATCGAATGATATACACTCATTTCCTCGCGTCGTCACAAACATTTAAAAGTGTAGAAATGTGATGAAAAGAACCCATTTTCGTAAGGTGATGTAGAAAACCCTAATGTGGAAATGTGACAAACATTTCCCAACATTGCAAGGACACAAACAATTCCCAATGTCGCAATGTGATGGCCATAAACCATTGTGGGAGTCTCATAAATGTATTGGAATATCGTAATGTGAGAAATAAAAACCCTTCGTCCTAATATCTTCAACATAATTTATGGATGTCATAATCAACGTCGCCCACCATAATCATCTCCACATGGTCTACGAAGGCCAACCATGGATATGAACAACCGTAGTTAACCCCGATCAACCATAGTCAATCATGGTGATGTTCAATCATATCAAATCATGGTGAGGGTCAACCATGATCAACCATAATGATGTATTGATTAATGCATTCATACATAAATACATTAATGCATTAAAATATTAATGTATTAATTATTCAATACATTATTGCAATGTTTAAATTTAAGTATTAATATATTAATAATAATAAATTTAATATAATATAAAGTATAGATTTAATGTTTAATACTTTCTTAAAGTATTATTAATTTATTAGTGTATTAATACTTTATTGTAATTATCTAAAAATTTATTATATATTTATACTTTATCAATGTATTAATAATACTTTAATATATTATTGTATTTTTAAATATTTTAATGTTTAATTAATATATAAATGTTTTATTAATTATTTAACTAACAATTTAATAATTAATGTAATAATATATTATTAATAATTAATTATAATGCATTATAATATACATTAATGTTTAATATTTTAATTTATAGATTATATTAATAATTTAATAAATTTATAACTTTATCACTTATTATCTTTTATAATAATTTATATACGGTTAATGTATTATTTAATTAAAAAATTAATACTTTATTACATTAATGTATTAACACATTAATGTTTTAACACATTAATGTTTTAACACATCAATATTTTAATACATCAATTTTTTAATGCATTACATTATACAATAATGTTTAATACTTTAATTTATAGATTATATTAATATTTTAATTATTTAATAACATATTAATATTTTAATTTTTTAATAGATTTACAACTTTATTACTTAAATTATCTTTTATAATAATTTATAAATGATTAATATATTATTTAATTAAAAAATTAATACATGATTACATTAATATTTTAATATATCAATGTATTAATATATTATTAATATTTTGATAGGTTAGATTATATTAATATTTTAATTATTTAATAGATTTACAACTTTATTACTTAAATTATCTTTTATAATAATTTATAAATGATTAATATATTATTTAATTAAAAAATTAATACTTTATTACATTATTACATTAATATTTTAATATATCAATGTATTAATATATTATTAATGTTTTGATAGGTTTTTAACACTTTGATGTATTGATTCATTATTAATGTATTAATTCATTATTAATGTTTTGATATATTATTAATATTTTAATACTCAATTGATATATGATATATGGATAATATTTCACTTATCAATTTTAATGTTGATTTTATCTAATGTATTAAAAATGTTTTTTTTTTAAACTAATGTATATTTTATTTTTGGAGACTTTATTAATATATAGATATTTTATTATTGTATTGATTGTATTTAACACTTTATTAATATATTAATTAATTAATCAATATTTTAAAGGAATAATGTAATTATGTATGATTTATATTAATTAATTAATCAATATTTTAAAGGAATAATGTAATTATGTATGATTGATGTATTTTTAATTAATATTATAATGATTAATAATGTAGTTTAATGTATTTTTAATTAATAATATTTTGATGCATTTTTAATTAATATTTTGATGTATTTTTAATTAATATTTTAATGGTTAATATTGAGTTTAAAAATGTAATTGATGTATCATTTTAATATTTATTTTATTAATAGTTTAATAATGTATTAATTAATTAATTAACGAGTATTTTCAATATTTTAAAAGACTAATGTAATTATGTATTATTAGTGTATTAATATTTTAATATAAGAATGTAATAATTCAGTGTTTTAATTTATGTAATAATGGATTTTTAATTTTTTTTACTTTGTTAATAAATTTGTACCTTAAAAATGTATTTATTGATTAATAACATACATTATTAAGCTATTAATCAATGAATACAATACATTGATAACCTATTTATTATTTATTAATGAACATGTTACATTAATACTTTAATATATTAATACTTTCATTTATACATTACATTATTGTAATAATTAATACATTTATGTAATAAAACATTAATGCATTCATTTATTATTTATGTATTATTACTTTATCAATGCATTTTTACATTAATGATGTATTATTTTAGCAATGTATTTATATTTTATTAATGTATTAATAATATATGAAAATATAGTTTACTTATCTTTTACTTTATTAATTAATACTTTATATTAATATTTTATTATTAATTTAATGGTGTATTTATTTTATTATTTAATGTATTATTAATGTATTAATAAGTCAATATGTTACATTATATATTAATATGTTACATTATATATTAGTACTTTAATTTATACATTACAATAATGTAATATTGTATTACTAAATACATTAAGGTTAATGTAGTATTATTTTAGTACTTTAATTTATACATTACAATAATGTAATATTGTATTACTAAAAACATTAAGGTCAATGTAGTAATACTTTATTAATGTATTACTAATGTATTACTTTATTAGTGTATTAATTTTGTATTAGGATATTAATACTTTAGTAATGTATTTATTAAAACATTTAATGTATTATTTTATTACTATATTTTTTCTTTAACAATGTATTAATCAATAATATATTAATGTATTAATTAATTAATACATTACATCATTATTCTATCAATCAATTAATACTTTACATTACATACTAATGTAAACCAATATTTAATCTATACATTAGTTTTATATATTTCATTAATGTAATACATTAATAGATCATTAATTTACATACATCATTACATTGATATAAAATATTAATTGTCTTCCCCAAAGGCATCTTGGTCGTCAACTAACAACAACCACTTTATAAAAGTGATTGATATACACACGCCATTAATTTGGAATAGTGGAAAATGCTGCCGAGTTATAAAGTGGTTGTTGCTAGTTTATTATTTACCATAAATTAATTAGAAATAAACATAGTACCAAACTTAAATTAAAACATTAAATAACTTAGTATTAAACTTAAATTAAAACATAAAATAAAAGATAAAATATTGATTCTAATACACTCATGATAAAAAACTAAAGTAACATAAAATCAAATTAACACACACACACACACACACACACACACACACACACACACATTAAAAAATATCAAAGTCCAAAAATACACCATAATAATATACATTCAAACTACTGCATAAACAAAAAATCAAATTAACACATAATATTGTGAACCGCAAGGTGATCATATATATATATATAATAAAAAATGTCAAATTAGTACAGTACTGTCATTATTGAGAGTTTCCAATTTTGCAAATACACCATAATATAAAAAATCCATGAACATGCATTCATCCAAACAACTATCACTGAGAGTTTCCAAGTTTGCAAATACACCATAATATAAAAGATCCATGAACATACATTCAAACAACTGCATAAAAGCAGTGGGCCAAGCTATCTAATAACTGTGATAAAAATCATCTCTGCCATTTTTTGCAAATATTTCAAAGGCTACCATGTGAAGCTTCCTTCCTTTCAATACATTTATGCAAAAACAAAAATAAATACACATTATCTTGAGATATGAAAAATGTTAAAACAAAAATTATATTCTAATATTTAGCGTATAATTATTGCAATCACCTCGAGTTCACTAGTACCACTATGAATATATTGCACATTAATCCCGAGTTCAACGTCAATATGATCACTATCAATATTGAGATCACTTAGTGCATATTTCATATCTCTTTTGATAAGGACTTGTCTTTTTCATCGTGCTACTTTTATAGAGTTTCCATGCATGTGGTTTCATCATGCAAAACAAATATAAAACATTCAAAGTATAAAGAATGTCTTATTAAGAATTCAAAAGCATTCAAAAGTATGAAGAATGCAAGCAATTTGTTTTTTTCAAAAATAACATTTAAAGCATGAAAATTGATGACAAAACATTGGGACATATTAACTATCACAACAAAAATTTGATTACCTCAAATTTAGCACCACTATCAACAATGTCCTTTACACATTGCTCTATGAGTTATTCATGAACACTATGACCAATATTGACATGCTCTTGTGCAGTCTTCAGAGCTCTGTTGACATTATAAATGCCTTTTCCTTTTGGCGACACTGAATGTTTCTTATGATTTCTATGTATGTGGTTTAACCATCATGAAAAACAATATACAACATTTAAAATTAGCAATAAACTATCTCCAAGGGAACTGTTCTCTTTTTAAAACAATGAAACAACAAAATCACAACAAGCAATGGCAAAGATGTAAAAAAATAAGTGCAAAACATGAAACATTGTGATCAACCTTCGAATCTGTTTTATGATATGATAGTTATGATATTAAGATCATTTAAAGAATTATTTTACAAGAAATGATCTCATTGTCCAAGGCAGTCAACCTTACAATTCATAAATTTGGATATTTGTAGTCGAGTTTCCTTAGTAAAAACTAGCACTATATGTCAATAGTAAAAAACGTTAAGCATCAAGCAACTCTCCATTATCTATAGTCGTGTCACCTTAGAAAAATTGAGCACTATATTCAATATCAGATAAAGGTTAAGAATCAAGCAAAAAGGGATACCACCTGTATAGGAATGGACATTTACATCTTATAATAATTACCCACATAAATTATCTCAATAAAAACAAAATTATTTGTTTTGTATTTCTCTTGTATTTATGTATTTCCATCTACAATACCAAATCAAAAAATGAATCTTGATAATATACTGAGTTCTGTGGAACCTAGGGTTTTGAACTAGTACATTGTCACAAAAGGCAAGAATGGGGAAGAAAAGAGGCTAAATGCAACCAATATAATCATTGTGGCAAGGAAGCTTGGATGCTCAATTTTTCTTCTACCTGAAGACATTATTGAGGTCAATCCTAAAATGATAATTATATTGATTGCAAGCATTATGCTTTGGAGTTTTACAAAACAAACCAGTGAATATCCAGGGATTTCAGATAGTTAAAATGGACGTGTAACTAGTAGTTTCTCAAACATTGTTATTGATGAAAATACTTTAAATGCTTCTTGACCACTTGATAATGGAAGTGGTAGGCTATGTGGAAGTATTGGTTTCATATCCTTGGCTTTAGATCCAATTCACTTAGGTGGAGCTTCAAACTTTAAAAAACAATATGCATCCATGAAGAAGGAGAAGGGTGAATTAACTATTGGGGGTTTGAGCGAGGGAATGAGTAAACTGAAATATTTTTGAGGAGTTATTCATCGAGGAGGAGGTAGGAGTTGTTGTGGGGGAATACCATTCAAATGAAAAAGAGTTCTGAAGAAAAATAACACTAATAAGGATAAAATATTTCTAAACATAAGTAGAATTAAAATATTCTCTTTACTATGACAACCCCACCATTAAAACAACACAACATCAATGAATATCATGAAAAAAATGAAATTTTATTTATATCATTCTGCTGCAAGCATAAAATTTACACAAGCTGAGTTTACATATATCGTACGACCTGTACAGGTCTGTACTTATGCATGCAATACTTATCAAAACCAAAAAATACAAAACTAGAACTATTACTCAGTTTATATTCGACTGGTATCTTCTCAAAGAACAACTTATACCATTACCTTTGACCTAGGAACACTTTCCTTTCAGATTGGACGAGTGTGTAATCTGAGCGTATGTCATACTTTCCCTAACTCGACTCCTTTACCTCCTTTAGGTCCATCTTGGCATATATTCCTTGACTATGATGAATGATGGCCCTAATTTGGCTCCTTGTCTAGGAAGTGAGACCCAAACTTCTTTCCCTAACTTGGCTCCTTGTTCACACAATGAGACCCAAACTGCTTTCCTCCTTATGCATGCATAAAGACCTGACTTGGTCTCTATGAGACCCAACTTTATCTCTGGTTATGCTTTCCTCCTTATGCACGCAGAGAGACCCAAATTGGTCTCTATCTCTTCCCTTCTTGACCTCCTCTTGTTTTTTATCTTCCATACCATGTCTCGGTCCTCTTTGGAGTGCCTCCTCTCTCTAGTTGACCTCACTCTCTTTTCTATTAAATTGATAGTGAGGCTTTCAGGTTACTTGTAACCCTAATATATTTTCCTCAATTATTCCTATCCTTAAGATACTCTCATTATGAACTTGATCCAAGGGTGGGGACTTAATCAAGAATTGAGATGCATCAATGGTTGAGATGAAATCTTGTCTTGAGTTAGGTGGTTCCCACCATTTAATTTTCATTTGTCTAGTCAAAATATGGGATTCCTCCTCATTACTAGACACCCCTAATGAGGAGGAGTTACTTACCTGAGCTATACTCTAACACTCCGTATTAGCGAGGGAGGTAAAGTCACTGGATCTATCTTCTCCAACATCCACCTCACTATGTGTTTCTCCCTTTGCATATAAGAGGCCCAACCGTTCCATGTCTAGAAATTCTATTTGTTATGCTAGGAGGGTATTCTACACCTTGTACTAGGATTACCTGAGTATCCCCATTCATCTAATTGAGTCCATTCCTACCATGTGGGTCTACTGAGAATAACCTCCTATTCTCTTACACTTTGACTTGCAGACTCATTGCTTTCTTCTCTGAGTCTATAAATAGGTTTCCCCCACACTTTATATATCCCATATTCACTTATTCCTATCATTATAGGTGGTCCTAGTTCTTGAATTTTAACTGAACAAATGTTTACACTACAACCAAAGAAGATTTCCCCATAGCCTTGATGATTCAAGGTGATATTGAGAGCAAGATGATTCTCATACATGGTACGTATAGTACTTTTGATATCTTGAAATTCCTTCCTTATTCTAGTTGTAGTGATACTGCCCATTTTCCATGAAATTCCATCATATTGGAATGCACCCCACACTTAACAATTCCTGAAGCTTGAATTGAGAATTATTTAATTGAAAGTTGGTCACCTTTCATGTGACTTGTGGCCCCATTGTTTATGAACCATCCTTCCCTAGTTCTGTCCACTATATCCAAGAACATAGTGTATTCGTCCTTAAACATTCTAGAAAACTCTCTAGCTGTGGAAACCAACTACTACTCATATTACTCTTCTTTGTTTTCAACTTCTGCTGAGGTTGCAATATATTTTCTTATCCTTCTTTCACCAAATCCCTTCTTTTCTTGGGTGCATTGGATAGAAAAGTGTCCAATATCTCCACACACATACCATTGGATGTGTGAAATATCTTTATTTGGTTTTCCACTTGTGAATCCCCCTCTAAAGGTTGTTCCTCTTCTTCCTATGCCTCCCCTCTTGGAGGTAAGAGTGAGGTTTTCCTCTTCCTCATTATCATAAACATCTCTTCTTCTCATTGTCTCTTCTTGACAACAATCATTCCATAATATTTCCCAATATGGCAATTTCTCCCTGGCCACTATCCCTGAGATGAAGGGGTTCCATTCGTTGGGAAAAAACCTTAGAGCAGAATGAACTATTTCAGCCCGAGATAATTTTACCCCAATCACAAGGATCTCATATAAGAGAAGATTTACCTTGGGTATCCTATCATACTTTCCCCCTTTGAAATTTTGGTGTGTTGGAGCCTTTCTTTGAGAGCCATGATTCTACCCTCATGATTGGCTTCAAACAAACCTTTTAGGTGTGTCCACATTTAATGTGTAGTCTGATTTACACCAATATTTGGAAATAGATGGTCCTTCACTCCATATAGAAGTATCCTCTGAGAACGTATTTATGAGGTGAAATATACTTCCCCATCTTTAACATCTGTGGGAGTGGACACTGGGTTTTCAACAATGTTCCAAACCCTACTCTCTTGAAGAGAATTTTTAAATTTGTACTTTCATTGTACATATTAAGAGGCCCCATCTAGTCTATCCTCATATTTGAGGTTAGTATCCATACTGCTACTAGTCTCAACTTTTCTCAATCTTGACTTTTTTTTTTCTTTTTTTCTTTGAATAGAATGACCCTGCTCGGTCCCTTATTTGGCTTTAGACTCTTGTCTTGTATTTTTAGAACAATATATAACCACTTCTTCTGTTTGGGTTGTCATAACCTAGATCTGATACCATGAATAAAAATAACACCAAGAAGGATAAAATATTTCTAAACACAAGTAGAATTAAACTCTTCTCTTTCCTATGAAAACCACACCATTAAAAAAACATGTCATCAATGAATATCATAAAAAAAGTGCAATTTTATTTATATTAGTCCATTGAAAGAATAAAATTTACTCAAGTTGAGTTTACATATATCGTATGACCTGTATAGGTCCATACTTTTGCTAGTAATACTTATCAAAACTACAAAATACAAAACTGGAACTGCTACTCGGTTTATATTCGACTAGGATCTTCTCAAAGCACATATTATACCATTACCTATGACATGGGCACACTTTCCTTTCACACTGAACAAGTGTGTAATCCGAGCATAGGTCATAATTTCGCTAACTCAACTCCTTTACCTCCTTTAGGCCCAAATCGACCTCTATTCCTTAACTATGATGAACGTTGGCACTAACTCGGTTCCTTGTCCAGGCAATGAGACCCAAACTTATTTCCCTAACTCGACTCCTTCTTCACACAATGAGACCCGAACTACTTTAATCCTTATGCCCATAGAGAGACCTAACTTGGTCTCTATGAGACCTCAATTGATATCTGATTACACTTTCCTTCTTGTGCATGTAGAGAGACCCAAATTGGTCTCTATCTCGACCCTTCTCGACCTCCTCTTGTTTGTTATCTTACAACACCTGTCTCAGACCTCTTTGGAGTGCTTCCTTTCTCTAGTCGAACTCACTCTCTTTTCTCTTATATTGATAGTGAGTCTTCGAGGTTACTTGTAACCCTAACATCTTTTCCTCAATTGTTCCTATCCCTTGGATCCTCTCATTATGAACTTGATCCAAGGGTGGGGACTTAATCAAGCATTGAGATGCATAAATGGATGAGATGCAATATTATCTTGAGTAAGGTGGTCCCCAGGATTTAATTTTCTTTTGTCTAGTCAAAATATGGGCTTCCTCCTCATTACCAGACACCCCTAATGAGGACGAGTTACCTCCCCGAGCTATACTCTAAAAATATTGTGGATTTCAAAGGTTTTCTATAGATTTATCTTGATTTGCAGACACAAGTAGATACACAATTAAGTGCTTCCAAGAACAAATCTGCATTTCTAAATATTTCCACAACCACCTTGCTTCACACAATTGGAGAATCTAAGAAGGTGGAATTTTTTTCTCATATAAATATATACCTTAGAGATGATCCAGTGGTGAAAAAATACCTTCTAGTTGATCCTATGAAAAATGATCTCTTTGATATAGTGAAAGATGAAATTCTTCTATGCAAATTGATCAATGTGGGTTTTCCTAGAACCATTGATGATTGAGAAATAAATATGAAAATAAAGCTTAATCCATGAGAAATAAATGAAAATCATACACTTTGTCTCAATTAATCAAATTCCATTGGATGCACACTAGTAAATATTGGAACATTGGACTTAGTTGAAGGGTAGCCTCATCTTGTCTTTGCAGGGTTTAGAAACAAAATCAAGTTCCATTCTTGGAAAAAAGAAATCAACCCACATCTGTTATGTTTTATTGAGTAGAGCTTCAACAAAAAATAGGACTATTTTTTGTATTTCCACATACAGAAAGGGATACCACCTATATAGGAGTGGAAATTTACATCTTATAATAATTACCTATAGAAATTATCTCAATTAAAGAAAACTTATTTATTTTGCATTGCTCTTGTATTTATATATTTCCATCTGCAATACCAAATCAACAAATGAATCTTGGTAATATACTGAGTTCTATGGGACCTAGGGTTGTGAACTGGCACATTGTCATAAAAGGAGAGAATGAGGAAGAAAAAAGGCTGAATGAAACCTATATAACCAATGTGGCAAGGAATCTTGGTTGCTCATTTTTCCTTCTACTTGAAGAAATTGTTGAGGTCAATCCTAAAATGATAATTATATTGATTGTAAGAATTATGATTTGGAGTCTTAAAAAACAAACCAGTGAAGATGCAGAGATTTCAGATAGTCAAAATGGAAGTGTAACTAGCAGTTTCTCAAACATTGTTATTGATGATAGTACTTATAAGGATTATTTACCACTTGATAATGGAAGTGACATGCTATGTGGAAGTATTGGTTTCATATCCTTGGCTTCAGAGCCAATTCACCCAGGAAAAGATTCAAACTTTAAAATAAGAATATGCATCCATGAAGAAGGAGAAGGGTGAATTAACTATTGGGGATTTGAGCTCTATAATGACTAAACTTAAATATTTTTGAGGAGTTATTCATCGAGGAGGAGGTAGGATTTTTTGTAGGGGAATACCATTCGAATGCAAAAGAGATTGTGGATTTTGAAGGTTTTCTGAGGATTTATCTTAATTTGCAGACACAAGTAGATACAAAATTAAGTGGTTCCAAGAACAAATCTGCATTTCTAAAGACTTCCACAACCATCTTGCCTCACACAATTAGCGAATTTGAGAAGGTGGCATTTTTTTCTCATATCAATAGCTACCTTAGGGATGATCCAATGGTGAAAATATATCTTCCAATTGATCCTATGACAAATTATGTCTTTGATATATTGAAATATGGCATTCTTATATGCAAATTGATCAATGTATTTGTTCTTGGAACCATCGATGATCAAGCAATAAATAAAAAATCAAATATTCCATGAGAAATACATGAAAATCATACACTTAGTATCAATTCATCAAATTCCATTGGATGCATAATAGTAAATATTGGAACATGAGACTTAGTTGAAGGGCGACCTCATCTTGTCCTTGCAAAGTTCAGAAAGAGTATCAAGTTTCAGTCTTGGAAAAAATAAATCAACCCACATCTGTTATGTTTTATTGAGTAGAGATTCAACACAAAATGGGACTTACACCACTATGCCCATGTCTCATCATATGTCAATAAATCAAATTTATATTTCTCACCTTTCCACCAAAACAATCATTACATGGACATGTATATCTGTCCATATCATTCTCATTGACTATTCTCTCATCATATGCATGGTATTAATCCATTTTAAACCTTCAAAGTTGACTCATCTTTGATGTTATGTATCACAATATTAATTTGATATGTTAATTAACAAATCTCAAGTAATTTAGATAGTATAAGGGCACAAAAATCAACAAAGTTGTTGTTAACAACAACAACATTGATAAGGAACTAAGCTAGTCTATGAGTTTTCATTTTCTACTTTTGAAGAGAGGTTGGGAAAAGAAAGCATTGCTCAGAGAAGGCAATAGGAAATGAGGAAAGTGCTGTAGAAGGAGGATTTTATCATCCTTGACAAATCTAAATCCTCTGCAGTTTGGCAGTCTTGTGGAGCATGTAGTTCTTATTGTAACTTCCCACTCTTAGTTTTGGCCAAGTTATTGCAAATTAATTTTTTGGGGGGCACTTGAAGGATATAGAAAAAAATATTTTTCATGAATTTTATGTCTTTTATTGCATATTAATGATTTTGGGGGCAGTTGAAGGAGCTTGGAATAATGTTTTTTGATAGTATCATGCAATGAAACTATCAAAGTTACATTTTTTCTAAAACTATCAGATTTCCATTTTTATGATATTGAAGAATGCTAGAAAGTGACCACACTTGTGATTCTAGTTCAGATCTACTAGATTCAACACAACAACACATGCATCAGATATATCACTCACCAAGGTTTTCCAACCAACACAGACATGGTCTTCCAACCAACACTGACATAGACTATGGTGCCTCTATTTATTATTCCTCCTAGGGTATCCATGACCAAGAGGACCCTATGTGTAACCACAAACCCCTTCATGAGTATGGGAATAACTAGATGTAGATGTCATTTTTTCTACAAGTAGTAATGATCATGCAGAAGCATAAATACATGGGAGTATATATATTGGACTGGAAGCATGAACCTTGTTCTACATGAGGCCTTTGCTGACTTATCGATTATAATTGAAGAGAAACAAGAGGAAGATTAGTTAGAGGAAAAATCTTCACCTACTAGCATAATAAAACTCTTATCTATAAAATATTTAAATAATGACTTAGTAATTGAAAACAATAGACCTCTTTCTTTTGACAAATATTTTGAACAAACTAAGTATATGGATCTTGATCAATCATATTGTGTAATAACTGAGAATGCACCACTAGTTTTCATGGACACTTAGAGTTTGGATTTATGTAATAACAATAGTATGTTTGTTGGATGTACTGTCATGGAACATATTGCAATACCTGAGAAAGAAGTGATTCATATTCTAAGGAAATTTTTGATTACCCAAACTCTGAATTTTTTATATTTTGTACCCTGATTTATTTGCTGACCTTGACTCATAGAAAGTTAATTATGACTTCCATGTATTTGAAAATGTTGGTTTAGTAGCATAGGAAATCTATATAGGAAATATTTAGTGGCATAGACAACCGAGAGATCAGGAGTTGGAATAGGATTTTAAGGAGATGGAGGATTAGTCCTCATCCAACCCATGATCAATTAGGAGTTTGAGGAGTTGAATTAGTCAATATACCAACCAGAGCCAATCTTTAGGGAGGCGATAAAGACATTCTGGTAGGGGCTAGAGAGATCCTTTCACCATTAACCAAAATCCTTCCATTCACCTTTCAACAAAAGCATTTCACCTTTATACTTTCAACTTAATCCATTCTCCTTTATTATTTATCCCCTCACCTCTCACAAAACAACACCTCACCTCACCTCACTTAAGAAATGGAAATCAGAACCACCATACTTACCCTCACACACACTAAATCACCCACCCCACGAAAACAAGTTGGTCAATTTCTAAAGAGTTTCAGAGTGATGGTACTTTTCAATTGACTGATGTGGAATATTATATTGATTTACAAAACTATGAAAAAATTACCATTTAAATTATGTCAATAATATTTTCTCTATGAGGTTCCTTAAAAGTATTATTGAAATGATTTTTTTTCACCTCAACGATCTTAGAAAACCTATGATGTTTCCCTCCTAGCTCATGTTGGATTACTGAGAGGGGGGAGGGGGGGGTGAATCAGTAATAGAGAAATTTAATCCTTTTTCACCATAAAATGCAAGTGTTATATCAATGTAGCATTATCATCCAATAGTTTCAGAGTAAATAAACAATGAACAAATGAGAAATCACACACATACACAGTACACCAGTGTTTTATGTGGAAACCCAAAGCGAGAGAAAACCACAAAATGATTTTTCTTATATGTCTTTAAGAATTACATTCATTGGAAGCACCAACTTCCTTTGTTTTCCAGCTGCAACTGGACGGAGGCTTCAACCCCCTAGTTTCTCAAGCTACAACCTGAAGGAATATCCAACTCCCCAATTCTCTGGCTACAACCAGAAGGAGGCTACAACCCCCTAGTTTCTCAGGATACAACTTGAGGGAAGCTCCAACTCCCCAATTCTTTGGCTACAACTAGAAGGAGGATACAACCCCCTATGTTCTCCGGCTACAACCAGAAGGTGTTTTCAACCACCTGTCCTTTCCCCGTCCAACCACCCTAATGTATAAGTAGAATTATGGAACCACTGTGACACTATCACTATGAGATATACTGCAATAAACTTGTACCAATAAACCTACACCAAACAACCTGTACCAATAACCTAAACCATGCATCAACCATGAGTCAACCTGTACCTCAACCTGTAATCAACCTGTACCATAAACAAGTGCATCAACCATGCACCAACCTATACCAAACAACCTGTAATCAACCTATACCATAAACAAGTGCATGAACCATGCACCGATGTGTACCTCAACCTGTACCAAGAACAAATTCATCAACCATGCACCAAACCTGTACAAATAACCTGTCACAACAACCTGTCCAAACAACCTATCACAACAACCTATCTCATCAATATTGTCAACCAAATCAGATATACTCACCAAGATCAATCACTAAGACAACTCTCAAATATGTGCATCAACCAAGCATAACACAACAATTCATAATCATCACCAAGATCAATATGTGATTCTAATAATATACCAATACAAGTATTCTACATCATCCATAAACCATGTGTCAACAATGCTACTAAGAAGTGCCTCCAACCATGTACCAAGTATGTACCAATCATGTATCAAATACACATAAACTATGGCTCATCAAGATGTAGCAACATCATCAACTATACACCTCATGTATGTTCCAAATCATCAACTACTTGTCTCAATCATGCACCCAACATGTACCTCAAACATATTTGTAATGTCCCCAACCACCAATAGGCCGGGAAACACCACTTCCTGGACTTCTCTCTTAGCTCTGATACCATTTTATAAATTTATATGCATGCATATCTAATCACAAATTAATAGTTACAACATTATGTTCATGCCACTTATTCATGCAGATATAATCATTAAAACATTATGACACTATATGCATACACACGACATATTCTAACCATACACAGATTAGTGCAGAAATAATAGTAAGCCTACACATACAATATATATGATATATCTAGGCATTACTCATCAAGTTATAAAACATGCACAATTACACAACATACAATCAACCGAGATTTGGTACTTATATTTCAATATATGACCACCAACTGCATGTAGACCTTCCACGAACCTCCCAGCCTTAGACCACCCTGCTCATCATGCTCAACAGTGGGTCACTCCTGAGCTGGGAATAAACTCCACCGGGTAAGGGATTCCTAGTCTTGGAAAGGGAAACATGAAAGTCACATAGGTCAACAAGAAGGATTATATCCTAAGGCCATCTCACACTAACAACCTAAAACATCTCATTCCCCACATGCCTGTCCCACCCCGAGAAATGTGCCCCCTCTCTACTCAACAGTCCTTCGGTTGCCCCACTTCCCTTCCACGAGTTCAACAACAAGATGAACAAAAATTCTCCGACCACTATAGCTACAGTTGGGCTCCCTCTGTGAAAACACTTCCCCAACAACCTCTCTCACCTGAAGAGAGTTTCTTGTAGGCCTGACAACCTTCTTCTTTCGTCCACAGGCCTGAAAACCTGCCTCTTCAAACCATAGGCCTGAAAACCTACTTCTTCAGTCCAACTTCTAAGTCAATTTCCAAAAAGGTGATGGAAACAACAAATCTTAGTATAGAAAAAATGATGGAAACAAGCCAAACTCAGTCAAGGAACTGCATAGGCTGCAATGACCAACAGTTAAGACACAACATGACTCAAGTAGTTATAGGGTGTGTCAAGCTTCACAGGATACACATGGGATAACTCAAGTATGACTGCAGGATTCCAAAGGTGCATTCTAGATACATAGATGATGATGATGGAGAACTATTTCAATGCGTGAACCCCCAGTGAATTCAAAAGGGTGACCAACTTCTAGAGAATTGTAAGGGTCATGAGAATGGCGAGGAGGAACCCCAACAAGATGGCCTTCCTAGCTATAAAATTCATGCACCCAGGTTGACACATGTCTTCTTGAAGATGGATGAGCTCCACTTAACACTTGTTCCTCTTTTTCCCAGGAACTTAGGAAAACATGGCTTATGTCAACCATAACCTTTGGGAAATAATAATAAAATATTATTCCTTTAGAGGTAAGATCTCTAGCTTAGCCCCTATGGCTATACACTTATCCCCCTCCCTTACCCTACCTAGTGGAGCTTAGTCCCCCATAAATATTTCTTTGTGGTTGGTTTACATGCAATAGTGTAATTTTATCAATGATATGCGTATTTACATATACAAAAATAAGGCTCATTGGCCTTAAGCATCTAGGCTCTCCAGCTCAATAAACATATAATTCTTCCAACTTATAAACACTTGGCTCACTAGCCTATAAACATAATTACAATTTAGTAGGGGCTCATCCTTGGGATCTTACAATCCCCTCCCCTTATTGTTGCACTGTCCTCAGTGGAACTTACTTACACAACAACAACAAGATTTCCAAAATCTTAAAAAATATGCAGGTATTCTGCCCGCATAACATCGTCATGCTCCCATGTTGCGTCCTCAGGACCATATCAGGTCCACTGAACTTTTACATGCCCTATGGCTCGATTCCAAAGATTCTTTATTTTTCGGTCCAATATACACACCAGATGCACCTGAAAAGCGCTTTTATGCTCCACCTGAATCACATTCCAATCAATAACATGATTAGCATCATGTACATATTTCTTAAGAAATGACACATGAAATACATTATGTATTGACATGCATGCAGGAAATGAAAGCATATATGCTACTGGACCAATCCTCTCTAGGATTTCAAATGGACCACAATATCGAGCTGCCAACTTTGAACAATTTCCCAACTTCAGGGATCTTCTGTTGGATTTCACTTTTAGGAATACATGATCCCCTACTTTAAATTCCATGTGAGTTTTGTTCTTATCAACATAGATTTTATGCCTGTCTTGGGAAGCCTTCAAATTCTGTTTAATATTCAACATTTTCTCTTCCATTTACTTAAGCAACTCTGGCCTAACCATTTCCCTATCAGCTGGGTTGTCCCATCTTATTGGGGTGTTGCACTTTCTTCCATAAATTTCTTCAAACAGGCTCATCTTCAGTGATGCTTGATACCCATTGTTGTAGGAGAATTCTACCAAGTGTAGATAATCTTCCCATTTAGATGGTTTGTCCATCACATACATACTTAGCATATCCTATATCAGTTGGTTCACCCTTACTGCTTGCCCATCCGACTCAGGATGATATGCTGTGTTGAAGTTCAGATTTGTTCCGAACCCTTTGAATAACCCCTTCCAGAACTTTGATGTAAACTTTGGGTCTCTGTCAGACACAATTGTCTTGGGTACGCCATGCAAGCATGCTACTTCCTTCATATAAATATCAACAAAATTAGTTGCCTTATGAGTAGTCTTCATATGAATGAAATGGGAAACTTTAGTAAGCTTGTCCACCACCACCATGATTGCATCATGTTGCTTGCTTGTTCTAGGAAATCCCATGATGAAATCCATTGGTACAAATTCCCATTTCCACTTAGGAATGGGTAATGGTTATAGAAAAACTATTGGGTGTCTATGCTTAGCCTTAACCTTTTGACATTCCAAATATTTGGCAATAAAATCAACAATCTCCCTCTTCATGTCTGACCAATAATATTGGATTTTGAGCGTTGAAATTGTTTTCTGATATCCTGGGTCTGCTTCATAAGGTACATTGTGCATTTCTTTTAAAATCACACTCCTCAATTCAAGAGAGTTGGGTACATAAACTCTATTTTTGTACAAGAGTATTCCATCAATTCCCAATTCATAATCCTCAACCTTTTGCTGCATTTTACCTTGCTGCAATTTTGTTACCAATTCCACGTATTGCAAATCTGATTTTGCAGCCTCTACAAATCTATCTTTCAAATATGATTGGTACATGGTAATGGATGTATCATGCAACTCATGCACTCTTCTGATGAGTGCATCAACCACTTTGTTCTCTTTCCCCTTGATACACTTTATCTCAAAGTCATATTCACTGAGAAACTCTAACCATCTACTTTGCTTGGCATTTAGAGTTGGATGATCAAACAAATACTTCAGACCATTATGGTCTATCCTCAAATCAAACATCTTTCCCATGAGGTAGTGCCTCCACTTCTTCAAAGAGTTTACTATGGCTTCCAACTCCAAATCGTGAGTGGCATAGAGCCTTTCATGCTCCTTCAAATTCCTTGATTCATAATATAAAACAAACCCATTTTTACTGAGGACTCCACCCATTCCTTCTTTACATGCATCTATGTATTCAATGAAGTCTTCATTTGGATATGCAATCCTTAGAATTGGAGCACTGGTTAACAATTGCTTCAATTGCTAGAAGCTTCTTTCACATTCTTCTGTCCATTGAAGCTTCTTCCCCTTCCTTTGCAAGGAAGTGATGGGGTGAGCTATTCTTGAAAAACTTGCAATGAACTTTCTGTAGTAACCAACTAGACCCATGAAGGATCTGAATTCTTTCATATTCTTAGGTGTTGTCCACCCTTTAATGCCCTCAATATTTTCAGGGTCCACTACTATCCCTTCTTTAGATATGATATGTCCCAAGTAGTGAATTCTGTTTTGATAAAATGAGCACTTTCTCAATTTGGCATACAACTGATGCTCTCTTAGCACTTGCAAGACCATCCTCAAATGATGCCCATGCTCTTCCTTTGAATTGGAATATACAAGGATGTAATCCAAAAATACAATGACAAACTTGTCTAAATATTCTTGAAAAACACCATTCATTAAGCACATGAAAACAACTGATGCATTTGACAACCCAAATGGAACCACTATGAACTCATAATGACCATACCTTGTCCTGAAGGTGATCCTATTGATATCTTCCTCTTTAATCCTTACCTGATGGTATCCTGACCTAAGATCTATCTTGGAAAATATCCTTGCATCCTTCAATTGATCAAACAGATCATCAATCCTTGGTAAGAGGTACTTGTTCTTTATAGTCAGTTTATTCAACTATCAAAAATCGATGCACAATATCAATGTCCCATCTTTATTCTTCACAAACAAGACTGGGGCACCCCAAGGTTACACACTTGGGCGTATATACCCCTTCTTCAGAAGTTCTTCAAGCTACATTTGCAACTCCTTCAACTCTAGTGTACTCATTTTGTAAGGAGTCTTTGAAAATGGAGCTGCTCCAGGCATTAAATTTATGGAGAAGTTAATATCTCTCTTTGGGGGTAGTCTTGGTACCTCCTTGAACGCATCTTAAAAGTCTTCTAGGATTGCATGATCTTCCAAATTTAGCACCTTATCCTTAGGTGCTTCTTCCATATGAGCTGCAAATATTTGACAACCTTTCTTGTAGCATTTATTCAACTGCATTGCTGAAATTTCTTTGATAGTCACTACAAGTGAATGCCTTGTTACGACAATCTAATATGGCATGGTGTTGGTCTAACAAATCCATACCAATTAGTAAATCATAAGAAACTATAGGAAATATGTTCAAATATTCCCTTGTGCTCAGTCCATTCATGTCCATAAGACACGACTTAACCATCTCATTGACTTTTAATTTGGCTCTAGTAGCCAGCTGCACCAAAAAATATTTTCCATGCTTTCTTCTTGGAAAATGAAAACTTTCCACCATATTAGGATATATATAACTATGACTAGCTCCTGAATCAATTAAAATAGTAATGGTTTGGTTGTTTATCATACCTTCCACTTTAATAATATGTGATTGATACTCTGCTTGCTTATTGTCCAAGGCTGCACATATCCTTGGTACATTTATGCCCATGTTCCCCACTATTTCATCTCGCTGAACATTATGAATATCTCTCACTTTTTCACTTTTGTGAGGACAATCTCTAAACATATGATCTCCTTTACAACCCCAACATTGAATAGGTGGCTTCCTTGGCCTTTGACCACCTGTCTCAATCGTTCTAGGTTCTCTATAATTTGGTTGTCCTTGATGATTATTTCTGAAGAATGGTGGCTTAATTCCCTTCTTCCTCTGATCCATCTTGAATTTCTTGTCTTCTCAAGCTTTTTGGAAATTTGGCCTTGCTTTTTTCTGATCATATAGGCACTTAGCTTGCCTTATGGTCTCCTTCAATGTTTTGGGATCACCACATTGTATTTTGTCATTGATGAATGGTGGAAAACCACTCAAATACATTTGAATCTTTACCATCTCATCCTTGATGAAAGATACATACTTCAAGAATTCTAAAAACCTTCTTTCATACTCATCAATGGACATACTTCCCATCTTGAGTTCAAATAACTCTTTCATTTTCTTATCACAATACCTCTTAGTCAAGTATTCCTTTTCAAAATACTTCTTGAATTCCCTCCAAGTAACATTTTTCTCTTTAATGTGCGGCAACTACACAAGATGATCCCACAACATGGATGCATTTACTTTGAGTTGATAGATGAAAATTCTTCCTTCTACATGAGAAGAATAATTATGCAATTGAAAATACTTTCTCATGCACAACAACCATGTCTCTGCATCTTCATCCTTGTTGGTGCAATTATATTCATAATATATTACCAAACATAAATTATCGACCGGGATTCGTAATCAACAGAGTTGTTAAACTATATGTGCCGATAATAGGTGGTTTATCCATGTCTGATGAGTATATCTTAGATAAGAAAACCATTTAGAAGCCAACACACACTTTTAAAAATAACACTCTTCACACAATTCAAAAGATGGAAAACAGAGCTCATAAAAAATATGATTCAAGCTCTTGCTTAGGTGAATAATATGTTCAGTGTAGGCTTATGAAGAAAAATATGAATTTTGACTCTGTCTCCAGGAGCAACTAAACTAACAAAAATTAGCACGATGTATATTATCAAAAGAAAGCATCAATCAATTCTAGAAGAAATAACACGTAGAGGAAGACACTCCATTGTAGGTGCATGTAGGGTGAGACATGGAGGTCTTGATTGTGCCTGTATTTGCAAGATGTAACCTAATCAATTCTGAAAAAAAAGAGGCTAAGTGTAGTGGGATGCTCCATTATAGGCTCATGTATGGTGAAAGATGGAGATCCAACTGTTCCTGCACTGCCACACTTTGCAATAAATTCTAATAGTGAAATCAAAATAAAATAATATGAAATCAAAATAACAAGTACATGAAATACAAATCTATTCTAATAATTTACAATGAGATTACTAAGCTGGATCGGTGGGCCCTTTCCGATTCCAACATGGAAGCTTTTAGATCAATAGATGCTAAATTCTAAAACACACACAGAATCAATGAATTCAAACTTCCATTAATCCTTAACAAGTAAATTTACAAAAACAGTCTATTCAGAAATCCAATCTGCAGCATAGAAAATCCTCCCCTCTTCCTCAGACCTATGAGGTCTTATTTATACATAAAATCCATGGAGGAATGGATGAAACCGAATCCCCAAACTCAAAAAATATTTTTTACAATTTTAGGATAAATCCCAAAAATATGGGTTTTTCATCAATTTGGACAGATTCAAGTTAGACATACACCCATATATTCTCAAACGAGTTTTGGAAAATTTCCCTCGATTTACTCAGTTTTCCACATTCTAGACAAAACCCATTTCGTAGAATTTCTAGATCTTATTCCATATGCATGGAAATTGAAGCGCAAGTTGGTAGTTTGAGATTTTTGATAACTTTTGAAGAATCATTCCCTCTAAGCTGGAGGTCCACATGTGTGATCTGAGTGAATTCTTCCTCACTTTTCCACATGTAAACACCTCTCTATACAAAACCCATGTCCCCTATTTTCTTCTAGAAGCATTCCAAAATTTTGAATTATTTCTAGTACCGGACTAGCACAATTGGTACTGGCCTAGCACAGTTGGTACCGGAATAGGCGCAGAGTTGGTACCATATCAGGTGTAGGTGGTACCAGATCACTGCAGTGTTGGTACTGGATCATGAAGAGTACTGTAATAGAAAATTTGGTTGTTGCATTACTGGACCAATGAAAGTACCGGATGAATCTCGAAGATGAGTACCTGATGAGGTGATGCCTGGTCATGAAGCTTCTTACATTAATCAAAGTAATTAGAAAGCATTTGAACATTAATTATTCAATTCTAACCATTAATAAACCACATTAATCATGACTAAATGAATATTACCTCATGTACAAAACAATTGTTAAATGACATGTATGTTGAGGAAAATAGGCAGAGAGTGCATATGTATGAGGAAAAATTTGTTAGGATATGGACAAGATAAGGCAATTGGAGGTGAAAAAAAAGAGGCTCAACATTTCCCCCATGCCTTATCCATTGCATGTCCTCATGCAACAATGATCTTCAAAATTTCAAAATTGATGATTCTCCTCACTCAATCAAGCATTCCCTGAAGTTCCACCTTTCTTCAGTTCCTTAAGTTCTCTTTTAAGTAACCTGTTATACAATATAAACTTACTAGCCTATGCTTCACACTTCTTACCCATGGAAAAGTAGTTATGATGGAAAAGTGGAGTCATGAGTAATAGATTAGAGCTGTTAGTGATTTGATGTTAAGTCTTATTGAATCTGTTGTGGATCATAGTTAGGAGAAAGGGATGAATGTGACTATAATATGATTATAGGATAGTGGCCAAGAGTTTTCATAACAACTTTGACTAATAGGCCCCCTAGATAGATTACCTTTAAAATAAAAGTGATATAATCATAGTTTAGATCTCATTTGAAGAGAGGAACACATAAAATAATACATCCCAAGATGATTAACTTGTTTCTTATCCAAGTTTTTAGAGATGAATTTATTCTTTCTTAGGTAAGGTGAATTACATATACTGAGGGTCCCACTTTCATGCAAACCTATTTATTTTAAATATAGAACCCTAAAGTGGATACTTGAAGGTTCTTCAAAACATCATCCGAGAGATATAAAGGTCATATCCTAGCCTTGATTTGATAATGCTTGCTTCAGAATGAGACCCAAGGGTTTTTGTTCAGTTTTAGGTGTGCCACTTGATGTTTTTTCCAACTCCCTTTACCCGACATAGCTCGGCTTCCAGCAGGCCTGTTCAGTACCCCAGCGGGTTTACCTTAGTACCATACAAGCATGGCCTCACTGCCAATAGGCCTATTCAGTACCTCGATGGGTTTGCTTGTACTCCCTGATACTTCCTTTTTATTATATTACTCAAAATATTTATAATGATGTATACTGTTCATTGAAAACTTTAGAGTATAAGGAAGGAAGGTAGTTCAAGAGTGTTTTAGAGTTATTAGGCACATAATTAATTTCTTTCAATTATCCAAAGGGTGACATCATCCACATTAGAATTAAATCTCAGCTATTCAATGTATAATGGAACATCTTGCATAATGACTAAGAGATCCCTCTAGTTAATCCTATTAGGGTTCTCATGAAAGTTCATTGAGGTTTGCAAGGGTGGTCCACCACATGAGGTTTTCATCAATACCTCCCAAGTGAAACTTGTAAAGATAAACTTGGATAAGAACTTGTTAAATCAACTAGGTTAGTATTAGACATAATGGTGCCACCACTTTTCAATGGATATTTCAATTATTAATCACTTTTTCTTAATGTTGAGGTAATAAGACAGGTGCACCCATTATCATATAGCGATAAATGTGAAAATATCTTCTTAAATGATAGCAAGGATGATTCATTTAGGGGTGAGTGTAACAATGTAGGAGGAAGATGTATATGAGAGTAAAGAACAGTTCAACACAAGACTTAAATGATCATTGATAGAAAGAACATGAAAATATTAGCTCATACCTCCAATTACCTGAAGTGAAAACAATGTTAATCACATGACAAAGATCATATCACTTTGGCATCAGTACCAGATAAGTAATGAAGCAGGTTTCTACAGTACCAGGACAGATAGTACTGGAACATGATAGTACCAGAACATGACAGTATCGAAACAATATTCTACTGTACTAGAATAGATAGTACCAGAACAGGATAGTACCAGAATAGAGTAGTACCAGAACAAAATTCTACAGTACTGGAACAGAGCAGCACCAAAACATANTTCAACACAAGACTTAAATGATCATTGATAGAAAGAACATGAAAATATTAGCTCATACCTCCAATTACCTGAAGTGAAAACAATGTTAATCACATGACAAAGATCATATCACTTTGGCATCAGTACCAGATAAGTAACGAAGCAGGTTTCTACAGTACCAGGACATATAGTACTGGAACATGATAGTACCAGAACATGACAGTATCGAAACAATATTCTACTGTACTAGAATAGATAGTACCAGAACAGGATAGTACCAGAATAGAGTAGTACCAGAACAAAATTCTACAGTACTGGAACAGAGCAGCACCAGAACATAATTTTGTAGTACCAGAACAAAATTCTGCAGTACCAGAACAAAATTATGCAGTACCAGAATAAAATTCTATAGTACTGGAATAGAGCAGTACTTGAAAAGAGAAGTACTAGAATAGAGCAGTACCAGAATATAATTTTGTAGTACCAGAAAAAAATTTTGTAGTACCGGAACATAACAGTACCAGAATTCTGGAAATGACTATCAAATTCCAGCACTGAACATGTTGATTTGGCCTCGCCGACGGAAGTTGCAAAAGAATATTAAGGTCTCAACAACCACTCCCCCGTGCCTAAGGTTTTTCATGGCCTCATGCAAACAATGTGAGACGCTAAAAAAATGATGCTCAGAGGGTTGCAGACATCTACTAAAAACAAACCAATAGAACTAATTAAAACTAAATTTTTATTCAAGCTTACAAATAGAAAATTCAAGGAAAATATCAAAAGTTGAATTATTAGCTATGAATAAAATAGTTTGGAATTAACATTCGGTTTTAATTTCTATTAAAAAGATCACTTAATCAATCATCCTTGTGAAATAGTGGTCTTAAAATAGATAGGTAATGATAAAGCACCGATGCATCTTTTTTAACAACTTAAGGAAAAAAAAGAAATTTAAACAAATAGGTCATGAAGCACTCCCTTAAGTGTTATCTTTCATTGAGAAGGATTTCTTCTCTACTTTTGAAACCCTTCCAGTACTATGTGTTCATTCGGAGGATGAAGAGATTACCTTCTCATAAAATTCCAAACAAAATTATCATAGCTTTTAGAAAGAAATCTACTATAGGAACAAAAGATCTTAAACTGATTTCTTTATTAGCTAGTACTATGTGTTCATTCGGAGGATGAAGAGATTACCTTCTCATAAAATTACAAACAAAATTATCATAGCTTTTAGAAAGAAATCTACTATAGGAACAAAAGATCTTAAACTGATTTCTTTATTAGCTTTTGACATTCCCATTTATGAAAAGTATGAAATATATGTTTCATTTCACTTATGTGCAAAATTTATTTAATTATTTACTTATCCTACTCTAATTGAACAAAAGAAAATGTCCTTCAAGTATAGGAATACTTCCAGTGAATCCATGTGTGTTACAGGGTTAGAAATATATCCATACTCGGGTTTAAAAGATAAATTTTAATGCATACCGAAGTATGAAGGACCAACTCCTTTGATGATGAGATCAAACAATAATGAAAATTAAAAGAGTAGTGTGACCTAATAACTAATTGGAACCATATTTCAATAGGATCATGATATTCTTGTTTCCCTTCTTTGTTTAGGTCACACAACATGTCCTCCTTTTCCATGCTATGTATATTATCTTTTTCAAGATGATTGGTTTTTGGAGTACATACAGGATCTGCTGAGAGACATGCTAAGAAATCCCCAAACTCAGGTTCCAATGGTTTCTCTCCATTGAATTATATCCATGATTCTTTAGTCTCCTCAACAAATTGATAAGAGGAATCCAAAGGGACTTCTAAATCTTCCAGTGGAGAGACAAATAAATTATTTACTGCTGTCAAGATATGCTCTTCCTGAGAGGCGGATATCCTAGCTACTGCTAGAATGTGAGAAATTTCTTGGAGGAACATTCTTCAATCTCTTGATCATCCTTGAATTACTATAGCTGGTTGATGATCCTTGTCTTGCAACACAAATTAGTACTCGGGGGTTCTTACGACACCCCAAAAATGATTTATCATCAAAGATTTGAATTTTAAAACTAAGAAACTAAAACTATTTGCAAAAATAAAACACACCAAACTTGAACTCCTTGCATTACTGGGACCCTGCTGTCACTAGGTTATCAGTTCGCACAAGTTAGCTCATCATAAATAAAACAAAATTTGCATAAATAAAATCACACTTTTGCATGAAAGGGAGAGGACAAACTAACTTTGGAGAAACCCCACTAAAGTGGATGCATGGGCTCTTCCCTCACGTCTTACCATATTCTCTTTTCCCTTAGGTCATCCATAAAACCAATCCAAAACTATTAAAGTAATTTAATTCAAATACTACCTATTACCATTTACCACTCCCCGACAATGACGCCAAAATGTTGGTGCAGTTATATGCATAATATATTACCAAACATAAATTATCGATCGAGATTCGTAATCAAAAGATTTGTTACACTATATGTTTCAGCAACAGGTGGTTTATCTATGTCTAATGAGTATAGCTTATATAAGAAAGCCATTTAGAAACCAACACACACTTTTAAAAATAGCACTCTTCACACAATTCAAAAGTTGGAAAGAAAAGCTCATAAAAAATATGATTCAAGCTCTTTCTCAGGTGACTAATCTGTTCATTGTAGGCTTATGAAGAAAAATATGAACTTTGACTCTGTCGCCTAGATAAACTAAACTAACAACAATTAGGACGATGCATATTCTCAAAAGAAAGAATCAATCAATTCTAGAAGACATAACAGGTAGAGGAAGACACTCCATTGTAGGTGCATGTAGAGTGAGAGATGGAGGTCTTGATTGTGCATGTATTTGCAAGATGTAACCTAATTAATTCTGGAAAAGAAAGCTAAGTGTAGTGGGATGCTCCATTATAGGCTCATGTATGGTGAAATATGGAGATCCAACTATTCCTGCATTTCCACACTTTGCAATAAATTCTAATAGTGAAATCAAAATAAAATAACATGAAATCAAAATAACAAGTACATGAAATAAAAATCTATACTAATAGTTTACAATGAGCTTGCCAATATGGATCGGTGGGCCCTTGCCGATGCTAACATGGAAGCTTTTAGATCAACAGATGCTAAATTCTAAAAGACACACATGATCAATGAATTCAAACTTCCATTAATCTTTAACAAGTAAACTTACAAAAACAGTCTGTTCAGAAATCCAATCTGCAACACAGCAAATCCTCCCCTCTTTCTTAGACCTATGAGGTATTATTTATACATAAAATCCATGGAGGAATGGATGAAACTGAATGCCCAAATTCAGAAAATAGTTTTTACAATTTTAGGATAAATCCCCAAAATCTGGGTTTTTCATCAATTTGGGCAGATTCGAGTTAGAGATCCACCCATATATTCTCAAACAATTCAAATTTTGGAAAAGTGCTCACTTATTACTCAATTTTCCACATTCTAGACGGAACCCATTTCGTAGAATTTATAGATCTTATTCCATATGCACAGAAATCGAGGTACAAGTGGGAAGTTTGAGATTTTTAATAATTTTTGTAGAATCATTCCCTATGATATAGGTTCACACGTATGATTTGGGTGAATTCTTCCCCACTTTTCTACATGTAAACATTGCTCTGGACAAAACCCATGTCCCCGATTTTCTTCTAGAAGCATTCCAAAATTTTGAATTATTTCTAGTATCAGACTAGCATAGTTGGTATCAGACTAGTACACTTGGTACCGAAATAGGCGCAGAGTTGGTACCGGATCGGGATGAAGTGGTACCGGATCACCACAGTGTTGGTACCGAATCAGGTGGAGTACCTGATTAGAACAATTGGTTGTTGCAGTACCAGACTAGTGGAAGTAGTAGATGAATCCCGAAGATGAGCACCGAATGAGGTGATGCCTGGTCATGAAGCTCCTTACATTAATCAAAGTAATTAGAAAGAATTTGAACATTAATTATTCAATTCTAACCATTAATAAACCACATAAATCATGACTAAATGAATATTAACTCATGTACAAAACAATTGTTAAATGACATGTCTATTGAGGAAAATAGGCAGAGAGTGCATATGTATGAGGCAAAATTGGTTAGGATATGGGACAAGATAAGGCAATTGGAGGTGAAAAAAATGAGGCTAACAAATCCTTCTTATGCTCCCCATCAAACATTGGAGGTTTTATTTTGTTCGTTTCTCCTTGTAGCTCATCCACCCCAGACCTCTTATGCTTCCTAATAGGGAATGGACTTGAGTTGTTGTGTACTCTCTTATTGGAATGCCCCGGGGAGTGTTGGTGATGTCTGCTATCACTTTTTGTTCTTCTTTGACTTCCTAATTTTCTTGAGCCACTCTCCTTATCCATTTTTTTTTCTATTCTTTCCAGGCTCTACATCAACTTTATGAGTTTCTCCTTGTTTCTCCCTGTATTTCATGAGTTTTTTGTTATCTTCCCGGTGAGTTTGGACATATTTTTGCAAATTTTTAATGATAATATTCATTCCCACGTCTTTATCTATTTCTCATCCATGCCCATTGGAGTTTGACCCTTCAACTCCCAGATGGACATCCATTCCTGTAGCTTCGTTTTCTGAACTATAATCATCTTGTGCCTCCTCCATTTCTATGCACTATGCGACAATTCAGTTCGCTTTGACAATTGTTGATTCTGCAAAATGTGCAGTCAATCAATTTTTTGTCAGGTTAATAGACTTTAAAATTTTTCTAGAATAAACCAATCTGATTCAATAAAAGCAATATCAGATTCCATTTTCAACAGGTCTTGGTTGTTCAAGAACCCCTTCGGGCTTCTATCTCTAAGCCCTGCTTTGTTTTGCAATAAATTTTTGGGCATTAGACCCTTTTTCTTCTGCCCTTGGTTTGCATGGGACCACAATTGTGACCCAGTGCTAATGATTTGGATGCTTATCCAGAGCCTTGAAACTTCGAGCTACGGGGCTTCAGAGGTTTCCCTTTTTCCGTGCATCCCAACATCACAAAACAATGAACTGTATAACGCGTGAAGAATCGTGGATCTACAGTTCACATTCCTTGCTCCAATCTATGGTGTATAGGAGCTTCAGAACTTTAGTGCTTCGGGCTTCGAGAGTTCTCAACCCATGTGAACCCACTTTTCCTTGAAGTGTCTATCCTCCAAAGGTTCTTAACTCACTAACGTGTGGCACACATCCCATGTGTCTGCATCATCCTTGGTGACATCAACAAGACCACATCACTTTGAGACTTCAGGACTTCAAAATATTTTACCTTAGCATTCCTCAAATCTCCCGAACTCTGAATTTCCCATATACTTTACCTTCTGGGGCCCACATGGTACAACTATCAACAATTAAGTTGGTGGCACGTGGCCCCACATGTCAGATTTCTTTTGGTTCAACAAGGTCATCAAAAATACCATTATGACTGACACATGGTAGGAATAAGGAAGTCCACATCACCCTGCATGATGTCATCATGCCATGTCACTTCAGGACTTTGGACTTTGAGAGATTTCACCTTAGCACACCCCCGTTTCTCCCAAACGTCGAATTCCCGAACAAGACAATATTCTAACATGCGTCTCCTTCAATGAATGGTCTGGATTTTCTCTGGACTTCGGGACTTCAGGAGCTTCCACTCTACTCACACCTTGTTTCTCACAAATGTCATATTCCTAAATAATCTTATCTCTTGACACATGTCCCTTTTGATGAGTGGTCTGGATGAACTCCAGACTTCGGGAGTTTGCACATCAACACACTCCATTTCTCCTGAACATCAAATTCCTGAACAAGCTAACTTGCCAACATGTGTTCCTTGCTTAGATTGATGGACATGAATTGCACAAAGTTCTCTTTGTCTTCTCTTCATGTGACCGAGAGTTATGACCTCGCCTTAACCTTTGGGTGCTTATCTCACTTTGCAAGATAGAGAGTCATGTTTTAATGGACCATGAAGATCAATGGCCATGAGTGATTGCGAAAAATCAACTTTCTCACTCTTTAATTTCCTTCCCGATCTCCGCAATGCGAAGATGCTCATCCATAGTGGTATCGATATCCACCGTTAATCTATTGATCTAGCATGATCAACGATCCTGAGGGATTGCAGAGTCTCAACTTTCTCATGCTTTAATTTGCTTTCCGATCTCCGCAATGGCTCCCCACCGTCTATCTCCCTTCAATGAGATCTGACAGCCGTGACTTAATCTTCGCTTGATCTGATGGCTTATCTTACTCTCACCCATATCTAACATCCCAACACCATGAATAATGTGATTTCTTTTCCTGTGGCCATTTCTTAAACTTGTTACACCTCCTATGTTTCCAAACATAGTCCAAGTATTCTCTCAATGCCCTTCTGGCACTTTGTACCTCAAAATTCTCTGGACTTTCTATGCCAAATTTCTCATTCATGGCCCATCCAGGTTCCGAGTAGAAACCATGGGCTCTGAACTTGAGTTTTATCCATTTCAACAACAATTCTTTTCTGAAACTTTTGCTTCAGCTTCCACTAACATGGCCCATCCAGGATTAGTGTTGAAACCATGGCTTTGATACCATTTTATAACGTCCCCAACCACCAACAAGCTAGGAAAACGTCACTTCCTGGACATCTCTCTTAGCTCTGATACCATTTTGTAAATTTATATGCATTCATATCTAATAAAAAATTAACAGTTACAACATTCTGTTCATGCCACTTATTCATGCAGATATAATCATTAAATTATTCTAACACTATATGCATACAAACGACATATTCTAACCATACACAAATTTGTATGGAAATAATAGTAATCCTACACATACATCATATATGATATATCTAGGCATTACTCATCAAGTTATAAAATATGTACAATTACACAACATACAATCAACCGAGATTTGGTAATTATCTTTCAATAGATGACCACCAACTGCGTGCAGACATTCCACGAACCTCCTAGCCTTAGACCACGCTGCTCATCATGCTCAAGAGTGGGTCACCCCCGAGCTAGGACTAAACTCCACCAAGCAAGGGATTCCTAGGGTTGGCAAGGGAAACATGAAATTCACACAGGTCAACAAGAAGGATTATCTCCTAGGGCCAACTCAAACTAAAATCCTACAACCTCTCATTCCCCACATTCATGTCCCACCCCAAGAAGTGTGCCCCTTCTCTGCTCAACAACCCTTTGGCTTCCCCACTTCCCTTTCATGGCTTCAGGAATATGCCAGACATGAATTCTCTGAGAACTATAAATGCAGTTGGGCTCCCTCTGGGAAAACACTTCCCCAACAACCTCTCTCACCTGGAGAGAGTTTCTTGTAGGCATGGAAACATGATTCTTCTATCCATGGGCTTGGAAACCCACCTCTGCAAACCAAAAGCATGATAACCTGCTTCTTCAGTCTAGCTTCTAAGTCAATTTCCGAAAATGTGATGGCAACAAAAAAGATTAGTATAGAACATATGGTGGCAGCAAGCCACACTCAGTCAAGGAAATGTGTGGGCTTCAACAACCAACAGTTAAGACACAACACGAATCAAGAAGTTACAGGGTGAGTCAGGCTTCACAGGAGACACAAGTGATAACTCAAGTACGACTGTAGGATTCCAAAGGTGTGTGATAGCTATAGAGATGATGATGATGGAGAACTAGTTCAATGTGTGAACCCCCGGTGAATCCAGAAGGGTGATTAACTTCTAGAGAATCATAAGGGTCATGAGAATGGTGAGGAGGAACCCCAATGAGCTATCTTTCCTAGCTATAAACTACATGCACCCAGGTTGACACATGTCTTCCTGAAGCTGCATGAGCTCCACTTAACACCCATTCCCCTTTTTCCCAAGAACTTAGGACAACACGACTTATGTCAACCATAGCCTTTAGGAAATAATAATAAAATATTATTCCTTTAGAGGTAAGCCCTCTATCTTATCCCCTATTCCTAGGCACTTAGCCCCCTTCCTTACCCTACCTAGTGGATCTTAGTCCCCCATAACTCTTTCTTCGTGGTCGGTCTACACAAAGTAGTGCAATTTTATTAATGATATGCATATTTACATATACAAAAATCAAGCTCATTGGCCTTAAGCATCTAGACTCTCTGGCCTAATAAACATATAAGTCTTCGAGCTTATAAACACTTGGCTCACCAACCTATAAACATAATTAAAATTTAGTAGAGGCTTGGCCTTGGGATGTTACAATATGCGAAATACATATACCAATATAACCATCAAAATTTCTCTAGAAATACATCAGGCTATCCATAACCAAATATCATAAACCCTTACATCAAACCATGTTCCATAAACTCACTTTTATGTAGCCTCAAGGATGTATCATTCATAAGACAATCATATACCAATACCACTAACAAGTTTCTCTCACATTACACCACAAGATATGCCAATAAATCGAACTAAATACACTGACAATATACTTCAATAGATCTCCCTCAAAACCATTCTACAACAAGCCCTAAAATTTCAAGAGGACATCCAATAGATTTACAAGGAAAACCCTCAACTAGATTCATAAGTTCAAAAATGCACGTATGAAAACCATACCTTTTTATTCTTGTAGCGTTCTGTTGCTGCGATTTTTCTACGATTTTTTTCTAATGCACTTTTTTTGCCGTGATTTTCCTGCCGCACTTTTTCTGCTGCAATTTTTTTACCACACTTTTTCTGCTGCGATTTTCCTGCTGCAATTTTTTTGCCACAGTTTTTCTGCCACAATTTTCCCGCTGCAATTTTTCTACCACACTTTTCTTGCTGCACTTTTTCTGTCGCAGTTTTACTGCCGCGATTTTTTTGCCGCACTCTTTTTTGCTGTTGTTTTCCTACCACGATTTATTTTCCGCATGTTTTCTATCACACTTTTCTTGCCGCACTTTTTCTGCCACACTTTTCTCTATCAATAATACCTGCCCAAATAACCTTTGACAAAATAGATATTCAATGATATTCAATAGGTGATTAAATGACAGATCTTTGCCTCTTATTTATACTTTCATGTGGCTTCCTCAAAGGGTTACCTTCTAACCATCTTAAACCACTTTCCTTATTTTAGGGCTAACCCACTTCTAACCACTTGTCCACTTAGTAATTTCTCCATTAACTTTATTATTTAAATAATTTTTTTGTATCCACTTTGACTTATAGTACACTCATCACTTCACTTTATTATTTACCTTCTAACCATCTTAAACCACGTTCCTTATTTTAGGGCTAACCCACTTCTAACCACTTGTCCACTTAGTAATTTATCCGTTAACTTTATTATTTAAATAATTTATTCTTTGCAACCACTTTGACTACTTTGACCTTTTGGGGCTTCTAGATGACTCATGAGGGTTCTTCAACTTCACATGGCCATAAATCTCTAACCATGAGGAGTTATGTGACGTTACACATACCACCAGAAATGGCATGACATGTACTATCCATCTAGAGTAGTCTTACCTTAAAATATATTAAAAATCATACCAATATACATAAAAAAAACCTTGGGTCCATTACCCAAAACTTTGTGCTACCGGAATTTTCTACCATACTTTCTTCAAGGGTTGACATCGATGATAACCAACCTAAATAATCAACAATCTCCCCCTTTCGAATTGATGGCAACACTCTGATGCAATACTAAAGTCATATCACTCATGTTCCCCCTGCGACCATCGCCCCCCCTGGAACCATGCCTCTGTGTTGTTTCTCCAAGAATTTACCTTTGCATATGATAAATATCTCCCCCTTTGTCATCAATGGAAAATGTATCTTTTCATCCAGGGCTACTGCCCCCTACCTGAACTGTCCTTGGGGATACTCCCCTTGAATGAAATCTTCCTAAAACTGATCTTCCAACCTGAACTGTCCTCTTTATGGTGCTTCCTCGTGTAAATCTAAGAAATATAAGATAAGAATTCAAAAGAATTCATTTTGGAGTATAAATTACTCTGATTCTCTGGCATAGATACTCAAAAGATTCACGTGGAATCATTGTTTTAAATATGTCTTCCACTTGTTCTTTTGTGCCCACATATTCAACTTTGATGTTATTTTGTGTAACTTGTTATCGTAGAAAGTGATACTTGGTTGGAATGTGCTTCGTCTTGAAGTGAATCATTAGTTTATTTGAGACACTAATGGCACTTGTATTATCACAATAGATTGGAATGGGATCATCATACTCAACCTTTAAATCTGTCAAAGTTTGTTTCATCCATAGAACCTGAGTACAACATCCTGCTGCTGCAATATACTCTTCTTCGGTTGTAGATAAAGATATTGATGATTATTTATTGCTTAGCCAAGATATTGAACACTCACCCAAGTAGAACGATGCTCCAATGATGTTTCGTCAGTCATCAATGCAACCTTTCCAATCTGCATCTGTGTGGGAAATAAGTGATAGATCCTTTCCTATTGGATACCATAATCCAAACTCTTCTGTTCCTTTGAGATATCTGAAAATCCTCTTCACTGCTAAGACATGTGATTCCTTTGGTGCTTCTTGAAATCATGACACTTGTCCAACTGCCTACATTACATCTAGTCTAGATGTTGTCACATATAGTAAGCTACTAATTATTGACCTGTATTGCTCTAGTATGTAGACTTTGAATCATCATCTTTGCTGAACTTGCAACTATTTTTCATAGGAGTGGTAATTGGTTTGAAATATTCCATTCCGAACCTCTTTAGCCTTTCTCTGATATACTTAGTTTGAGAAATAAAAATTCCTTGGTTGCTTTGACGTATTTGAAGACCCCGAAAAAAGGATAGTTATCCGAGTAATGAAATTTCAAATTCAGTCTGCATATCCTTTGCAAATATATGGCTTAACCTGTCATCATTTATTCCAAAAATAATATCATCAACATAAAATTCAATTAATAAAATACTATCTTGAGTTACCTTGATGTGGAGGTTGTTGTCTGCACTTCCTTTTCTGAACCCTGCCTACTATAGATATTTATCCAGTCTAGAGTACCATTCTCTAGGAGCCTGTTTTAGACCATACAAGGCCTTCTTCAATTTGCACACGTAATCTGCATTCTCTGACAACTTAAATCCTTTTGGTTGTTCGATGTAGACTTCTTATTCATCTTCTACTTCTTCTTCGCAAATTTGTTCCATTGATTCATTTTCTTCTTCCTTTAATTCTTGTCCACCTGTTTCATCAATTGTTACATTGATGCTTTCTACAACTTTGTTCAACCTCCGAATGTAACACTTGTATGCTTTCCTTGTACTTGAGTAACCAACAAGTAATATTTTGTCCACACGAGAGTCAAACGTTCCCATTTTGCCATATTCTCTTTTGATGTAGCATTTGCTTCCAAATACTTTGAAGTGATTCACATTTGCTGGTGTTCCTTTCCATAGCTCGTAGAGATTTTTATCATTGTTGTTTCTGAGCATTACTCTATTTTGAATGTGAATTTTTTTATGCATTACATGTGTCCAAAAAATATCTGTCAATTTTGAATCCATTAGCATTGTTCGATCCATTTACTTTGTAATTATCATTCATTATGATAATGTTCCTTTGTCTCTGAACCAATCTATGAATCCATGTTTTCTTCCACTATCATATATATGTCCAAACCTGCTAAGTGTTCTTATGAATCCATCTTTGTCCATACTATCCAAGACTCTACTGCACAGCTGTCCATAATTTTGACCCATTTATCACTGTACTATCATGAAGTATTCACTACTACAACTGATTGTACTTCTTCTAACCGACTGCTCTGAATCTGTCTATTCAAACTCTGCAATATGCTCGAAGGATGGTTCTTTGGTCTATCACAACTATCACATAGATTCCCCCTGTCTAAAATTCCTGTTACCTGGGAGTCTCTAAGCTAGATGGATCAAAACAATTCCTTCTCTGATGCGTATTCATTGGTAGATTCATCATCTCTCTGAGCTATGAATTATTTATTTCTTTCTGTGGATTCATCTTTCACTACAATTCATGAAAGTATAATCTCTTGAATTTTTTCCTTATTTACCTGTTCTTCTTTTCTTTCAGTTGTTTTCCAAACCTTTATGTATCTCTCATCTTTCTTTTTCTCTGTAGAATTTTCTTCATCTCATTTTATTTCCAATCTTGCGATCTACGAGATCTGGCCTTTGTTCACTTGTTCTTCATGTTTTCTTATCCATACTTTCTTACATCTGATATCAGTGTTCTCTTTCATGTAAGTATCGATCATGCTTCTACAATCACTTGCTTTGTGTCCATAGTTATGAAATTTGTAACATTCAATGTTACATGGGCCACATAAGCATTTCTTGCTTCAACATTTCTTTTATAATCCTTGGAATATGCAACCTTATTTCCAAAGTTAGTACAATAAAAACAATGACCATAAAATAAATTTGCATACCTGGGAGTGAATGATCTTCTTTGTGGCGTAGTCATTCTAAATTTTTTCTTTGACTGATCATGATCATGATTGAAGCTTCTTTGTGGCTTGAACATGGATGGTCTTCTTGAATATGTATCTTCAATAGTTTTCTTAGATTCCGGTTGACCATGATTCCTTCATTTCAGTACTTCTGCATAACTCTTTCTATTTTCTTCATTCTTATTTTCTATCAACCTAGAGTGCTTCTCTTCATTCACTATAACTGATGTGGATGTTTCTGTCTCTTCAACGTTCTTGCTGAGATTGACGATTTTAATTCTCAATGTGACAAGTTCTTCTTCAAGCTTCTCAACCTCTTCTTATTTCTTCATTATCCGAGACTTCATGACTTATTTAATTCTTTTCACTTCTTCAAGATGAATTTTTAATGTGATTATTTCTTCTTCAATTCCTTTCTCTTCTTGACCAAACTCTACCTCAAGTTGGTTTAGATTGTTAGTTCTTTCCTTAAGATGATCTGTCAATATCTTCTCTCCCATTTATGCTTCTTCCTTATGTGCTTCTATGTTGGATTCCAAATAATTCTTTTGATATTCAAGATTTTCTTCGATCTTTCTGGCTTCTTCTAGCTGAGTTCTTAATTTCTCGATGACCTGTTGGGATTCTTCAAAAATATGAACACTTTCCTTTTGTTTCATCAATTCTTTCTCGAGTGACTTGTTTTCTTCTCTTAGTTCATCTAAAACACTAATAAATTATGCTTCATAGTTGTCTTCCTTTTCAATTAGTTTTTCTGTCTCATTTCCTTCATGGCATTCTATTTCAAGATGTATGCATTTTTCACAATTAAAGAAAAACAACATACCTCTGGTGATTATGTACTCTTCATCTTCTGAATATGTTTGACATGGTGAACATAATTCTTCTTGATTTGTATCTGCATCTTCTTTGGCATTTTTTGAATCTGCAATGGGTGAATAATATATTTCATGTAACTTATCCCAAATTTATTTGGATGATGAACATTTACCAAAGTTTTATCTTACCAGATTAGGTAATCCTTCACAGATGAAATCCATTGCTATTTTGTTATTCTTCTTCAGTTCCTTCTTGGTTACAGTCTTTGCCCTTTTTGAACTATCATATCTTGTGATAATAGATAGACAAATATAATGTCCCTGTGCCTATTAAAATACTTTCATCCTTCTGCTCCACATCTCATAATTTAAACCATTCTGACCATTAAACATTGGTACTCCATTCTCAGAATAATCCATGATCTCCTTCCAGTGGTTAAAATATTTCCTGAAGGAACCTGCTCTGATACCAATTGTTGGATTACTACGAGGGGGGGTGAATTAGTAATAGAGAAATTTAATTCCTTTTCACCATAAAATGCAAGTGTTATATCAATGTAGCATTATCACCCAATAGTTGTAGAGTAAATAAACAATGAACAAATGGGAAATCACACACATACACACTACACCAGTGTTTTACGTGGAAACACAAAGCGAGAGAAAACCACATAATGCTTTTTCTTATATGTCTTTAAGAATTACATTCATTGGAAGCACCAACTTCCTTTGTTTTCTAGCTGCAACTGGAAGGAGGCTCCAACCCCCTAGTTTCTCAGGCTACAACCTAAAGGAATCTCCAACTCCCCAATTCTCTAGCTACAACTAGAAGGAGGATACAACCCCCTAGTTTCTTAGGCTACAACCTGAGGGAAGATCCAACTCCCCAATTCTATGGCTACAACTGGAAGGAGGCTACAACCTGCTATGTTCTCTGGATACACCCGGAAGGTGGTTGCAACCGCCTATCCTTGCCCCGTCCAACCACCCTGTTGTATAAGTAGAATGATGGAACCAATGCCACACTATCACTATGAGATATACTGCTATAAACCTGTACCAATCAACCTGAACTAAACAACCTGTACCAATAACCTGAACCATGCATCAACCATGCATCAAATTGTACCTCAACCTGTAATCAATCTGTACCATAAACAAGTGCATCAACCATGCACCAAGTTGTACCAAACAACCTGTAATCAACCTGTACCATGAACAAGTGCATCAACCATGCACCAAGTTGTACCAAACAACTTGTAATCAACCTGTACCATAAACAAGTGCATCAACCATGCACCAACCTATACCTCAACCTGTACCATGAACAAGTGCATCAACCATGCACCAAACCTATACAAATAACCTGTCACAACAACCTATCCAAACAACCTATCACAACAACCTGTCTCATCAATATTATCAACCAAATCATATCTACTCACCAAGATCAATCACCAAGACAACTCTCAAATATGTGCATCAACCAAGCATAACACAACTCATAATCATCACCAAGATCAAAATGTGCTTCTAATAATATACCAATACAAGTATGCTATATCATCCATAAACCAGGTGTCAAAAATACTACTAACAAGTGCCTCCAACCATGTACCAAGTATGTACCAATCATGTATCAAATACACATAAAATATGACTCATCAAGATGTACCAACATCATCAACTATACACCTCATGTATGTGCCAAATCATCAACTACTTGTCTCAACCATGTACCCAACATGTACCTCAACCATATGCCAAATGCATATACCAATATAACCATCAAAAGTTCTCTAGAAATACATCATGCTATCCATAACCAAATACCATAAACCCTTACATCAAATCATGTGCCATAACCTCACTTTTATGTAGCCTCAAAAATGTATCATTCATAAGACAATAATATACCAATAACACTAACAAGTGTCTCTCACAATGCACCACAAGACATGCCAATAAATCAAACTAAGTGCAATGACAACATACTTCAATAGATTTGCCTCAAAACCATTCTACAACAAGCCCTAAACTTCCAAGAGGGCATCCAACATATTTACAAGGAAAAACCTCAACTAGATTCATAATTTCAACACTACACATATGAAAACCATACCTTTTTCTTCTTGTAGCATTCTGCTACCATGATTTTTCTGCCATGGTTTTTTTGCCGCACTTTTTCTGCTGCACTTTTCCTGTCGCACTTTTTTTACTGTGGTTTTTCTGCTGCACTTTTCCTGCCATGATTTTCCTGTTGCACTTTTTCTTCCACACTTTTCTTGCCACACTTTTTCTGCCGCACTTTTCCTGCTACAATTTTTCTGTCACAGTTTTCATGCTGCAATTTTTCTGCCGCAATTTGTTTTTGCCGCAGTTTTCCTACCATGATTTTTCTGCCGCACTTTTTCTGTCACACTTTTCTTGCCTCACTTTTTCTGTCACACTTTTCTTGCCGCACATTTTCTTGCACACTTTTATCTATCAATAATACTTTCCCAAATAACCTTTCACAAAATATATATTCAATGATATTCAATAGGTGATTAAATGAGAGACCTTTGCCTCTTATTTATACTTTCATGTAGCTTCCTCAAGGGGTTACCTTCTAACCATCTTAACCCACTTTCCTTATTTTATGGATAACCCATTTCTAACCACTTATCCACTTAGTAATTTCTCCATTAACTTTATTATTTAAATAATTTCTTTTTTATCCACTTTGACTTATAGTACACTCATCACTTGACTTTATTATTTACCTTCTAACCATCTTAAATCACTTTACTTATTTTAGGGCTAACCCACTTGTCCACTTAGTAATTTCTCCATTAACTTTATTATTTAAATAATTTCTTCTTTGCAACCACTTTGACTACTTTGACCTTTTGGGGCTTCTAGATGACTCATTAGGGTTCTTCAACTTCACATGGCCATAACTCTCTAACCATGAGGAGTTATGTGACGTTCCACATACCATCAATAATGGCATGAAATGTACTATCCATATAGAATAGAATTACCTTCAAATATATTAAAACTCATACCATTATACATCAAACAAACTTGGGTCCATTAACCAAATCTTTGTGCTACCAGAATTTGCTATCGGACTTTCTTCAAGGGTTGAAATCAATGGCAACCAACCCAAATAATCAACACCTCATTCTTAAAACTCCAAATGGTATTTGATATTTTCATCATCTTTGCATAGTGGTGCAGACCTCCTATCCTCGGGCCGAGATCCGCGTAAGATATTCTCTAAACCATGACAAGGGTTAACTGAACTCCTTGTTTAAGCCCGCAAATGATTTTAGGTCTCTCGAGTTGGGCACTTTGAATCCAATGCCACAAACCTTGGCAATAGCCGAAATGTGAAATTGTGAATGGGATTAAGGTGCAAGACCCCTCTTCAGCCCCTTTTCCAATATGATCACAACCAAGCCTTAACGCAAGCACCTTTCACAACTCATGACTTCGCGAGTTAGAGCGCCAAACTCTTGTGCTCTTTCCTTGCGAATCCCCAAAACATGATATGTTAATGAAGGTTGACTCCACCCAAAGCAATGGGTGCATTCCACCCGTCACCTCTATTTACTCTTCTTACGGAGTGGGTCCTTGACACCTGTTCGCATGAGTCTTCGGCTTTCGCAACTTTGAGAGAACAACAAAAATCCATTCCTCTCCCTCTACAAATCCCTGACTCTAAAATCGTGGCTTCGATGAGATTGATGGATTTGTGCCTCCCTCGATCCAATGGTCTTGGCTATATCAAGATTTCACAACCTGGAAGTTTGAAACTCTCAAATTCAAACTTGAACTACTCCACTTCCCGATCCCCAATATGGCGAATTCACATATGAGATCAACGGTCCTCATTGATCCAGATCTAACGGTCACTACTCCTCTTAAGATTATGGGTGTTGAAAGACTCTTAGTCTTAATCCCTCTACCGGTCTATCAGATCCAACAACTCTCGGAACTTCGACACTTCACGACTCCTAGGTGATGGGTTTCTTTGGCCTCTAACCACCTTGCAACTCCTGAAAATCCTACGGTCCTCGCGATATCGCGAGTTCTCCACAGAGAATTCAGACTGCCCGTTTCAACTCCTTAAGGACCTCTGGCCAAACGACTTGGTGTCCTCCCTCTTGAACTTGAATTCGATGAGACAATTTTGACCTCTGCTTCCCTTTGAACACTTCAGAGGTTCTATCCCTTCAGAGATTTCTCTTGTGAACTCAAGGCTTCCAAAGGGGTCCCTGCACGTACTCCTTGCGACAATTTTCAAATAACCTCTAGTTATTTGGGTCTTCGACTCTATGCACCTCTTGCGACAGAGAATTATTAAAATCCTCTGTGAGTTTGAAGTAATTCATTCCCTTCTCCCAGCCTGTGCACACTTTGCACAGCTCTGTGCTCTGCTAGCACTCTTGCCTATAAAGACACATATTGAATCTCCTTTGAGAGTTCTGAGATGAAACTCAGGGCCTAGTCAACGCACTCCTTGCGGACCCTCCACTGCACTCTTTGCAGGAGTTCTCAGAAAGAGAAACAACTGAAACTCATTCTCCCTTTATCCAGAATTCAAACATTCAACATAGAATTCTAGATCTTGCACACACACATATCATTGAAGAAAAATGCATACAGAGAATGCAAACAAGCCTGCAACATACCATTTAACAGGTGGATCCAATAACCATAACAACACATAGATTGGAATCAAATATTTCTTCTATTAATTCTAGTGCTCCTATACATGGAAAAGAACAACAACTAGAATGCATAAAATTCTCTGTTCTCCTCTATTCTTCTCTGTAGGTCTACAACATATGAATTTTGAATTATGTTACAATGATAGAAGGGTTGAGGGTGTCTATCATCCATTTTCCCTCCTATGCTCCTAAAATGTCTAATATATTAAATTAAATCTACCTACTTGCATTAAACAGACTTAAATGCCTATTACATTCGATGGATAGGAACATATGCTCCAAAATTAGTTTGGATCTTCAGATATAAATGCGACTGCACTTTCCTCCCACCCATTACATTAATGCTTCAGATTTTAAGTTTCAAATTTTTTTCAAAAAAATGTGTTCAAATTACATCTACGCATCCAACTATCTCTTTGTCTAGGCACATGCTTTGGCTTTCCATGATGCTCCTACATCATACTCCCTCGCTTGAAAATTTTCATGAACTTATGTTCATGAGTTCCTTCACTGTTTTCCCATGCTTTTGAATTGATGCTTCCTCCTCCCAACTGGCATCTTCAACTGGATGTCCTTTCCACTTGACCAATTATTCAAAATACTCTTTTCTCCTGGTCTTTCTGCTAATTCTCTTGTCAATTATGCTTTCCATCTGTGGATTTTCAGCTAGAGGCATTTGTTTCATCCATAGAATTTCTTCTTGTTCATTCTCCGCTCCTACTTCTTTAGCTCTGTAAGGGTACAAATCCACGACATTGAATATCAATGAGATTCCGACCCCATCGGGTAATTCAATCTCATACGCATTTGCCCCAAATTTTCTTATGACCCTACATGGTCCAATTTTCTTCATCTTCAGCTTATTGTATGTTCCCATTGGGAACCTTTACTTCCTCAAATGCGCAAGAATAAAATCACCAACTTCAAATTGAAGTTCTCGCCCATGTTGATCTTCTCTACGCTTGTACTCTTGACTTGAACTCTGCAATCACTCCTTGGTTTTGCTATGAATCTCCTTAATTTCTTCTACAAAATCCTCTGCACTAGCACTCCTGAACTCATCTTGTTCTGAATCTTTCAATTCAGAGACTCCCCTTGGCTGCATTCCATATACAATTTGGAATGGAATCTGCCTTGTTCTTCTATTGAGTGAATCATTGTAAGCAAATTCCTCTTGTGGCAGAATGTGATCCCATTGACTATGGTGTTCAATCACTAAGCTTCTTAACAAATCTCCCAAGCTCCTGTTCACGACCTCTGTCTGTCCATCTGTATAAGGATGATACACTGAGCTAAAAGATAATTTTGTCCCCAACTTCTTCCATAAGGTCCTCCAAAACTTCCCTACGAACTTGGTATCTCGATCAGAAACGATACTCCTTGGAAGGCCGTGAAGTCTGACGACTTCCTTGAAAAACAGGTTTGCAATATGAGTTGCGTCACTGGTTTTCTGGCATGGTATGAAATGTGCCATATTTGAAAGTCTATCAACTACCACAAAGATCGAATCATATCCCCTCTGTGTCCTTGGCAGTCCTAATATGAAATCCATGCTCACTGCATCCCACAACCTTTTGGGTATGGGTAATGGATGATATAACCCTGTGTTTTTCCTTTTTCCCTTCGTGTGCTGACAAATTCTGCACCTCTCGACAAATTGCTTCACATCTATCCTCATCCCTTGCTAGTAATATGAGCCATTCAAATTTGAGAACGTTTTGTCATGGCCGAAGTGTTCAACCAATCCTCCACTGTGCTTTTCCTTCAACAAATTCTCCCTCATGTAGCACTTCAGAATACATAGCTGATTTCCCCTGAAGAATAGTCCATCTTGGATCATGTACTCTATCCATTGGCTTCTGTCCCTAAGAATTGGATTCTCAGACACCTCATATGTCTCTTTGAAATTTGGATCATCCCCGTACATTTCTTTGAGGTTATCAAAACCCAAAGTCTTAACTCTAAATTCCTGCATAAGAAAACATTTCCTTCTTAAAGCGTCAACAACTTTGTTAGCAGTTCCAGAAATATGCTTAATCACAAAAGTAAAATTCTGCATGTATTCAACCCATTTAGCATGTTTTTGGTTCAACTTCTCTTGTCAAGTCATGAATTTCAAAGCGTGGTTATCCCTGTACAAAACAAATGCTTTTGGAACCAAATAGTGCCTCCATTTCTTCAACGCTTGTATGACTGCGTATAATTCTTTTTCATACGTGGAGTACTTAATATTTGTTTCATTCAGTTTTTCATTGAAATACATGACCAACTTGTTGTCTTGGCTTAAGACCGCTCTAATGGAAAATCCACTCGTGTCACACCTGACCTGGAATGTCTTGCTGAAATCTGGCAAAACCAGAATTGGTTGCTCAGTGATCTTCTTCTTCAGCAGGTTGAATCTCTTCTCCACTTCCTTCGTCCAGTGAAAAGATTTATGTCTTTTATTCACTATATCCATCATCGGTGCACTAATTCCATTGAAGTTTCGGATGAATTTCCTATAGAAGCTAGACAAACCATGGAAGCTTCGAATTTCAAACACACTCTTTGGTGATGGCCAATCCTTAATCGCCTTTATCTTTTCCATATCCATTTTCAATTCATTTGTAGAGATAAAAAAAACCCAAATAAATGAGTTATGTCCTCATAAATGACAATTTCTTCATGTTGATCAACAATTTCTCTTGTTGTAACCTTCTCATCACTACATCTAAATGCTTCAAATGCTCTGCTTCACTTTTGCTGAAAATTAATATATCATCAAGATATATAATGACAGATTTTCCAATGAAATCCTTCAGGACTTCGTTCATCAACCTCATGAAAGTACTGGGCACGTTCGTCATGGAAAATGGCATGACAAGCCATTCATACAACCCTTCATTCACCTTGAATGTTGTCTTCCATTCATCACCTTCTCTCATTCTAATTTAATGGTATCCACTTTTCAAATAAATCTTTGAAAAAAACTTTGCTCCACTCAAGAAATCCATCAAATCATCCATCCTTGGCAATGGGAACTGGTACCTGATGGTAATTTTGTTGATTTCCCTTGATTTTGTACACATTCTCCATCCACCATCCTTCCTTGGGTTGAGCACTGTTGGAACAATGCATGGACTCAAGATCTCCCGAATCAATCCTTTGTCCATTAAGTCCTGGACTTGTCTCTTAACTTCTTCATTTTCCTGTGGCATCAACCTATAAGATGCTTTGTTCGACAAACTAGCTACAGGTATAAGATCGATATGATGGCTTATACTCCTGATAGGTGGCAACGAACAAGTTAGTTCATCCACTACTATATCAACAAATTCTTCCAGCAACTCCTAGATTTCTTTTGGTAAATCATCAACCTAGTGCTGTTCAAAACAATTCTGGGCTTCCTAACCAAAATGAATTGCATGTCTTCCTTGTTCTTTACTTCCTTAAGAAGTTCCTTCCCACTCATGAGAAGTACAGTGTTTCTCATCTCTGTTTTCACCTCTTTATCCTTAATTGGCAGCAACATGTGCATCCTACCATTTTTCTCCAGAGTGTATGTGTTCTTTCTCCCATCATGCACCACATTTTTGTCATATTGCCACAATCTACCCAGCAATAGATGACAAACATCCATGGGAATGACATCACATAATAACTCATCTTTATATCCTACTATTTTAAATTCAACTAAACACTGTTTAGTGACATTTACCTGATGTCCTTTTTTTAGCCACAAAACTTTGTATGGGCTTGGATGTGCAACAGTATCCAACACCATCTTTTCTACTATTTCCATAGATACAAGATTATCTGTGCTACCATTGTCCACTATGACCTTGCATACCCTATCTTTGGTTTTGCAAGCAGTCTGAAAAAGACTATTTCTTTGGGCTAGGTTCTCTAGCTCCTTCTCTGGTTTCAAGAGAACTTTTTGCATCATCAAAGATCTTCTTCCCTCAACGTCCTCTGCCTCAAAATTCCATCCTTGAGCTTTGAAAATGTGAATTTCACCACCATCTTTCTTCCTATCTGGACACTCATAGGATTTATGTTCGATTTTTCCACAGACAAAGAATTTCACTTCACCTCCTCTACCTCTTCCTCTTCCTCTGGCTTGAGGAAAAGTATTTTTATTAGCATACTGCCTCCCCTATGAGATTCCTCCTCTCTCAGATTGAGTTTGAGGTTTCTTCCCCTCTTCTTTAGGTTTCTGAGTTCTATCCTGGGAAATTGTCTTGCCTCTGCTTTGACTTCTACCTCAGCCTCTTTGACCTTGCTTTCAGCTCAGCTTCTCTTCATCTTTCAGAGCCAACTGATAAGCATCTTCTACATTTCAGATGGTCATCATGCTCATCTCATACTGAATGTCATATTATATACCATTCATATACCTGACAACTTTCTCATCATCACTTTCCCGATGACCTTCTATGATCTTTATCCTATAGAACTCTTCAGTGTATTCTTTCACTGACATCATCTTCTATCTCAAATTTTTCATTCTCCGAAATAGATTTATTTGATAATCCATGGGTATAAACTTGGCTTTCATTTTTTCAACCATTCTATCCCAGATCTTGATTTTATGCTTGCCCTTGCAACGTCTTTCATCTTGCAGTTCATCCTACCATAGTGCTGCATGCCCTTTAAGTCTAGTAACAATAGGTTTGACTTTCTTGTCTTCCTCGACATCCTCATAGTTGAAGTGTTTGTCTAGAGCTCTAATCTAGTCTAGAAGCTCTTCAATGTCTAGGTTGTCTTCGTACATTGGAATGTTTATTTTTGCCCTAGCACCTATCTTTGCAACAACCCTAAATAGGCATTCTTCTATGGCATCTTTGACTGCAACTTCTTCTCCTTTGTTTTCACCTTCATTTTCACTTTCAGCTTCGCTGATATCCCCAACGTCAACTATTCGCCTTTGTGATGTCTCCATAGCATCAAGTCTTGCATGTAATTCACACATTTCTCTTTCCACTGTTGGATTAGGTATGGGCCTTTCTCTTCTTCTCGACGAAATTGTTGTAAAATTCCTCTTTTCTCTTTGATGTAGAAAGCAAAGAATTTGTTCTGGGCTCTGATACCACAACTGGTGCAGACCTCCTGCCCTCAAGCCGAGATCCATGCAGGATCTTCTCTAAACCATGACAAGGGTTAACTGAACTCCTTGTTTAAGCTCGCAAAGAATTTTGGGTTTCTCGAGTTGGGCACTTTGAATCTAATGCCACAACCCTTGGCAATAGCCAAAGCGTGAAATTGTGAATGGGCTTAAGGTGTAAGCCCCTTCTTCAGCCCCTTTTCCAATATGACCACAACCAAGCCTTAATGCAAGTACCTTTCACAAATCGTGACTTCGCGAGTTGGAGCACCAAACTCTTGTGCTCTTTCCTTACAAATCCCCTAAATGTGATATGTCAACAAAGTTTGACTCCACCCAAAGAGACAGGCACATGCCACCTGTCACCTCTGTTCACTCCACTTATGGAGTGGGTCCTTGCCACCTGTTCGCATGAGTCTTCGGCTTTTGTAACTTTGAGAGAACAACGAACAACCATTCCTCTCCCTCTACAGATCCATGACTCCAAAATCATGCCTTCAATGAGATTGACGGCTGTGTCCCTCCCTCGATCAAACGGTCCTAGCTGTATCGAGATTTCACAAACCGGAAGTTTGAAACTCTCGAGTCCAACCTTGAACTACTCCACTTCTTGATTCCCGATATGGCGAATTCACATACAAGATCAATGGTCCTCGTTGATTTGGATCTAACGGTCACTACTCCTCCTAAGCTTATGGGTGTTGAAAGACTCTTAGTCTTAATCCCTCCACTGGTCTGTCAGATCCAACTACTCTCAGAACTTTGTCACTTTGCGACTCCTTGGTGATGGGTTTCTCTGGCCTCTAACCACCTTGCAACTCCTACAAATCCTATGGTCCTCGTGATATCGCGAGTTCTCCACGGAGAATTCAGACCGTCTGTTTCAAATCGTCAAGGACCTCTGGCCAAACGACTTGGAGTCCTCCCTCTTGAACTTGACTTCAGTGAGATGATTTCGACCTCTACCTCCATTTGAACACTTCAAAGGTTCTATCCCTTATGATTTTTTACTTGCGAACTCAAGGCTTCCAAAAGGGTCCCTGCGCGCAGTCCTTGCGGCAATTTTCAAATAACCTCTGGTTATTTGGGTCTTCGACTCTGTGCACCTCTTGCGACAGATAATTATTCAAATCCTCTATTAGTTTGAAGTAATTTGTTCCCTTCTCCTAGCCCACACACACTTTACAGGGCTCTGTGCTCTGCTAGCACTCTTTCCTGTAAAGACACAGATTGAATCTCCTCTGAGAGTTTTGAGATGAAACTCAGGGCCTGGTTGACGTACTCCTTGCAGAACCTCCACTGCACTCTTTGTAGGAGTTCTCAGAAAGAGAGACAGCTGAAACTCATTCTCCCCTTATCTAGAATTCAAACATTCAACATAGAACTCTAGAGCCTGCACACACACACAACATTGAAGAAAAATGCATACAAAGAATGAAAACAAGCCTGCAACATACCATTTAACATGTGGATCCAACAACCATAACAACACATAGATTGGAATCAAAGCTTTCTTCTGTTAATTCTAGTGCTCCTATACATGGCAAATAACAACAACCAGAATGCATAAAATTCTCTGTTCTCCTCTATTCTTCTCTGTATCTCTACAACATATGAATTTTGAGTTATGTTACAATGATACAAGGGTTGAGGGTGTCTATCATTCGTTTTCCCTCCTATGCTCCTAAACTGTCTAATCTGTTAAATTGAATATACCTACTTTCATTAAATAGACTTAAATTCCTATTACATCTGGCAGATAGGAACATATGCTCCAAAACCAGTTTAGATCTTCGGATATAAATGCGACTGCACTTTCCTCTTACCCATTACATTAAGGCTTCAGATTTTAAGTTTCAAAACATTTTCACAAAAACGTGTTCAAATTACATCTATGCGTCCAACTATCTCTTTGGCTAGGCACGTGCTTTGGCTTTCTACGATGCTCCTACATCACATAGTTGTGAAAAAATTAGGTGTTTTCATCTCCCCGTGCTACCCAAGTTGCTCTAGTTTTTTGCCTCCATTTTGATTCTTCCTAGTCAATAAAATGTCTTTTTCATGGCTCCAAAATATTTAAGTTACTTATCTCTTCTTCATTAAAAATTACATTCATGTTAGGTTTGAAAATGTTATAAATTTTTTCTTTCAGTGTCCATGTCTACTCTTATGGATCCTTGAGTTTGGATTTTGCCCACTTAACAAATTTATTTTTACAATTTTAAAATTTTCACTAAATTAAAATGTAACATATTCCTCCAACCGATCGTCCATATGTTTCCATTCACTATCACACAAATCCTTAAATTCAATATCCTTATAACAATGAGACTTGAATTTACAAGGGCTTGGGCGATTTTCATTCTGCGTCCCCCACTAGGAGAAATATGGGAAGATGAACAAAAATATGCAACAACCCCCTTCAAACTAATCTTCATCAAATTAAAATACTACGGTGTGAATCGTTTAAAATCTATATCAACTTAGTAAACCAAATGAAATTTTTTACCATCCTTGCACGCACAAAAGGCTTGTTGTGTTCTGCAATCCTGTTTTAAATTTTTTCATTCATAAGACTTCTGGTTAGCTATGTAATCTATGTACTGCAAGTTAGCTTAATCACTAAGCTATATTAGTACTTAATATTAACTTATAAATTCATCTTAGGATAAATTATATTTAGAAATCAATTATAAACTAAAACCTCAACATTGAATTGGGCTTGTCAACGATTTTATGTAGAATAGACATTATTTGTTGTATGTGGAATGAAATATTGGAATTGGAAACCATATTATATGTCATGTCGATCAAAATGGGAACAATAATATGCAACAATAAATTGTTGAGGCCATAAATTCAAGGTGCATTACAGAGGAAAAAATATCAAGCAATTTGGACTTACTAAACTGCTTAGAAGAACTTGCTTTAGTATTGGGATCCTTATGTGGGACACTTTTTTAGTGAGATTTTAGACCCAAGTGCATATTTTCTCCTTTCATGTAAAATTTTTGTCTCATGTAATTATAAAGATTTTGAAATGATAGTACATGCCCATTAAGGCCTTTATTTCATTTTTCTTGAGGGTTACAACTATTTGCATATTTCCAGTGATGCATTGCAAACCTATTTGTGTGTTTGTATCATATTCATAAAGATTCAAGGAAAATAATATGGGGACACAATTTTTTAGAATCACTAGAGTGATTCATGAAATTTCAAAGTACATTGGGGTAGAGAACATAGGGAATTTATTTTATCTTGCGTATAAATAATATATATAAAAATCATAAAAAAAATTTGTAATTTTATTAATAATGAACTATGACTAATAACAAATGAAGACAATGCATCATCCAATCATACAATTTGAAATTTAAATAGGTAAATCCACACATTATATAATGATACATTCATACAATACCATCTGAAAATAGTTTGTGACATGTCTTTCCCTTACAAGTGTTGCAATAGTCATTTAGAAACATTAAGCTCAAATGTGTTGCAATAGTTATTTGGAATCATTGATGTCAATTTGAGTATTTATAAGATAAGGTAAGGTAATATAATTTTAGTAATGTCCAATGAATGATCATAAAAGTAGGCCAATGAGACTAAAACAATACATTCAATGTAGGCACGAAAAGTGGGAGTGCAAAAGCAACTCCGCAATCGATATTGAAAGAAGAGAGAGAAAGAACTAAGTGTCTAATATAAAAAAATTCAATGTTTAACTAAGAGAATATATAAATAATGTGAAAGTGTAAGAAACATGATAGAAATTTAAGAGTCTCAACACTGAAGAAAAGAGTGGATGTCAAGGCTTTCTAGTGCTCATGTTGGATACTAAGGGTGAGGCCTTCAAGGGCATACATAATACTATAGAAGATGTGGAATGGATTGATCATCCCTACCTAAAATATTAACTGATGCAGGAGCATCTCTCCACGTCAACAACGCGCTAGCCAACCAACACATTCAACGCACATTAATGGAGAAAGGGAGAGGCACAACCCTCTCAATTTTAAAATTTGAAATGTAATAAATGGTTGTAAGGCTGATAAATGTCGGACCACGCTTTTGTACAGGTAGTGGTTAGGGTTGCCTTAAATGGTTACCTATAGTAGGTCTAGGTTGTAGTTAGGCCTAGACATTCATTTATGGAATGAATTCATATAGGTATGGAGCCACTCTGTGATAGAAATAGCTCAGAGACGGTGATGAGGATAAGCTCATGGGAGCCCTTGTTTTGTGAAGGGAATGTTAGGACTCAGAGTAGAGAGTTATAAGAGGAGGAGATCTTGGTTAGAGAGGTCTAGGTATAGAGGCCTTAGGAGGTCTTAGAAATTCTGAGAGAACTTGATAGAACTGAGACTTGTTACAGTCCAATCTTTGTAAGCATTGTATATATACACAAAGATTAATAGAAAAACATATTTTCCTGCATACTATGTGTTTGGTGTTTATATGTTTTTATGCATTTCATGTTTTAAATGCATAACTGGTGAAGCATTGCATAAGTTTCAATTTCTTCTGGTCTTGGAGTTTCCGAGTGCAAGGAGTGCACATAGTCTGGAAGGTGTGCATTGACAAAAGTGAGACAACCTCATGAACGTTCAAGAGGGATAGCGTTGAATTTTCATCTGTAGAAGTGCAAGGAAGTGCATAGTAAGAACTCTTTATCGAGTTCAGGAGGAACATAGTTGCTGAACACTCTGTTAGCTCAACAAGGCGTGCTTGAGAAGAAAGTTTCCAGGAGGGCACTTTCATCTCTTCAAAAGGGTGGAAGAGATAGAGATCTTTTGAGGTCTGAGCAGTTGAAGCTCGAGGAGGAGATCAAATGTGTGCAAGGAGTGCACAGAGCCTAGAAGTGGCCAAGTTTCGAAGGAACAACAAGGGAGAATGCCAGGTGGGCGTAAGGAGTTTTCTTTTCAATAAAACTTCTGAATATAAGCTATTCGAGATTCTCGAATGCAAGGTGTGAGCAGGAGTAAATATTTCAGAGGATGAAGCTCAGAAGGGATAGAACCTTTGGAAAGGTTAAAGAGAAGAATCGAAGGCCGAGACCTTCAAACACATAAATCTTCCTAGGGAAAGAAGAAGTGCAAGTTCAGGAGGAGCAACAACTACCATCATATCAATAGGAGAGAGAAGATATGGACCGTTGGAGTGCATGCCTAGACAGCGTAGGAGAAGTGCGCAAGAGATTAGCCGACAACCGTCGTATCTCACGCAAAGGGGTGATATCCATCAGATCTGTGAGAAGGTGCATGAGGTTTAACCCTCGTATAAGTAGAGGAGAGAGGGCTCAACAAAGTCCTGAAAACACATCGTGACAGTCCATCGTCGGGAGGAAACACAATGGATATCCATGTATTTCATGGAATCAGGTATCGAAGGATCGGAGGAGGAGTCTTTATACTTTGCAAAACGTGAATTCACGAAATGTGAATTCACAAAAGGAATCGGGGCCGTCTATTGTGGAAGGACAGGTGTTGAAGATCTGGAAACCATTGGGGTTTCAGACTTCTGAAAAGCAGAGGACAATGCAAGTGCAAAGATTCGCGATCACCAAAGTCGCGAGATCACTTTAGCCGTCGGATCTGGGGTGATAGGTGGAAAAGATCTGGAAGCCGCCAGGAGTTTGGTCATTGGGATTTGGGAGGTGAAGACTCCACCAAAAACCTCGAAAGAAAATCACTGGGACTTAATCTTGGTCATTGATCAATTGAAGGATCTGGACCGTAGATTTAGATGTTATCGGGTCTTTTGGTTTCAGGAATATGAAAGGGAACGGAGGAGTATTGCATCGTGATTCCCTGAATCGTGAAAGCCAAAGCACTCAGAGGAGTTGATCCCAGGGTTACGGAGAGTGATCATATGGGGAGGACCACGAAAAGATCTAGTGCTCACTAAGCTCTTTTTGGGATTTTGGGAATTTAGATACTGCATTTTTGAGGAGGAAGGATTGGACACGTTCCAATATCATGAAACATGATGCACCTAAAGGGTTGGCCCCAGGTCATAGGACAGGGTCACGTGGATGAAAGTCGAAGGGAAGAGCCAGAGCCCGATTAAGCCCTTTTCGACATTTTGAGATCCGGGAGCTTGAAGGAAGGAGGAGTCATGAGATGTGAAGTCCTGACTCACGAAACCACAAAATGATTGTGGTTGTCGATCGAGGATGACGTAGGACCATTAGATCTGGTCTGGAGAAGGATCAAGATTCAAGGTTTTGGGGATTGGAGTGTTGGGTTTACATTGCACCCACACCCATGAAATCACGAAATGAGAAATAACCTTTGGGGCGTAGGCTATGTTCATAGCATCATGGTCGCATGAAGGAAGGGTCACATGTCGAAGATAAAGGAGGAGCTATCTGTGGAGCTAGGTCCCATTTTGGGGTTCGACATTTTAGAGGACAGGGAGCCAGGGAGAGCTTGCATACAAAAATCCCTGGTATTGCGAAATGAGATTGCACCCTTTATGGGTTAGGCATGCGGTCATAGCACATGGTCACCTAGAGAGAGGGGATAGTCAGAGTGGTTAGTGCCTGTCGTGAAGTTTTTCTTAGAAAGAGGAATGGTGCCAAAGGATTGAGCACGTGCACAGGCTTTTATCAAGGCCTATGCCGAGGAATTAAAGGGACCTGTGGATTGTTCGAGAGGTTCCAGCGGGGGACTAGAGAGCCATTTTGGCTCAGAAAAGAGAATGATCTAGAGGCTGGGAGGTCATAGACCTTGCTGAGGTAGGGGGTCTGCATCAAGTGGTATCAAATCCGAATTTTGTCTATATATTTCAGGCGAAAAGGATTGAAGGATAAATTCTGGTAACATCAAGTGGAGCCACTTTTTGTCTATAGATTTAAGGAAGAGGGAGGTAGAGTAAATAAGAGATAGTTCGATACCATAAGGTGGTATTAGGAGTTGAAGGATGACATAGTGTTGATTCTCTATGTGAAAAGATTATTGCAAGATGAAAAAAAAAATGGTACAGTTAGGTTGACTGTAAGAGATGCTGGAAGTGCTCTTAGTTGCAGAGTGAGAGCAGCGGACTTTCCAGGAGGGCAGGTAGGAGGATGAAGATGGTTACTGAAGGCCATAGGAATGGTCAAGGCAAGGACCACCAGTAGAAGGGAAAATATGATATAGATAAAGAACTCGCTGAGGTGAGGGCGAGATTGGAACAACTTGCATTGAATATGCAGGAGGATGCAAGAACACGTTGGGTATATGAATGGCTCATCAAGAGGAAAGTGAAATAGCCAATTCATAGATTTTTTTCCAGAGGACAGCAACAAATATTGAGAAAGTGGTTGAGGTATGCTGAAATCCTCAAAGACCCATAGGAAGTGGTTCAAATCTGTGAGCCAGAAGATGGGAGAAATCTCAGTGATGATGAGGAGAAGAGATCACTGGAAGATCTCAGATACTGCCAGGTGGGCAGTGAGGAACTTTCAAGTTTCCAGGTGGGCAATGAGATGGGATCACTAGGGGATATCATAGTATGCTAGGAGGGCATCGATGGACGTTCAAATTTCCAAGTGGGCAATGAGATGAGGTCAATTGATCTCATATACTTCCAAGTGGGCAGAAATGGACTTTCGAGTTACCAGGAGGGAAATGGAAAGGGATCAATAGAAGGTCTCTCATAATGCCAGGGGGGCAGTGAGGAAAGTTTGAATTGCTAGGTGGGAAATCAGATGGGACCATTCGGTCTCATAGACTGCCAGGTGAGCAACAAAGAATTCCTAGGATGCCAAGTGGGCAAGGGGGAAGAGATTAGGCTATGTGAAAGTCTCATGAACTCAGAGGAGAGTTCGGATCAGCAAGGAGTGCTGACAGGAGAGGGATAGAAATACATTCTGATCATTGGAGGAATTGAAGTGTTCCTACCAAGCAGCCCAGTTGGGGCCGGAGAATGCGTTGCAGATGAAGCAGAAGACGAAGGACAAGCAGAATACACTGTCAAATAGGAGAACATGGAGCATACACTGATGTTTTCCCAAGGAGAAGAAGATGATAATTCAAAAGAATGGCTCAAAATTTTCATCCAGGAAGCTGAACAGGAGACAACTGTAGTACTAGAAGCTGCAGAAGCAGAAGAAGAAAAGGAGGGAGAAGACAACATAGAGTTTGCTGATTTATATCAAGAATTGGAAGCCCTGGAGAGAAGGGTAACGGTGCAAAGCTTGCACATACAACAGGACAAGTTGGAAGAAGGTATAAGAGCATACCAACCTGGGGAGAAGCTGGAAGAAGCTGGAAGTATGCCAGCAGGAGAAATGGCAGTAGCAAAACTGTGAGGGGAAGGAGATGAGAATCAACTCAATGGTAAGACTGCAAAACTGAAATCTGCAACAGAGTGGCTGCTTAGTGCCAGAAAGGGAGATAAAAACAACATGGGATATCAGACAGATCTGCCCACTCATAAGGAGGAGGAAATGCAGCCGAGAAGACTGCATGAGGAGAGCCAACCACTAGAGCAGCTAGACAAGGTACTTGAGAACATAAGAAGGCTAATGTTGAGGTCAATGCAAGAAGAAGTCAGCGAGGAGAAGCTGAGCAGAGGAGAGCATGCCATAGCAGCAGGGAAGAAGAAAAAGCAACAACAACATAGTTGGAGAGGAGCAAGAAGACAACTCCAAGGCAAAATTTGGGATCCAAGTGGATTTCAATACTGGAGAAGGGGAGCTCATGAGTAGGAGCTCATGATTTTTCTAGCAGAGGAGTATGATGCAGGATCATATCTCCACATCAACAATGCACTAGCTATCCAACACATTTAGCGTGCATTAATGGAGAAAGGGAGAGGCGCAACCCTCTCAATTTTAAAATTTGAAATGTAATAAATGGTTGTAAGGTTGATAAATGTCGGACCATGCCTTTGTACATGTAGTGGTTAGGGTTACCTTAAATGGTTACCTCTAGCAGGTCCAGGTCGTAGTCAGGCCTAGACATTCATTTATGGAATGAAGTTGTAGAGGTATGTAGCCACTCTGTCATAGCGATAGATCAAAGATGGTGATGAGAATAAGCTCATGGGAGCCCTCATTTTGTGAAGGGAATGTTAGGACCCAGAGTAGAGAGTTAGAAGAGGAGGAGATTTTGGTTAGAGAGGTCTAGGTATAGAGGCCTTATGAGGTCTTAGAAGTTCTGAGAGAACTTGATAGAACCGAGACTTATTACAGTTCAATATTTGTAAGCATTGTATAGATACATATAGATTAATAGAAAAATAGATTTTCCTGCATACTGTGTGTTTGGTGCTTATATGTTTTTATGAATTTCATGTTTTAAATGCATAACTAGTGAAGCATTGCATAAGTTTTAATTTCTTCCAGTCTTGGAGTCTCCGAGTGCAAGGAGTGCACATAGTCTGCAAGGTGTGCGTTGACATAGGTGAGACAACCTCGGGAAAGTTCAAGAGGGATAGCGTTGAATATTCATCTGTAAAAGTGAAAGGAAGTGCATAGTAAGAACTATTTATTGAGTTCAGGAGGAACAAATTTGTTGAACACTCTCTCAACTCAGCAAGGCGTGCTTGAGGAGAAAGTTTCCAGGAGGGCACTTTCGTCTCTTCGAAAGGGTGGAAGAGATAGAGATATTTTGAGGTCTAAGTAGTTGAAGCTCGAGGAGGAGATAGAACATGTGCAAGGAGTGCACAGAGCCCAGAAGTGGCCAATTTTCGAAGGAACAACAAGGGAGAATGCCAGGTGGGTGTAGTGAGTTTTCTTTTCAAGAAAAATTCTCGAATCTGA
>JASDQU010100422.1:35103-63241 GCA_032191745.1 Picea mariana
TGAGTCTCTCTCCACTCCACTTGCGTGATTAGCTAGTTGACTGATGACTGCATAGCTAGTTAACTAAGACTAGGTGGAAATTGACTCCAGAGTCTGTCAGTGAGTGTCCATATCTCTTTAAGATCACTACTATGGCACATTGGTTATTCATGTAGCTTATATATATTGTAAATTATTCACTCTTGGAGTATGGAAATAATGTGGAATAACGGTTAATACAATTTTTTTGTGTGTGTGTTTCTTTTGCAAATTGTGTGTGAATTTTTACTAGCTAGTTTATCTATGCAAGTTTCACCAAAATTTCACATGGTATAAGAGCCCACAGGTTGCTAGGAGAAATGCACACATGCACTAATTTGTAGGTACAAAACATTGCATAAGTAAAAAAGAATTGAATTTTCGTCGTCAACACTTCTTACAACGCACAATTATTTAAAGTGGAAGCCAAAGATTCTATTTCTTCTCAAGTGTAGAGGATTATATTGAATAACCATGGAAACATAAATAGAGCCTAATTATTTCGATGAGAAATCTCATTTTCTCAACAGATAAGATATGGCTTTCATACTTATCTACATTTTCTCTTGAAATACAATACCATGGTGTATCACTCTCAATTCCAGATGATGTATGGACCAACTTGGGGGTCCTATTTGGTATAAAGGAAGATTTTGAAGAATGCATGAAGGATATTGACAAGACAAAGCTAACAAAAAATCCAATGAAAGAACAAGCTTCTCAGTTTGAAGAGACTCCCTTACATGCATCTCAAGATTCACATGTCGATACTCCCATGCATGCATCTTAAGAGTCACATGTAGAGACTCCCATGCATGCATTTTAGGAGCCACGTGCAAAGACTTCTATACATCCTCTTGTTCTAGACTTTCAAGATGATGTCTCCTTCCAATCAGATAAGATTTTAGATTTTATTTCCAAATCAGATTCATAATATCTTGAGCATGCAGATGATGATCCAAATCAAAGACCCAAATGGGTATAGTCCATCCTATTGACATCCAATTATCTTGTATATGATCCTGCCAATCCTAGAAGGATGACATCCCAATTTGGGGGAGATCCACACATGATCAAAACCACATAAATAATAATTCCCATTCATCCCTACATAGTTCTGGCATCTTGTAACATACCCAACCACCTAGAGGTTGGGCTACGTTACCTTAAACAGGCTACAACACACCCAACCACCCATAGGCTAGGCATGTTGCAGTCCCAAGACTCAGTTCTCTGATATCTAATTCGAAAACAAAGGACTTCTCAACAATGTTAGAAGCATGCACACCACATGCATAAGACAAGATCCATGTCACAGCATAAAAGAGATAAACAACGTGCCATGCACATCAAATAACTAGCAGACATGCACATTAGAATACATATCTCAGAGATAATTAAATACGCAACGGAATACAATAAACAAAAACACAGAGAGCACTTATCTTTGTAATTAAATGTTCACCAACTGACTGCAGACCAAGGATGTTCCTCCCAACCATAGACGTTTTTGTTCATTTACTCTCAACAGTTGGTCACCCTCGAGCCATGGCTATGAATCCACAAGGACGGGTCCTAGGCCAAGTCTAAATACATAGTAGTTGGCTAAGTATCTCTCAGGTTTCCCAACCTCACAACAATCCTAATTTACAACTCTCTTTCCCCCTCAGCCTGCACAACCCCAAGAAATGAACACCTTTCTCTGTCATGCAGTCCCTGAGGCTATTCCATTTCTCTCCAGGGCTCCAGTGCTACTGGTCAAGAAATATCCTTACTGGAAATTCCAAGGACTCTCAGTTGTGGAAAGTTCCATCCGAACTTCCATCAAGTTCATGCACACAGGCATCCATTCCCTCCGGGAATGATCAATAAATGATTACAACCATTCAACGATGGATCTCCTCTTCCTGCCATTTGTTTCCATGCTCAACCCAAGAGCACACGAACCAGAAGTAGTGAGTGAAGAGGAAGAAGAACACGTGAACCAGTGAGAAGAGGACGAACCAAGGGAAGAACGACCCAAAAACAACCCCCAAGGGATGTTTAAATAATTACATGAAGACAAGAGCCACATGGCCTCCCTACCAAGAAGCTCATGTAACCCCCTCTTCTCCATAAAATCAATTATGGGTAAATAAAATAATAATAACAAGACTTATCTCCTCAAGCCCCCTCTCTCGTGGAATCATAGCCCCCTATCTATTTTGTCCTTTTCGGTCTTGTAGCCAATGGTGTATTTTATTAATGTATAGGAAGTGTTACATTTCCTAGGCACTCTGGCTCCTTTTCAAATTTACTGGCTCACCAGCCTAAGTCATATTTACATAATAAATTATAGTTTATAAGGGTTAGAACTAGGATGTTACATCCCCCTCCCCTTATTTTGGCACTGTCCTCAGTGCACAAAAACATTCCAATGTTACTAACATTACAATTCCAGGCCCTCTGGCCTTAATTCACATAGGCAATCCAGCCTAATCTTATATACATAGGCACTCTGGCCTAAAACATGAATGCATAGGCATTCCGACCCAAAACATGTATGATGATCTTCAGAATTTATATTTCTGGTAGTAGTTCCAACCAACAGCTCTCCTTCCCTCTCAGCCCTGCACAACCCAAAGAAATGAACCCCTTTCTCTGCCATGCAGTCCCTCAGTTTGTTCCACTTCTCCACGGATTCAGTGCACTCGGCCAGGAAGTTTCAGAGTTGTGGGTTCCAGAACTCCAGTTGTAGTAAGTCCATTGGACTTTCTTCCTTCCATGCCTTTGTCATTTAGTTGCTCCAACATCACCTTATTTTCTCTCATAGTCTGGTACTTTTCTATATCTTCAACATTCATCGTTTTCCTACAATATTTCAAATTAGTGAGCATGTCAGTTCAAAATTTGTGCATAAAATTTTCATTCTTTCTCATATTGTAAGAGTAAATTTTCATAATCCAATACAATACTTATCTGTGCGGTTCATGGATCTGCATCCATATGGTTGTCTCGTTAACTTAGATCACTGTTTTACTTGACATACCCATTGTGTGCATGACCCCAATCAAGAGCTATCAAAGTCTCCTCTTGCTTGTGGTCACTCACTTTTCAGGCCCAGGCTCATGCATCCCCTTTTTTGCTATGGAGTCCCTCAGGCGATCCATCTTGCATGACCAAAGTTCTCTTGCACAAGAAGTTTTCTAGGGACACACAGTTCTCATGTCACAACAATAGCCTTTTCCATGCTTTCTAGCTTGCATATCCAACATCTCATCTGTATTATACACATATAGTCATCATGAGATATCATTATAACCATTTCAAACATAAATGTTAAATCTATTTTATACAGGAAAATGAAATTTTCCAAAAATGATCTTTCTGCTCATAATGGTTGGCTCTACAACTATAGATATCAGTCTTCCTTATGGGCTTACATCCCTACCATATCCAAGACCATTCTACCTGCATTTTTTTCAATTTACATTCGGAAAAAACAATTCATCAGTAATTATCAAATCATAATTCCCAAATCTGTTTTATATAGGAAAAATAAAACTTCTAGACATGAGCTTCTTCTCATAACAATTTGACTCTTGCAAAAATAGGTATTGGTCTTCTTTATGAGCTTACAACACTTCCATATCCCAGACCCCTTTCCTCCTACAATTTCAACATTCCTCAGCCAAAAAAATTGTCAATATCTCATGTACAAGATATATATTTTCATGGCAATGATTCAAAACAAAATCACAAAGTGCTCTCAGAATTGTTTACAACTATAATTCAATTACTTATATTAATCCAACTATCATTTGGAATGAACTCATCATTACATATACATGTATTATCAGTCACACCGACTTTTCATTATGCAATAGTTAATAAGATAACAATCAATGTGCCAATACCCATGGTCACATATACAAAATGCATCCATGCATTGACTACATAATACCACATAACTATGTCATGTATTCCACCATGATGAGTTGGAAGGTCTAGCCAACGATTCAACACATCATCCACACACTTTCTATTGCTTGCCTAACTATTTGGTTACCTTCCTTTTCCACCCAAACAAAACACCAATAATATAATCCTTAAGTTCTCTTCAGTGTTGTCAAAGAGGTTGCAATCCAAACATCATATATATAGTAGATACCATCAAGCACTCACATAGCACTATAGCCCTTCCATATCCAACCATATTATGGTCTCACACATGACTAGCTCTATGTATATTTATTGTTATATAAGGAGTATGTCTTCTGAATTACCTAGTTATGATCCAATAACCAATTATAACATAATATGCAACTGACATTTTATCTAAGTGCATTCTAGCATCAACAACACTTACACAGTCTGGGCCTTCGACCATTACATATCAATTTAAATAATGAAAATTAACTGAGGGAATCCTTACCTCGATCCCCTTCAACATGTATGCATCAATGAAAACTAAATGCATTCCTGCCTGGTTGTTACCAACCTACTTGTTGTTTTCTGACCAACTGATATTTGTAGAAGCTCACAGAATCCCCCCTTCATCATTTTGATCACCATTCCTGCCATCCTCATGGGTCTTCACCTTGATGGAAATTATAAGCAACAACAACATCCACATATTTAACCCTACTATATCATTTTTCCTGAATACATAATCCATCCTTAGTCATACTCAAATATTGTTTCATAATAACATACCATTCCAAGTTCACCGACATGTTATATGCATATCCAAACATGTACATATGCAAAATTACACATCTATATGCATCGAGCATTTACTGCCAGCATGCCTACTAATGCATATGCAATATAACTTCATTGTATGCTTCATGCACTCTAGTGCATTTCTGTTTCAATTCACTTATTTATTTATCTATTTCTGTTGTAGTTGGTTGTCCTTGAATTCCTTTAGATCCTTGATGCCTTGAGTTCTCCCATTATTCTCATCTGCACTATGGTTCCCTGGGTTTGAACACTTTTCCATCCACATTCCACCTGGCCATCTTTCCCACTTAGTACCATTCCCCAATGGAAATCCATTTTCATTCAGTGCCACTTTTGGAGTGAGAGAGCATTCCAATTCCTCTGCATTGGCATCTTGCTTCCACTATGAACTCTGATTTAAGCTTTTAGATAGTAGATAGGTCATATCTAACAAATCCTTCCCTGGAAATCCTATGCTTGACACATAGAGATTATTCACACACCACCTATTAAGCTCTTTGTTTCCTTCCACGTCAAGCTTTCAACTGTCTACACATCTCTACCTTCAAGGCTATGGAGCCTTACTTTTCCTTTCTATGCCCATTAATGACAGTATTCACCTACTAGCTTCATGTCCCATGTGAGGATACTTTCTTTTGTAGTACCTCATCCAACTTTTGTAAGAAAAGTCATGCCTCCATGACCCTAACATCTGATCCTATTCTTGAATTGATTTGGTTATACCTCTAATCCTAATAAACCTACAGGAAACCATCTTGTTAGAGCTATACATATCATACAAAAATTGTCAATTAAATTTACAGGTACCTTTTCATTTAAGTGATAATATTATTCTTTAATTAATATCATTTTTCCTTTTTATATGAATTAACTCTTTTTTAATCATGACTGTGTGTCGGTTCTTTTGTCTTCATGAGTTGATCATAAACATCGATCAACTCATTATATCGTACTCATGCTTCTGTTGTGTTCTCAGTTCACAAACATATCATATTTTGACCCTTTATCAATTCCCTATATTATTCTAGTGTTAACTCTCTATCAAATTAAATCTTTATGAGGCGCTTCCTTCAAACCATTTACATATGACCATATGCACAAAAGCACAGGCTTATTGATTTGAGCATTGCCTCTTCTTTTCCCTTTGTTTCTTAATGCAGACCCCCTTCTCCTAAGGCTGCGCGATCTCCTGGTCAAGGGTCTTCAATCCCGAGCCAAATTGGCTCTTCAAAACCTTGATGGTTTCGTTCTATATCTAAACATAGGCCCTTCCAGCTTTCTGGCATAGGTTTGATGGCCCCCGCAACCTTCTCCTTCATCCTTATGAAAAATATCAGAGTTGGCGCTAGCTCCATTTTCTCTTGGCCCCTCCTTAGATGTGACCTTAGGCAGTGACCTCACGTAGACACATGATTGCGGCCATGCTCAAAGGTGGTTTGGAACCAAACTAATTTTCTCCCTGCAATTCACCTCGAGCCACCATGTGTCCTTTTGCCAAAATCGTGGTCTCGATTGTGGCCCGCCCTCGACTTCATAAATCTCGAGCACCTCCCATCCCCGCAATATGAGGTGACCATTGAACTCATGATCTTGACGGTGCTTCTAAACAGACGACCAAGATCTACCTCTTGGGAACCAACAGTTCAGATTTACCTCTCCTAGATCGATAATTGTAGTCGTTTTGGAATTTTGGAATTCAAAATTCTCAAATCTCAAACCTTACTTCCCTTGAGATACACGGGATTTTTCCACACATCCTTTTGAATCGAACAGTGGGGAATTACTTTGGATGATCCGACGATCAACATTTACTTCGGGTACTTACCTGGAATCCACAGCTTCACGCCACCTGTTCTCTTGATCTGACAGTTTAGGTCTACTTCAGATGATCTGACAATCGATGTTTACTTCGGGTCCTTACTCGAAATCCACATCTTCACGCCACATTTTATCTTGATCTGACGATTCAGTTCTACTTTAGATGATTCGAAAATCAACATTTACTTTAGGTCTCCAGCGCTCAAGGCTTCGGGAGTTTCAACTCTCAACTGAAAACTCTTGGAGTAATTTCTTCAGAGTCCATGATCCGTCGCCACGTAGTGAAATACTGTAAGTGGACACATGGTCCAATCAGGCGGGTGACACGTGTCACGTCCTATCTGACATTTCAATCATCCGCATGCTCAAAAATTACTGACAGGTGGAGCACATCCCATGTGTCCATGTCATCTTTGGTGATGTTCGCAAGCCACGTCACTTCGAAAATTCTAGGGTCCACATCACCTCCTAGTGACGTCATCTTGCCCCACCACTTCGGCTCTTCGGGGTTTGGGACTTCAGGAGTTTCCACACTAGCACACTTCCAATTCTCCCGAACTCCGATTTCCCGAACCGACCAAACTTCTGCCATGTGGCTCCCTTATCATACGACCCATATTAACGCTAGACTTTGGGACTTCAGAAGTTATCGCTGCAAGGATCAATGACTACAATTCTTTCGGGCCTTCAGACTTCGGCAAACTCAAACTTCAACTTTTTTCCAAAATGTTTTTATCCAAAGCTCACGATCTACTGATGCGTGTTTCCCATGGATAGACGATTATGATTTCTTCAGGTCTTCGGACTTCAGAGAACTCAAATCTCCACCTTCTCTTTTCCCCGAAGTGCGTGGATTTCTGCCCCATGTCTTCCTAGATTGGATGACTGCGATTCACTTCGAATCTCCGGGGTTTGGAAATCTCAATTCTCAACTTCTCCTTGCTCGCCTTTTCCCGAAGTGCTTTCACCCAAACCACATGATCAATAGATGCGTGTCCTCCTACAAATCAATGGTCCCCAACTACTTTTTCTCTTTGGAGGTTCGTCGCTCGAGTACTAACATGTCACATCACTGCATGCCTTTCAATTTGTGGGGGCACGCATCGATGGTTTGGAGTAACCCTCTTTTCACCTTTCAATTCTCTTGATGCTGACACGTAACCCCTTGGTCAAACCGTGGTTTGGATTGTGGGACCACCTTGGGAAATTATCTCCTGTGCAACTTGGTTCCCCGCAATGCCTCATATCTGTTGATCTCTCTCTCCCATGTGATTTGGCGGTTGTGACCTTAACCCTTTCTTCATTTACATCGAACGACCCCTGTTCACCTATCCTCCGATCCAACAATCTTGGATCTATCCTGATCCTACAGTGGCGATCGCTCCCGAATTTGAAGGGGGATGGTCATGATCCTTCGAACCCCTTACAACTGATCTCTGACGGTATAACTCCTGCATATATTCTGCAATGCCATTCCTCCTAAGATTTTCAACTTCACGGTCATAATTTGATCTCAACCACAAGACTCTGACCCAAAGACCTGACCCACCCAGTTTCAACCAGAATCTCTGATACCAATCTGTAACATACCTGACCACCCAGAGGCCAGGCTATGTTACCTTAAATAGGCTACAACACACCCAACCACCCGTAGGCTAGGCATGTTGCAGTCCCAAGACTTAGTTCTCTGATCTCTAATTCGAAAACAAATGACTTCTCAACAATATTAGAAGCATGCACACCACATGCATAAGACAAGATCCATGTCACAACATAAAAGAGATAAGCAACGTGCCATGCACAACAAATAACTAGCAGACACACACATTAGAATATATATCTCATAGATAATTAAATACACAGCAGGATGCATTAAATAGAAAACACAGAGAGCACTTATCTTTACAAGTAAACGTTCACCAACTAGCTGCAGACCAAGGACGTTCCTCCCAACCATAGATGCTACTGTTCATTTACTCTCAACAACAGGTCACCTTTGATTCAAGGCTATGAATCCATAGGGTCAGGTCCTAGGCCAAGTCCAAATACACATTAGTTGGATAAATAGCTCTAAGTTTTCCCAACCTCACAACAATCCTGATTTCCATCTCTCTTTCCTCCTCATCCTGCAAAACCCCAAGAAATGAACACCTTTCTCTACCATGCAGTCCCTGAGGCTGTTCCATTTCTCTCCAATGCTCCAGTGCTACTGGTCAGGAAATCTCCCAACTGGAAATTCCAAGGACTCTCAGTTGTGGACAGTTCCATCTGAACTTCCATCAAGTTCATGGACATAGGCATCGATTCCCTCCAGGAATGATTAGTAAATCATTACAACCATTCAACGCTGGCTCTCCTCTTCTTTCCATTCGTTTCCATGCTCAGCCCAAGAGCACATGAACTAGAAGTAGTGAGTGAAGAGGAAGAAGAACAATTGAACCAGTGAGAAGAGGACGAACCAAAGGAAGAACGACCCCAAAACAACCCCCAAGGGATGTTTAAATAATTACATGAAGACAAGAGCCACATGGCCTCCCTCCCAAGAAGCTCATGTAACCCCCTCTTCTCCATAAAATCAATTATGGGTAAATAAAATAATAATAACAAGACTGAGCCCCTCAAGCCCCCTCTCTCGTGGAATCATAGCTCCCTATTTATTTTTTCCTTGTCAGTCTTGCAGCCAGCGGTGTATTTTATTAATGTATAGGAAGTGTTACATTTCCTAGGCACTCTGGCCCCTTTTAAACTTTACTGGATCACCAACCTAAGTCATATTTACATAATACATTATAGTTTATAAGGGTTACAACTGGGATGTTACACATCTAAACCTCATTCCTATGCAAAGACTGAAGGGAATCCATCTTGGAAAACTACCATGAATGAAGGGGATTTGGATCTTCTTCCTTCCAATAAGAGAAAGTGGATATATACAGACATCTCACTGGTGCATCTACTTCATCAAATTCATAAATACATCTACTATTCAACAAAATATTCACTGATCATAATCTTGCAAAGTTTCTAGGTCTCCGTCGAGTGAATGACATAGTTTCCTAGTAGTGGTCCTTCTTCTTTTTCAACATTGTACTTTGAGGGGGTTTTTCCCATGAGGTTTTCCCTCTTTCCTCTTTTTTCCAATTTTCATTCATTAGATGCATTGTAAAATGGGTAACTAACATGGCTTCTTTCTAGGACCCATTCTTATTTTACACCCTAGTAGTGTTGAGGGGGGGTGTTAGAGATATTTCACACTCACACCCACTTTTTCCTAAGTTTACTAGTCTAATGTGGCATCATCCATAGATGAGAATATTTTCCTAGATGAAAATATTCTCCACTAAAATAGGGTGCTACATCCTCTTTTGTCTTGTTACACCTACACCTTAGTTAGACTAGTTAGTCTTGACTTAGTTGCACTTCAATTAGACTAGTGGAGTAGAGTTATGCATGTTTACCTAGATATTATCACTAGGAGGGTGCATATCACATGCATGAGACTAAGAGATCACTACACATGCACATGAATGAGTCTCAGTTTCTCTCCAATCCATTTGTGTGATTAGCTAGTTAACCAATGACTGCATGGCCAATTGACTAGGACTAGGTGGCAGTTGACTCAAAAGTCTATCAGTGAGTGTCCAGATCTCTCTAAGATCACTACTATGGTGCATTGGTTACTCATGTAGCTTATATATGTTGTAAATTACTCACTCTTTGAGTGTGGAAATAACGTGGAATAATTTTTAATACAATTATGTGTGTGTGTGTGTGTGTGTGTGTTTCTTTTGCCAGATTTGTGTGAACTTCTACTAGCTAGGTTCTCTATGCAGGTTTCACCAAAATTTCATGGGGAAGGCTAGTTGTTTGTTAAAATAAATATGAAACTGTATTGTTCAAGGCCTGTCAAATATAGGTGTAGCACTCTCAAAATTCCAAGCTTCTATAACATGGATGCATGTGAATTGTTACGTGAAATGTTATTTTTTTATAATCAAAGGTAAAATAGTTTTAGCAAGTCATAGAAAATTGTCAAGCCCTTGCAAAGAGACTATTGGATTTGATTTTCAATTTGGTTTTTGATGGCAATGCCAATCACCTAGTTCCGGTTGATTTGAGGCCCTTGGTAAGGATAATTTACTCATATGATAGGGTAAACAACGTACTTGTCGATCAATTTGTATGTTGGAAGAAAACAACATGGTAGATCATAATGAACTTGGACATGAAATATATGGTGCAACACTAAAGAACGTTTTAAATGTTGCTTCTATCACACTAAACAATACTGTTGTACTAGGTTGCATGAATTTTCACTTTGTATGTTTAGATGTAGGGAAGGAAATTATATTCCTTCCTATTTGGGATGATATAGACTATCTTCAAATGCTACATTTTCAAGAGATAAAAGTGTTATGGTTCCTAGTGGCAACCTCATAGGGATTCATACCTTAACCACCCATGGGATTCTTGAGAATGACTTTATTAATGTTTTGTATATTATATATAAAGAGGTGTAGATAGTGATGAGGGCTAAGGGCTATGTGAAAAGTAAAAAATTAAAATATTTCATAGAATTTATTGATTCAAACAATTTCCAAAAAAAATGGATTTTTTTATCTCAAATGCAAGTTGAACCATTTCTAGCCAATTTCCATTACTTGGTGTTGGAAACGAAAATATTCATTAGATATACGATGTATTTATAATCTCAATGTGTACTTTATTAACTTTTGGGTGGAATTCAATGATGATATATAGGTTGGAAATAATTGGTCCCATGTGTATATTATAGCAATGAACAATACTGGGATCTATATTTTGTTTGAATTTATGTGCTTTACCAACACAAGCATTAATAGCTTTTGTTCCAATTTGATGGATGTTCAATTTCCCATTTTATTTATTGGAAAAATTTTGGGTTGGAAATATTGATAACTTGTATGTGAACCCTTACCATGTTTTTTTTATGTTTTTCTCCACTATAGATATTTTATTAAGCTTGGAAAGAAAATGTTCCATTTTTCTTAAGGGCATGGATGTTATGCTAGTTACACAATTTCCTATTAGTGTGTTCACTAGCATACATTTACACATACATATATTCCATGCATACATGACACAATTGCAATCAATTATTTAATAGTGTTGTTGGTTATAGTTTATACATCTAAGTTTATATCTTCATTACGCTTCACTCAGAGTTCATGTCTATTGGGGTTCCAACAAAGCCTCTAAAACTATCGGCCCTCCTGGTAAATCAAAAGGAAACACAACACACAAAGTGCACTGCACAGTCTCACCCAAGATATTTGTAATGGATGACTACAATACTCAAGTGTTTGCAGTCCATGATTGAGTGGAGATCTGAGAAGTGTGCACTGACAGTCCTATTTAACTTATTAACGCAATAAACTGTCATTCACGATTATGCACGGAATACAATCAACTCATTCATTTAGCATATCAACAACTACTTAAAACAATAAGGAAACACATGCATTCAATCACATAACACAGGTTTTACCGTGGTTCACCCCCTCCCGGGCTATGCCCACAAAGATCTGGCTCTTAAGCTCTTTTATTATGGCAGTTCCAAAACTACAACACCGCACACTTTACACCTCCTATCATTCGGGTCGAGATCTATTATGAGGTGGACTAGATCGCACCAGGCTCCTCAGCCTGTGATATAACCCTCAGGATCTACCCTCCTTACTCCTTTCCAACTCAACAACTTACAAAATTAGGCTGTATCACAAAATATTACAACTAGCTATCAAAACAAGACTCCTCCTCAAGACCCTCTATATCTGCCTCTAGCTCCTTATTTCTCTCTCTAGCTCTCTCTATGAAACCTATATATCCATCTTTATATGTTTCTATCTCATGGACCATTACAATGTATTACAAAAACCCTAACCCTAACGTTGTTAAGTTTTCCATGCATGCACACGTGCTGCTCTTCCTTCAAGTTGTCGATTTCCTTGTGCATGCCTTCCTTCCCAAAATAACCTTTCTTTCTGCTTTGGCCTACTTCCAATAGGCCCCCAACACTGGCATGTGGCTCATCCTGAGCAACCTAACCTTTGTGTGCTTCGACGATCTCCCTGGTGATCACCTGGAACTTCTCCCTGAGCTTCGTTTCTTGTGTTTGAGCCTGCGCGGTCTTCTCCTTGAGTGCATCCAATGTCTATACTTCAATCTCATTGTTGATCAACCTTGCACATTCTGCTTGGGTCTGTGCCATATATGTCTTGGCTTCCTCTTCCTGTGCAATGATCTCTGATATTTTCTCTTGGAGCGGTTCCATTTTAGCCTGACACTCCTTTTTCTGTGTCTATGCAGTGGTGAGTTCTGCCTGTAGTCTCTTCATATCTTGGGCCCCTTTCACATGCTCCATGATGGACATTGTCTTCTTCCTCTGCTTAAGGTCTTGGATACCTGCGCTTATCCTTTCTTTTTCTTGGTCCCACTGTTGGACCTACCGATCCTCTTCCAACTTCATCCAAAGCTGTGCTTCTTTGTCGAACAAGTCGGTCGCTGCGCGGACCTATCGTTATATCTCCTATATCATCTCTGTTTCCTCCTACTTCCTTTGCTCCCTGACCTCCGGTGGACTGGTAGGTGTGAGATGCTTGTGAAGATTCTCGATCTCCTGTTGATATTGATCAATTGTCTGTGAAATCTGATCAATATTCTCTATTGCTGTGAGTTCGACCCTCTGCGTGGTCTTTGTAATCTTCTTGTAAGATCCAACCAATTTCTTCTCCAGTCCCTTCACGCATTCCCTTTCCTCTGTGATCTTGAGCTTAGCATGGTCAAATACAAATTCTAGCTCATCCCGCTTATCCTTTACCTGCTGCAATTCGGCTATATCTGTGCATGCACGAGACTGTACCTCCTGCACAACATTGACCTGCATTTATATAGGGCCTTGGTTGGTATCTGCAGTAATACCAACTACAATTGAGCCAAGTCCTTTAGGGGTTTCTTCCCCATGATCTCGTCCATGCGCAACATGATGGGTGTAACATGAAACATCACACTCAGTTGTGGTATTGTCTGGACTATATCTCACTCACTTGCTTCAGGTTCTCCTCATGTCTGTGATGCTGATGAGCCGGTTTCTATGATGCTACCGGCTGCTTGCGCTTCCCGAATTTTCTTGAGGAGTTGTCCCATGTCTACCATCTCTTCTTCAATTCTATCCTTGTTTCGCACATCATTCTCAAAATACTTGAATGTGCGATCCTGGACCATTTGGGCCACCATTTATACATCATCATCTATGATCGTGTATTTGGGAGGTGTTCTATGTGCCTTCATCTTCTTGCACGCACCCCCCATCTGAGTAGTTGGTCACTTATTCAGGCCTGACTCTTGTGGATTATGACTTGGTGTAGTCCCATGTGTTGCCTCATCCTGTTTCTGATGTACTTGGGGCACCTTTGTATTATTATTCTTCCCTGTCTGGAATTCTGTCTTGGATGTCCCCCCTTTCTTCTGTTTTGGTTTAGTCTAGCCCGTCCTTGGTTTCTTGGGCACTGTGACTTCCTGGGGCTGTGTCTATTCCTACCCTACCTCCTCATCATGTGGATTTTCTTGCCTTGCCTCCTCCTTCTATGCCCCTACAGGTATGTCTTGAGTGAGGACTGGAATCCTCCAATCGTCTTCCCAATTCTTGATGGCCATTTCTATGTCCCCCTCCATGATGCAATAACACAATTGTATCCATTTCTTGTTGGGGTCCTTCCTCTCCTGGATCCACATTGCATGTCAAGTGGACTTGAAGTTAGATATGCCCTTATAGTATGCAATAACCTACGATGTTATTTTCCAAAGGTTGGTGATGGTCTCCTGTAGATCGCGAAGATATCCTTCGAATATAGCTACATTCATATTTCTGTTCCTGGTGTCTGAAGCAGTGCCAAGCTATAAGTATCTCAATCCATGATTGGGTTTGGGTTTGGTGGCAAAAAATACATAGTTCGATTCCTTCCATCCCATAATGGCTATCAGCATGATCAACCATGAATAATGAAATTATGTCCCCAGATCCTGCGCATCCTTGCAGTCATCTAGAAATAGATTCAAAAGATAAGGGGCCTAGCTGATTATGGTGCCATCGCCAAACTGTGCTGCAGCTATGACAACCCCAACCATGACTTCCTCCTTGTGAAATTTTCTGAACATCTTGCAGGCCATGATTTTTGTGGCCATTTTTGTCATGATGTCACTGATCCGTTTGATAATGATTCCGCGTGTTCCCCTTTCAGTGCCGTATTTATTTTTCATCTCCTCAATGAGTGCTTTCTCCTTTGTTTTTTCCTCGAGAAATTGTGCAGGATCCATACCTGTGATGGCAACCCTGTGATGTGCGGAATGAGATCTACGTCTATTGAGATGAGCTTGTCTAGCCACAAATCTCCACCATGTGTGACCACCATCAATTTCTTGATGCAACTGTTTTCATACTGTCCTCTGCCAAAGTTTGGTAGTTCCAACAGAGCTCAAATCCTCGTTTTAGCTAGTCTTGCTGCCCACTGGACTGGTTGATGAATGGGTTCCCCAAAGGGATCTAGACCCACAGTCTGTAGGTAGACATGCTTTGTGAACTTCAGAAACTTGTTTGTGTCTGTTACATCATGGTTTGAGTATTTCAGTTTTTCTACATATCTTAACAAATCTGCTTTTACTCGTACCCCTTCTGGTATGCGCGACAAAACAATTGTTGCAGCGGGTTGTCTGCGTGGTGACCTAGGTAATGTTTGCTTGTCCTTCATGGTGGTGTCTGACTCGAGGTTCCAACCTACATTGGTCGTTCTTTGGCATATTGTTCTAGCCAGATCATGACATCTTCCACTGCTCCCTCCTGTGGGTGTTCTGAAATGGTTGTTTGTGATTCAANTATCCTATCGATGTCCATGCCCATAGGTGTTTTCTGTTGGGTTTCCTCTATGAAGAGTGTCGAGCTTCCTGGTGTTGTATTCGATGATGGGATTTCATCCACATTGATGACTTTTGGCGGCTGCTGTTCACTTTCCTGTGATTTTGTTTGTGCTCTGGTCCTAACTCTGGATTGTCTAACAGTTTGGCTCGGTTCTGCTTGTTTTTCTATTTCCATGGTGGTAAAAGTTGATTGTCTGCCGAGATCAATAGCCTCTGTAGCCTTTGAAAATTTTTCTCTGTGCCTCATATTCTCTATCGCTTTCTGCCTCTTTCAATTTTGCAATAATATTTTTACTCTCGTGTCCTTGCTTTGTATGGGAATCATGTGAATATTGTCAAATAAGTTACATTTATTATGGATTCAATGAACCTCTGGTTCCTTCATACTTTCCATTACTCTCCTTCATCGTCTCTAGTTGGTGCGATTAATGAGGCGTCTCATCAATCGTTTCCGACATTCAATTCCACTTGCTTGCACCACTTAACACTTCTTTTGTCGTCTTATTCTTTCCCTCTTGTTTTCTTTTTGAACTAACCGATGGCCTTGTCTTCGTCGGGTTCATATTACTAAGTGTGCGTGCTCCTTCTCCTTTTGGCACACTGTACCTTTGTTGGTACCATTTGATATCTTGCTTTTTTCTTTTCTTTTAAACTGCACGGTGACTTTCAAGTTGTGGGTGGTCGACTATCCTTGTACAAATTCATTCGGCTCCCATTGATCATCCCTCTGAGTTCTATGACTCCTAAGTCCTTCTACTATACATCTCCCCCATCTGTGATAGTTTTTACTTTGTACGGTCCTAACCAGTGCATTCTGAGTTTCCCTGGATGCTGAATGGATTTGCTGTCATACATCAATACTAAGTCTCCTTCCTTGAAATTTTTCTTCTTGATATGTCTGTCATGCCACACTTTGTCCCTTGCTTTCTGAACTTGTTGGTGGAAACCTACTAGGATCCCATATTCCTCCATTATTATTAATTTGATTCAGCATGTCCTGTATTGCGCCTCGTTTTGTCATGTGTGTAATTGAAGCTACGTGCATACTGGGTACCATAAATTCTAATGGTACCACTGATTCTTGGCCATATACCAATCTAAATGGCATGTGTCTTGTCAAATTCTTGCATGTGGTCCTGTATGCCCATAATAGTGTTGGTATTTTTAGGTCCCAATCATCCCTGTTGATATTACAGATCTTCGTCAGTGCATTCTCAAGGATTTTGTTAAATGATTTGACCGTTCCATTTGCCTATGGATGATATGGAGTGCTCTTTTGATGATGGACTTCAAATTCTTCATTCAAATCCTTAATAGTGTTGTTAATGAAGTGAGTGCCTTGGTTGCTCATCAAAATTCTTGGGCAACCAAATCTAGTGATTACTTGTTGAAATAGAAAGTGTGTTGCTATCTTTTTGCTGCAATATTTAACTGGTACTTCTTCCGCCCATATTTTCAGGTATTATGTCATGGTGGTAATGTAACTTGCTCCCGTCCTCTTTGCTAGTGGGTTAATTGGTCCGACGAAGTCTATTGCCCATTTTTTGAATACCTGCAACGTTACCTATGGTCGCAATGGAATCTCGTCCCTTCTATTGGGTTTACCAACCCTCTGATAGACATATCATCTCTGGCAGTACTCTTTCGAGTCTCTATGAATGGTCAACCACCATAGTCCTGCGAACAATACCTTCTGCGCGGTAGATTTGCCTATGTAATTTCCTCCTTCTATTCCCTCGTGGGATTTTTCTAAAACCCTTGGTCTTTCATGTTCTAGCACATACCTTCGCAAGATGCTATCTACGCCCATTTTTTATAAGTGTCCTGCAATCATATGATAGTCTGCAACCTGGACTACCAAGTTTTTCTTTTGTGCGGTGTTATATTCCTATGGTGCAATACATGTACTCAAGTATTGGATGATATATGCAAAGTATTCATCGACGATCTAGACTGAAAATAATTGTGCGTCCAGAAAGTTGTCCTCTAAATTTGTAGGTTCTTCTCCATTCGTGACCCTTGATAGGTGGTCAAGTCCTACATCCAAATTTCTTGGCTTGAATATTACTTCAAAATCAAACTCTTTAAACAATAGTAACCATCGACAGATTCTCCCCCCCAACACTGTCTTGTTGACTGGGTATTTAAGGGCTGAGTGATCTGTAAACATCTTAAAATGTTTTCCTAGTAAGTAATGTCTAAACTTCTGCAGTGCGTAGACCATAGCGAGGCCTTCCCTCTATGTAGTATTATAATTATTCTTTGATTCTGATAGTTTTATGATCGCAAATTCTATTGGATGATCCAAATATCTTGTTCCTGGTGTGCCAAAATAGCTCCAAGTGTTATGGCTGATGCATCTACATGTACGTGGAATGTCTTCTCCCAGTTTGGAAATACTAGTATTGGTGTGATGACCATTTTTTGTTTTAGCGTATCAAGACCGTGTTGACAATCTTCATTCCATAGAAACTTTGTATCTTTCCTTAACAGTTTCTCCTTTGGCATGATAATCTGCGCATATCCTTTGATAAATTTTTTGTAGTATCTTGTGTGTCCCAATGTCGCTCTTAGTTGACAGACTATTTTTGGTGGTGGCAAGTTAACAATTACTGCAATCTTTGCAGGATCTACTAGTAAGCCTTGTTTGCATACTATATGGCCCAATAGTATCCCAAACGATGTTTCGAAGATACATTTCTTGATGTTTAATGATATATGGCATCGCCTGCATCTTTCTAACATCAATCACAAGACCTCTACATGGTCTTTCAACAAACTATAGACTGTCCAATCGTCCAAGTATACCTCTATAAACTGGTGGATAAAATCCTAAAATGCAGCGATGAATACTCTAGAAAATATTGTTGGTGCATTCTTCAGTCCAAACGACATGACTGTGTACTGGTAGGATACCCATTCTGTAGCAAGCGTGGTCTTGTATCTGTCTTCCTGTGCTATCTTGATCTGATGGTAGCCTAAGAATCCATCAGTGAATGAGTAAAATTCATGTCCTCCTACGTTATCCAACACTTCATCCATGAACGGTGTATGGAACGGGTCATGTAGGCATGCATCATTCAAATTCCTCAAGTCGACGCATATTATTATCCCACCTTGTTTTTTCTCCCGAACTATCATCGGGCTTATCCATTCTGATTCTTCCACAGGTTCTATGATTTATGCTTCGAGCATTCTATCAATTTCAGCTTTAACTTTTTTCTTATATATCGGGTTTTGTCTATATGGTCATTGTCTGATTGGTCTTGCTTCAGCTCTGAGTGGTATCTTCATTTCTCCTATCTCTCCTGCTATGCCCTTGATTTCTATAAATGTTGTGGGGAACAGGTCATTGTACTCACGCAGTAACTTTGTTATGATTTCTACTGTTTGCTCACCCCAATAGTCTCCAAATGCTGTCCATTTTGGGATTCTCAACTGTCCCAATGTTGAATTTCTTCACCTTGATCGACACAACAATTACTTTTGATTCTACAGGTGGACCTTCCATTTCTCTTTCACCTTCTACTTCMTYGATCTGAATATTGTGCAGATTGTCTTCATTAGGTGCTTCTTCCTGCACATGGTAGCATGAAAAAAATTCTTTTACTGTCTATTTGTTTCACTGTTGTTCTTATGTTATGAGTTTGACTTCTGGTTCTTTAATGAATATCACCCATCTTATCTACTTAAGTGCTGCATCTATGTTAGGGTTCTCATGCTCGAATGAGAAAGTGACTGTAAAATTTTGTTGTAGTATTGTACATCTCGAAGTTCCTCTGCGCAGTTCCTGACTTGTATACCAGTTTGTTGGTATGCCTTCTAAGGTATGTACGAAATGATGAGGCCATTCCTTTGGGGGTATCGTTTTCCACAATGCTCTGCACTTCTCCAAGTGTTCTGCTGGTGTTCCCTGTCCATCGTACTTCAGCTGTTGGTTTCTTCTCTGTTCTGCACCAAACCTTATGCACAGTAACCTCTTACATTGGTACCAATCCATGATTGTTTTCTTGTGTGTGCCCCACCATATTGCAGGTGTGGCCTTGAGTGTTATATTGAGTGCTAAGAGTCTCTGATTTTCTAACACTTCATCCTTGTACTGTGCCAAGAATACTTCTATATCATTCACTCCATGGAAACTGGGTGGTTCCCTTATCTTCATGCCTACCCATATTACTGCACGGTCTATTCTTGCTCACTTTCTTGTGGAAACTTTGTGTAGCCTTTGTTGTCAGTTCTCTAAACCTGTATTTGAGTTTGTCGCACATGAAGTAATACTCCGCCAATTGAGTATCCCATTTGTAGTTTGGTTTACACAATCCTCATCACGTGCAATTGTTCTGTACAACTGGCTAATTTCCTCTAAGTCTAAGCAAGTAGTTTCTACAAACCTTTCCCCTTCTGATGGGTCCAATGGTGAGATGAGCCTGTATTCTCCTAACTCAAATGTCATTTTTCGTGTCTTTAAATTGATTATGGTCTGGTTATCAAATTCCCAATCCAAGACAAGCAATGGTGGATATGGTGTAGTGCCATCCACTATTTCAATCACTTCAAAGTCTACTTTAGTGCACACTCCATCCAGGTCTACCGTCACTCCTTTCAGTATGCCAATTGGTAGAACTCTGTGTTGGTTGCTAGTTTCAGCTGAACAAGTGAATATACTAATGTGGGCTCTCCCATACATTTCCATGTCTTCTTTGGTAGTACATTGACTTCAGATCCTAGATCCAGTATGATATCTCCTATGTTGAAATCTACGATGTTGGCATTCAGCTTGAACTCCCAACTTGTTCTTCTCCTTGTATGTAGGTGATTGACTATTTTTTGTTCTAGTTTTACTTTTGTCTCTATGCTACACATTTCTAATATATTTTGCAATATTTTGACATCGGATGGATCATTCAATAGTTTTACACATGATTGCAAAAAGTATTTGATTGTACTTACTTGTCCCAGGGGCTGCATTTGTTTGGTATGATCCAATGATGGAGACATGGCTCTTCCTTGCTTTGCTGTGCAGTTTAAGTCAGCGCAGTATCTTGCTTCAAAAATTCTTGTCTGGCTTGCTGAAATATTTCCTTCTCGTTCTGCGCATCAAACTGTCTCCTTGGTTTGACATTCTTCTTCACCCACTGGTGTTGTATTGGTTCTTGTCGGACTGTGTTGTTTCCTATTTTAGCTCCTCCGCACGTAACTATGTTGATGTTTCGTCCTTCATCCATTGCTTTGGCTGAAATCCATTGAACATTCTAGTTGTTCTGATTCCTCTTTTCCTAGATATTCCCTAGTAACATAGGACATTCTTCCGTGTCATGATCCGATGCACGAAAATACATACAAGTTTTTGGTGGAAGTGAAAATTTCCTTGCATAATGTCTCGGTTGTTGACAATTGTGAAATACCACTGGTTCTCTTCCTCTTACAAAGCCTCCACTTGCTTGTCCTCTACCTCTGTAGCCAACTCAATCTCCTCTCGGTGTGTTATACTAAGGTGCCTGATTGTACTGTGTGGTATTGTATTGAGGTTGCACAGTGTTGTATTGTGGCTGCGTGGTATTATATGGTTGTTGTGTAGTATTATACAACTACTACACAGTGTTGTATGGAGCTAGAACTTGGTTAAATTGTGGTGCGTCTTGCCCAGTCATCATTTCTGCCTTCACCCTATATGCATCTGATGTCCTCTCTCGCATCAAATCCATAGTTCTACAATCTTTGTCATTTTGGCCCACTGACTTACAAAAGTTACAGTATGAACTCTTTGGGACTGTCTGGTATTTCTGCATCATTGGGCAGTGATATGGATCGTGGCCTAGTTTCTTACAAATTTTGCACCATAGTCCTCCTGTTGATAATGGATTTGGAATTCCTGTTGCCATATATTGTGTGAATGTTAGACATTCATTCCTGTGGTGTTCTTTCATCCTACATGTGGTACACCAAAAGGATTCTCATTTGTCCTTACTTTTGTTCTGCTTTAGTTGGAACGTTAAGTTCTTCAAATCCTCCTTCAACTCTTCGATGGATGGATCCGTCTGCTGATATTGGTTTTCTCCCAGTTGCAACGCTGCCTGTAGAGCCTCTTCCTGTGTCTGAAACTTCTATTGTTGCAATGGATATTTTAAGTGTGGTACAGTGAATTGACGAACAAGTGCCTGTGCTGCATTTAGGTCATGAGATATTTCAACTATCCTTTCAGTCACTTGAATCTCTAGTCTTTCTCCCATACAAATTCTCCTGGTTTATGTCTAATTTCTATCATCTCGTTCATGTACCGATCCTCTAAACTTGGTTTCTGAAACTCATTTATCATCAATTTCTTGATGTCCGCAATCGTTCTGGCTGTCACTGGTGGATTGTTTGTAGCTAAACTCATATACCAATACAGTGTGTGATCCCTTAATGTAATCACTAGCTGTGAAAGTTTAATATATTCATCTGTGATTTGTTTTTCTTCCCAAATATTTTCACAGATAAACAAGTGATTTTCTGGGTCCTTCGATGCTTCTCCTTTGAATTCTGGTAACTTGATGGTGGGATCATGTCCTACCATCCTAAATGCTGAACTAATATCTCTGGGTAGTGTAGATACTTGACTAGTTCTTCCTGAACTGGCTCCTCCAGTTGTTGTTCCTTGTGTAGATGTACTTCCTGTTGTCTTTATTCTCCCAAAATTCGGTTGTCTAAACAATGGTGTTCTCTTTGGTGTATTAGTCGCACATGGGTTTATGGGTTCCACATTGACATTAATATGGATAGGATTGTTTCCTTCTCTTCCTGATCTTGGACCTCTCATCTTCCTCTCATATGTTGTACACACGATTTCCTCAATTCTCTCCTCATCCCGAAGATCCTCTACCTCTTCTTCATCACTTGCTAAGCCTTCCCTTGCGGCTACGACTCTCTTCTTTGTATTCACCTTGTATTGGTAGGGTACTCCACTGCACATCTTTCCAGCTGTCTCCATGATCTAGTTGATCTGGTCATCATCCATCATGATTGGGTCCAAGGGTTCCTCATTGTTTCCTTTATCCACTCTTCTTTCCATTTCTCCTCTTTCTGTCAGTGCGTCCCCCCTTCCCCCATGCACGCAGGGAAGTTTAGCTGTCTAACTCCATTGTCATTACACCTTTGTTATATAGCAACATATTAATATAAGTATACAACTGTATAATATACCTTCCTTGAGGCCCACATAGAAACTCTTGCTTTGCTGCGCTGTATGACTTCGATGTATCTACTACAAATTCTGTTATAAATCCTGCTACAATACTATCGAGCCAAAAATACACTACGCAGGTGAATTTGTTGTTCATCTGTTGTAACTGCTCAATCTGAATTGAGGTCCACTCTAACTGTTGGATCCAGTTTGTTGCATGGTTATCCTTCAACCTTAATATCCATTCCTGTAATAAGTGTGGAAAATCATAGAAAAAGAATTCATGTAGATCAGTAAACATGTATTTCTCAAGATATTTGCACGGGGTTACTCTAGAGTTTCTGTTATCTTTCTGCGCAAACTCCAACTCCTTTGTCTTCAGCCAGATTTCAATCTCTGCTTTTGTGGGATTCCAATATCTCAACATCCCCTTCTAGCAGCTCATTCTTTTCACCTTCTCATCGTCTGATTCAGTGTTCTCTTGACCCACATGCTGTAGATCTTATAGATCCCATCTACTCAATCCTATACTGTTCCAACCAACGAAAATGAAACCATTTGTTGGTTATAGTTTATACTTCTAATTTTATATCTTCAATACACTTGACCCAGGGTTCATGTCTACTAGGGTTCCAACAAAGCCTCTAAAACTATTGACCCTCCTGGTAAACTAGAAGGCAACACAACACACAGAGTGCACTGCGCAGTCTCACCCGAGATAGTTCTAATGGGTGACTGCAATACTCAAGTGTTTGCAGTCCAGGATTGAGTGGAGATTCGAGAAGTGTGCTTTGAGATTCATATTTAACTTATTAACAAAATAAACTGTCATTCACGATTATGCACGAAATATAATCAACTCATTCATTTAGCATATCAACAACTACTTAACATAGTAAGGAAACACATGCATTCAATCACATAACATAGGTTTTACCATGGTTCACCCCCTCCTGGGATACGTCCACAAATATTTGTCTCTTAAGCTCTTTTATTATGGCAGTTCCAAAGCTGTAGCGCCACACGCTTTACACCTCCTCTCAGTCGGGTCAAGATCTATTATGAGGTGGACTAGATCGTACCAGGCTCCTCAGCATGTGATCTAACCCTCAAGATCTACCCTCTTTACTCCTTTCCAGCTCAACAACTTACAAAATTAGGTTGTATCGCAAAATATTACAACTAGCTATCAAAACATGACTCCTCCTCAAGACCCTCTATATCTGCCTCTAGCTCCTTCTCTCTCTCTCTAGATCTCTCTATGCGAACTAGATATCTATCTTTATACATTTCTGGTTCATCGACCATTATAATGTATTACAAAAACCCTCACCCTAACGTCATTAGGTATTCCATGCATGCACGTGTGCTGCTCTTCCTTCTAGCTGTCGCTTTCCTCGTGCATCCCTTCCTTCCCAAAATAGCCTTTCTTTTCTCTTTGGTCTGCTTCTAACAAGGGCCTCTAAGAATTATTGTTTCATTCATCATCTCACAACCATTGTAATGTACCCAATATTCTTTGTGCACTTTGAGGATATGGGGTACTTCTTGAAATCACTAATTTCACTCCAAATTTGTTTCTCTAATACCTTTCCTCATTGTACTACTATTAATTAATTAACACATGCAAGCCTGATAATGTAGAATTATGCAAGAATAACTAATCATTCAGTAAGAACGAAACCATAAATTATAATTATAGGCTTACACATACAAACACAACTAAACAAACTAGAAAGTAGAAAAATCCATAACATAAATAACATTGATTTAGCACAATTCATAGGTACATTGATGAACTCTTATGTTTTTGGAAATTGTCCACCAACTAGCTGTAGATGGAGACCATTTGACCCAACCATAGGCTCCTTGCTACACCAATTCTCTTTTCATTAGAGTCCCATGAGGGCTTCACTAAGTGAACCTATCGCATAGCATGTTCATTCAAGGGATATTAAAGAATACCCCTAATTTCACTAGATATTGAAAAATACCCCCAAAAATTATTTTGTTGAACCCCCCTTCCAATACATCTATATTCCAATAAAAAAACCCATTATTTTTACTAGATACCTAGGTATCCATTTTTTTCATGGCATTTTTAATACCCCTTTCTTTTTCTACCCCTCGTACATACAAAAGAAAAAACTCTTATAATCTCACAAATCACAAAAATAACAAAACAAAAGCAAACAAGTGAATTGACATTCCAACCTAGGGATATTCCACTATAGTAAGATCAGATAGCCTTGGGTCTAAGGGCTTGGTGTTATATTACTTTCACCCTTCTCTTTAGTGTAATACATGGCCATGCATTCACTGAGGAATGGGTTTATGTATCTAATTATCTATTTGTAGATGTAGGAAGATGAGTTTCCTCAAGTTGTAACTCTTCATGCCTTAGATCTATGATCTCATAAGACATTTTAAGAAAAATATATATCTATCTATCAAGCTTGTCTTTCTAGTAATCTTTACGAAAATTTTCTACCCCATAACCCATTCCTATTTTAATATTGCTCAGACCAAAAGACACTCTCATTAGGTGAGATTCAAGAGATTGTGATCTCAAGGATCAATAAATCCTAGGGGAATTCTTACTATCCTTTAGGTAGAAATGAGTTCTTTCTTCCTTGTACTTTATCACACTATTATTCCTTTTCATAGGTAACAATTAGGGTTGGATGTGATACAAGGAGAATATTTTCATTTGGTGGCTCAGACCCATATTTCCAAACATGAGATCTAATTGGTTGGCTAAGTTCATTAACATTGAGGTAATCACAATCCTCTCCATGTGTAATGAAAAAATGAAAATATACACATCCCCATGAGGTTTCATGGAAGGATCATATATGTTGTGTGGTGAAATTAGTTTTCTCATCATCGTGAAAACATAAAACCCCCATTCTCCTAATTGAAATCACTAAAGAGTCCTACAAAGTGAAAAATTAGTGTTCACAGAAGAGCCCCTCGAACCAGTGAAAAACTATTCCCTTAAATATCAGATTAAGATATGGGATTTTTAAGAATGCATAGAACCAAACTACAACAAGTAAACCATACAAGATTATATAAAAAACCCTACATACATAAATATAGATAAAAGGGGGGGTTAGGATAACTGATACTTGCATAGGTATGCAGTACAAGGGATCTGTTTCTCAATCTCATTTTCCATACAAACGATTTAGACAATCTCAGTAAGGGGTGAAGGTACGACCTCACTATAATTTGTTTTCTTTCGAAAGAGAGTTTCACCATTATTGATTATGTATTGATTTCTTTCCCAAAAGGTTATCACCTAATACTATAATGCCTACGCAATACATATAAAATATCCCTACCTTGCCCCCCCCAATAAAAAATAAAAAACAAAACAAAACAAAAAAAACCTATAAACCTACTTCAATTAAAAAATATATCTCCCTCCTTTATATGAAATAGTGTATTGACTTGAGTTTTCACAATTTTAAAACCACCTTTATGAAAGAATGTAATAGAATATCGGCCAAGAAGTGAAGCCTCTCTAGGTTTTACAACGATGAGGACACCAATATCATCACACAACATATGTGATTCCTCCATATAGCCTCATGGAGATGTGTATACTTTCCTTTATTCATTACATAGGAAGAGGATTATAATTACCACAATGTTATTGAGCTCAACCAACCAATTAGGTCTCTGAAAAGGCATAATACAATGTTAGAGCACAAGGAAGAAATGAATCATTTCTACTTAAAGGGTAGTAACAATTCCCATACTATAGATTGCGCCATGGGATCACAATATCTTTCATCTCACCTGATGAGAGTGCCTTTTAGTGTAAATGATAAGAAAATAGAAATGCATTATGGGGTTGTTGGATGTAGGCCGAGTCAGGAGAAAATGCTATTTTTGGAAGAGAATCATGCAAGGAGGAAAGGACAACTAGAAGGAAAAGTAGCACGTGTAAGAGAAGCAAGCAAGGCGCGCATGCACAAAATACCTAACGATGCTAGGGTTAGGGTTTTTGTAATGTATTGTAATGGATGATGAGACAAGGATGTAAATAAGTAGTACTTAGAGGACAGGAAGGGACACACACAAGGAGAGAGAGATGGATCAGAAGAAATACACAGAGGAAGAGAGAGTTGTAATAATTGTACGAGTTATTAAGTTGGGGAGCTAAGGAAGTAGTGAGTGACTTGTTCCCGAGGGTTAGATCATAGGCTAAGGAGCCTGGTGCGATCTAGTCAAGCTCATAGGGATCGAGGAGCCTATGGAAGAGAATGAGACCTAAGATTGTAAACACACGTGCCATGATGTATTACTGAACCATAATAAAAGCTTGAGAGCCATATCTTTGTGGACGTAGCCCAGGAGGGGGTGAACCACAGTAACACCTGTGTTATGTGAATGAATGTATGCATCCTTAATGTTGTTAAATGGTGAATGTTAGATGAATGAATTAACTAGTTAGATATGATATTCCACATACATGAATAGACTAAATGCTATAATTTGATGTTAGATTGAATGACTAAAGAATATAGAGTACAACTGTAGATATCGACTCATTCCCAGTTTGCAAACACCTGAATATTGCAGCCACCCATAGAGCTATCTCAAGTGAGACTGTGCGGTACACTCTGTGTGTTGCGTTGCCTTTTGGTCTACCAAAGGGGCCGATAGTATTAAAGGGATTTTGTTGGGATCTTATCAAATCTGAACCAGGATCAATCTATGACAGTAAGGTAGGATCAAAATAACCCATAAAGAATCCTATGTAGAAAATAAAAAGACAAATAAAAGAGGTAAAAGCCAACAAATGGTTCCGTTGTCAGTTGTTTGAAAGAGGATGAGATTGAGTATATGATATTTGTGGAATACACGTTAAAAGAAGGACAAGTTGGATGACAAGATGTTGAGACCATGGAATCCAATGAAGGTAGAGATAGAGAGTTGGTTGAAGAGAAAGGAGTTAGAGTTTGCATACAAAGATAACAGAAACCCAAAGTTAACACTGCACAAATATCTAGACAAGTACGCATTCAGTGACTTGCATGAAGTATTTTTCTGTGACTTCCCACATGTATTGCAGGAGTGGATAAAATGGTTGAAAGTCAACCATCCTACAAATAATATCAGATAGCTAGAGTGGAATCCTGAAGATATCACACAGTTACAATGAGTTGATAATAAGTTTACGCGCGTAGTAGATTTCTGGTTAGACAACATTGTTGCAGTATTTATTACATAATTTGCAATAGATACAATGAAGTCTTACAACGCAGTTGAACAAGAATTCTTGAAGGGACCTCGAGGTAGGTACATAAGATCGTTATATACTTCTATTAAGATATTACTATATAACAAAGGTGTAATGACAATGGAGTCATACAACTAAACTTCCTTGCGTGCATGGGGGAAGGGGGGAAGCACTAACAAGAGAAGAAGGAATGGAAGGAGAAAGGGATA
>JASDQU010100422.1:63348-74002 GCA_032191745.1 Picea mariana
CGTGCTGCTCTTCCTTCAAGTTGTCGATTTCCTTGTGCATGCCTTCCTTCCCAAAATAACCTTTCTTTCTGCTTTGGCCTACTTCCAATAGGCCCCCAACACTGGCATGTGGCTCATCCTGAGAAACCTAACCTTTGTGTGCTTCGACGATCTCCCTGGTGATCGCCTAGAACTTCTCCCTGAGCTTCGTTTCTTGTGTTTGAGCCTGCGCGGTCTTCTCCTTGAGTGCATCCAATGTCTATACTTCAATCTCATTGTTGATCAACCTTGTGCATTCTGCCTGGGTATGTGCCATATATGTCTTGGCTTCCTCTTCCTGTGCAATGATCTCTGATATTTTCTCTTGGAGCGGTTCCATTTTAGCCTGACACTCCTTTTTCTGTGTCTGTGCAGTGGTGAGTTCTGCCTGTAGTCTCTTCATATCTTGCGCCCCTTTCACATGCTCCATGATGGACATTGTCTTCTTCCTCTGCTTGAGGTCTTGGATACCTGTGCTTATCCTTTCTTTTTCTTGGTCCCACTGTTGGACCTACCGATCCTCTTCCAACTTCATCCAAAGCTGTGCTTCTTTGTCGAACAAGTCGGCCGCTGCGTGGACCTATCGTTCTATCTCCTATATCATCTCTTTTCCCTCCTACTTCCTTTGCTCCCTAACCGCCAGTGGATTGGTAGGTGTGAGATGCTTGTGAAGATTCTCGATCTCCTGTTGATATTGATCTATTGTCTGTGTAATCTGATCAATATTCTCTATTGTTGTGAGTTCGACCCTCTGCGTGGTATTTGTAATATTCTTGTAAGATCCAACCACTTTCTTCTCCAGTCCCTTAACGCATTCCCATTCCTCTGTGATCTTGAGCTTAGCATGGTCAAATACAAATTCTAGCTCGTCCCGCTTATCCTTTACCTGCTGCAATTCGGCTATATCTGTGCGTGCACAAGACTGTACCTCCTGTGCAACATTGGCCTGCATTTATATAGGGCCTTGGTTGGTATCTGCAGTAATACCAACTACAATTGAGCCAAGTCCTTTAGGGGTTTCTTCCCCATGATATCGTCCATGCGCAACATGCTGGGTGTAACATGAAACATCACACTCGACTGTGGTATTGTCTGGACTATATCTCACTCACTTGCTTCGGGTTCTCCTCATGTCTGTGATGCTGACAAGCCGATTTCTATGATGCTACCGGCTGCCTGCGCTTCCCAAATTTTCTTGAGGAGTTGTCCCATGTCTGCCATCTCTTCTTCAATTCTATCCCTGTTTCACACATCATTCTCAAAATACTCGAATGTGCGATCCTGGACCATTTGGGCCACCATTTATACATCATCATCTATGATCATGTATTCAGAAGGTGTTCTATGTGCCTTCATATTCTTGCACGCACCCCCCATCTAAGTAGTTGGCCACTTATTCAGGCCTGACTCTTGTGGATTATGACTTGGTGTAGTCCCATGTGCTGCCTCATCCTATTTCTGATGTACTTGGGGAACCTCTGTATTATTATTCTTCCCTGTCTGGAATCCTGTCTTGGATGTCCCCCCTTTCTTCTATTTTGGTTTAGTCTGGCCTGTCCTTGGTTTCTTGGGCACTGTGACTTCCTGGGGCTGTGTCTATTCCTTCCCTACCTCCTCATCATGTGGATTTTCTTGCCTTGCCTCCTCCTTCTATGCCCCTATAGGTATGTCTTGAGTGAGGACTGGAATCCTCCAATCGTCTTCCCAATCCTTGATGGCCATTTCTATGTCCCCCTCCGTGATGCAATAACACAATTGTATCCATTTCTTGTTGGGGTCCTTCCTCTCCTGGATCCACATCGCATGTCAAGTGGCCTTGAAGTTAGATATGCCCTGATAGTATGCAACAACCTATGGTGTTATTTTCCAAAGGTTGGCGATGGTCTCCTATAGATCGCGAAGATATCCTTCGAATATAGCTACGTTCATATTTCTGTTCCTGGTGTCTGAAGCAGTGCCAATATATAAGTATCTCAATCCATGATTGGGTTTGGGTTTGGAGGCGAAAAATACATAGTTCGATTCCTTCCATCCCATAATGGCTATCAGAATGATCAACCATGAATAATGAAATTATGTCCCCAGATCTTGCACATCCTTGCAGTCATCTAGAAATAGATTCAAACGATAAGGGGCCTAGCTGATTGTGGTGCCCTCGCCACACTGTGCTGCATCTATGACAACCCCAACCACGACTTCCTCCTTGTGGAATTTTCTGAGCAGCTTGCAGGCCATGATTTTTGCGGCCATTTTTGTCACGATGTCACTGATCCGTTTGATAATGATTCCGCATGTCCCCCTTTCAGTGCCGTATTTATTTTTCATCTCCTCAACGAGTGCTTTCTCCTTTGTTTTTTCCTCGAGAAATTGTGCAGGATCCATACCCGTGATGGCAACCCTGTGATGTGCGGAATGAGATCTACGTCTATTGAGATGAGCTTGTCCAGCCACAAATCTCCACCATGTGTGACCACCATCAATTTCTTGATGCAACTGTTTTCATACTGTCCTCTGCCAAAGTGTGGTAGTTCCAACAGAGCTCAAATCCTCGTTTTAGCTAGTCTTGCTGCCCACTGGACTGGTTGATGAATGGGTTCCCCAAAAGGATCTAGACCCACAGTCTGTAGGTAGACATGCTTTGTGAACTTCAAGAACTTGTTTGTGTCCGTTACATCATGGTTTGAGTATTTCAGTTTTTCTACATATCTTAACAAATCTGCTTTTACTCGTACCCCTTCTGGTATGCGTGACAAAACAATTGTTGCGGCGGGTTGTCTGCGTGGTGACCTAGGTAATGTTTTCTTTTCCTTTCATGGTGGTGTCTGAATCGACATTCCAACCTCCATTGGTCGTTCTTTGGCATATTGTTCTGGCTAGATCATGACATCTTCCACTGATCCCTCCTGTGGGTGTTCTGAAATGGTTGTTTGTGATTCAACTGGCTTGGCCACTTCTTCCTGATTTGGATTCGTCCCATTGAATCTCGGGGCTTCTATAGGGTTTTATGGTTGCACTTGACTACCTATGTCCTCATTCTATCGGCCTTGTCCTCTTCTAGCCTATCGATGTCCATGCCCATAGGTGTTTTCTGTTGGGTTTCCTCTATGAAGAGTGTCGAGCTTCCTGGTGTTGTATCCGATGATGGGATTTCATCCACATTGATGACTTCTGGTGGCTGTTGTTCACTTTCCTGCGATTTTGTTTGTGCTCTAGTCCTAACTCTGGATTGTCTAACAGTTTGGCTTGGTTCTGCTTGTTTTTCTGTTTCCATGGTGGTAAAAGTCGATTGTCTGCCGATCTCAATAGCCTCTGCAGCCTTTGAAAATTTTTCTCTGTGCCTCATATTCTCTATCTCTTTCTGCCTCTTTCAATTTCACAATAATATTTTTACTCTTGTGTCCTTGCTTTGTATGGGCATCATGTGAATATTGTCAAATAAGTTACCTTTATTACGGATTCAATGAACCTCTGGTTCCTTCGTACTTTCCATTACTCTCCCTCATCGTCTCCAGTTGGTGCGATTAATGAGGCGTCTCATCAATTATTTTCGACATTCAATTCCACTTGCCTGCACCACTTAACACTTCTTTTGTCGTCTTATCCTTTCCCGATTGTTTTCTTTTTGAACTAACCGATGGCCTTGTCTTCGTCGGGTTCATATTACTAAGTGTGTGTGCTCCTTCTCCTTTTGTCACACTGTACCTTTGTTGGTACCATTTGATATCTTGTTTTTTTCTTTTCTTTTAAACTGCACGGTGACTTTCAAGTTGTGGGTGGTCAACTATCCTTGTACAAATTCATTCGGCTCCCATTGATCATCCCTCTGAGTTCTATGCCTCCTAAGTCCTTCTACTATACATCTTCCCCATCTATGATAGTTTTTACTTTGTACGGTCCTAACCAATGCATTTTGAGTTTCCTTGGATGCTGAATGGATTTGCTGTCATACATCAATACTAAGTCTCCTTCCTTGAAATTTTTCTTCTTGATATGTCTGTCATGCCACACTTTGTCCCTTGCTTTTTGAACTTTTTGGTGGAACCCTACTAGGATCCCATATTCCTCCATTATTATCAATTGATTCAGCATGTCCTGTATTGCGCCTCGTTTTGTCATGTGTGTAATTGCAGCTACGCGCATACTGGGTACCATAAATTCTAATGGTACCACTGCTTCTTGGCCATATACCAATCTAAATGGCATGTGTCCTGTCAAATTCTTGCATGTGGTCCTGTATGCCCACAATAGTGTTGGTATTTTTAGGTCCCAATCATCCCTGTTGATATTACAGATCTTCGTCAGTGCATTATCAAGGATTTTGTTAAATGATTTGACTGTTCCATTTGCCTATGGATGACATGGAGTGCTATTTTGATGATGGACTTCAAATTCTTCATTCAAAGCCTTCATAGTGTTGTTAATGAAGTGAGTGCCTTGGTTGCTCATCAAAATTCTTGGGCAACCAAATCTAGTGATTACTTGTTGAAATAGAAAGTGTGTTGCTATCTTTTTGCTACAATATTTAACTGGTACTGCTTTCGCCCATCTTTTTAGGTATTATGTCATGGTGGTAATGTAACTTGCTCCTGTCCTCTTTGCTAGTGGGTTAATTGGTCCGACGAAGTCTATTGCCCATTTTTTGAATACCTGCAACGTTACCTGTGGTCGTAATGGAATCTCGTCCCTTCTATTGGGTTTACCAGCCCTCTGATAGACATCTCATCTCTGGAAGTACTCTTTCGAGTCTCTATGAATGGTCAACCACCATAGTCCTGTGAACAATACCTTCTGCGCGGTAGATTTGCCTATGTAATTTCGTCCTGCTATTCCCTCGTGGGATTTTGCTAAGACCCTTGGTCTTTCACATTCTAGCACATACCTTCACAAGATGCTATCTACGCCCATTTTTTATAAGTGTCCAACAATCATATGATAGTCTGCAACCTGGACTACCAAGTTTTTCTTTTGTGCGGTGTTATATTCCTATGGTGCAATACATGTACTCAAGTATTGGATGATATCTGCAAAGTATTCATCGACGATCTGGACTGAAAATAACTGTGCGTCCAGAAAGTTGTCCTCTAAATTTGTAGGTTCTTCTTCGTTCATGACCCTTGATAGGTGGTCAGGTCCTACATTCAACTTTCTTGGCTTGAATATTAATTCAAAATCAAACTCTTTAAACAATAGTAACCATCGACAGATTCTCCCCCCCAACACTAGCTTGTTGACTAGGTATTTAAGGGACGAGTGATCTGTAAACATCTTAAAATGTTTTCCTAGTAAGTAATGTCTAAACTTCTGCAGTGCGTAGACCATAGCGAGGCCTTCCCTCTATGTAGTATTATAATTATTCTTTGATTCTGATAGTTTTATGATCGCAAATGCTATCGGATGATCCAAATATCTTGTTCCTGGTGTGCCAAAATAGATCCAAGTGTTATGGATGATGCATCTACATGTACGTGGAATGTCTTCTCCCAGTCTGGAAATACTAGTATTGGTGCGATGACCATTTTTTGTTTCAGCATATCCAGACCGTGTTGACAATCTTCATTCCATAGAAACTTTGTATCTTTACTTAACAGTTTCTCCATTGGCATGGTAATCTGCGAATATCCTTTGATAAATTTTTTGTAGTATCTTGTGTGTCCCAACGTCGCTCTTAGTTGACAGACTATTTTTGGTGGTGGCAAGTTAACAATTACTGCAATCTTTGCAGGATCTACTAGTAAGCCTTGTTTGCATACTATATGGCCCAATAGTATCTCAAACAATGCTTCAAAGATACATTTCTTGATGTTTAATGATATATGGCATCGCCTGCATCTTTCTAACATCAATCGCAAGACCTCTACATGGTCTTTCAACAAACTATAGACTATCCAATCCTCCAAGTATACCTCTATAAACTGGTGGATAAAATCCTTAAATGCAGCGATGAATACTCTGAAAAATATTGTTGGTGCATTCTTCAGTCCAAATGACATGACTGTGTACTGGTAGGATACCCATTTTGTAGCAAACATGGTCTTGTATCTGTCTTCTTGTGCTATCTTGATCTGGTGGTAGCCTAAGAATCCATCAGTGAATGAGTAAAATTCATGTTCTCCTATGTTATCCAACACTTCATCCATGAACGGTGTATGGAACGGGTCATGTAGGCATGCATCATTCAAATTCCTCAAGTTGACACATATTATTATCCCACCTTGTTTTTTCTCCCGAACTATCATCGGGCTTATCCATTCTGATTCTTCCACAGGTTCTATGATTTCTGCTTCGAGCATTCTATCGATTTTAGCTTTAACTTTTTGCTTATATATCAGGTTTTGTCTATATGGTCGTTGTCTGATTGATCTTGCTTCAACTCTAAGTGGTATCTTCATTTCTCCTAGCTCTCCTGCTATGCCCTTGATTTCTATAAATGTTTTGGGGAAAAAGTCATTGTACTCATGCAGTAACTTTGTTATGCTTTCTACTGTTTGCTCACCCCAATAGTCTCCAAATGCTGTCCATTTTGGGATTCTCAACTGTACCAATGTTAAATTTCTTCACCTTGATCGACACAACAATTACTTTTGATTCTACAGGTGGACCTTCCATTTCTCTTTCACCTTCTACTTCCTTGATCTGAATATTGTGCAGATTGTCTTCATTAGGTGCTTCTTCCTGCACATGGTAGCATGAAAAAAATTCTTTTACTGTCTGTTTGTTTCACTGTTGTTCTTATGTTATGAGTTTGACTTCTGGTTCCTTAATGAATATCACCCATCTTATCTACTTAAGTGCTGCATCTATGTTAGGGTTCTCATGCTCGAATGAGAAAGTGACTGTAAAATTTTGTTGTAGTATTGTACAGTTTGAAGTTCCTCTGCGCAGTTCCTGACCTGTATACTAGTTTGTTGGTATGCCTTCTAAGGTATGTACGAAATGATGAGGCCATTCCTTTGGGGGTGTCATTTTCCATAATTTTCTGCTCTTCTCCAAGTGTTCCGCTGGTGTTCCCTGTCCATCGTACTTCAGCTGTTGGTTTCTTCTCTGTTCTGCGCCAAACCTTATGCACAGTAACCTCTTACATTGGTACCAATCCGTGATTGTTTCCTTGTGTGCACCCCACCATATTGCAGGTGTGGCCTTGAGTGTTATATTGAGTGCTAAGAGTCTCTGATTTTCTAACACTTCATCCTTGTACTGTGCCAAGAATACTTCTATATCATTCACTCCGTGGAAACTGGGTGGTTCCCTTATCTTCATGCCTACCCATATTACTGCACGGTCTATTCTTGCGCACTTTCTTGTGGAAACTTTGTGTAGCCTTTGTTGTCAGTTATCTAAACCTGTATCTGAGTCTGTTTCACATGAAGTAATACTTCGCCAATTGAGTATCCCATTTGCAGTTTGGTTTACACAATTCTCATCACGTGCAATTGTTCTGTACAACTGGCTAATTTCCTCTAAGTCTAAGAAAGTAGTTTCTACAAACCTTTCCCCTTCTGATGGGTCCAATGGTGCGATGAGACTGTATTCTCCTGACTCAAATGTCATTTTTCATGTCTTTAAATTGATTATGGTCTGGTTATCAAATTCCCAATCCAAGACAAGAAATGGTGGATATGGTGTAGTGCCATCCACTATTTCAATCACTTCAAAGTCTACTTTAGTGCACACTCCATCCAGGTCTACCGTCACTCCTTTCAGTATGCCAATTGGTAGAACTCTGTGTTGGTTGCTAGTTTCAGCTGAACAAGTGAATATACTAATGTGGGCTCTCCCATACATTTTCATGTCTTCTTTGGTAGTACATTGACTTCAGATCCTAGATCCAATATGATATCTCCTATGTTGAAATCTACGATGTGGGCATTTAGCTTGAACTCCCTACTTGTTCTTCTCCTTGTATGTAGGTGATTGACTATTTTTTGTTCTAGTTTTACTTTTGTCTCTATGCTACACATTTCTAATATATTTTTCAATTTTTTGACATCGGATGGATCATTCAATAGTTTTACACATGATTGCAAAAAGTATTTATTGTACTTACTTGTCCCAGGGGTTGCATTTGTTTGGTATGATCCAATGATGGAGACATGGCTCTTCCTTGCTTTGCTGTGCAGTTTAAGTCAGCGCAGTATCTTGCTTCACAAATTCTTGTCTGGCTTGCTGAAATATTTCCTTCTCGTTTTGCGCATCGAACTGTCTCCTTGGTTCGACATTCTTCTTCACCCACTGGTGTTGTATTGGTTCTTGTCGGACTGTGTTGTTTCCTGTTTTAGCTTCTCCGTGCGTAACTATGTTGATGTTTCGTCCTTCATCCCTTGCTTTGGCTGAAATCCATTGAACATTCTAGTTGTTCTGATTCCTCTTTTCCTAGATATTCCCTAGTAACATAGGACATTCTTCCGTGTCATGATCCGATGCACGAAAATACATACAAGTTTTTGGTGGAAGTGGAAATTTCTTTGCATAATGTCTCTGTTGTTGACAATTGTGAAATACCATTGGTTCTCTTCCTCTTACAAAGCCTCCTCTTGCTTGTCCTCTACCTCTGTAGCCAACTCGATCTCCTCTCGGTGTGTTATACTAAGGTGCCTGATTGTACTGCGTGGTATTGTATTGAGGTTGCATAGTGTTGTATTGTGGCTGCGTGGTATTATATGGTTGTTGTGTAGTATTATATTGCTACTACGCAGTGTTGTATGGAGATGGAACTTGGTTAAATTGTGGCGCATCTTGCCCAATCATCATTTCTGCCTTCACCCTATATGCATCTGATGTCCTCTCTCGCATCAAATCCATAGTTCTACAATCTTTGTCATTGTGGCCCACTGACTTACAAAAGTTACAGTATGAACTCTTTGGGACTGTCTGGTATTTCTGCATCATTGGGCAGTGATATGGATTGTGGCCTAGTTTCTTACAAATTTTGCACCATAGTCCTCCTGTTGGTAATGGATTTGGAATTCCTGTTGCCATATATTGTGTGAATGTTAGACATTCATTCCTGTGGTGTTCTTTCATCCTACATGTGGTACACCAAAAGGATTCTCATTTGTCCTTACTTTTGTTCTGGTTTAGTTGGAACGTTAAGTTCTTCAAATCCTCCTTCAACTCTTCGATGGATGGATCCGTCTGCTGATATTGGTTTTCTCCTAGTTGCAAGGCTGCCTGCAGAGCCTCTTCCTGTGTCTGAAACTTCTATTGTTGCAATGGATATTTTAAGTGTGGTAGCAGTGAATTGACGAACAAGTGCCTATGCTGCATTTAGGTCATGAGATATTTCAACTATCCTTTCAGTCACTTGAATCTCTGGTCATTCTCCCATACAAATTCTCCTGGTTTATGTCTAATTTCTATCATCTCGTTCATGTACTGATCCTCTAAACTTGGTTTCTGAAACTCATTTATCATCAATTTCTTGATGTCCGCAATCGTTCTGGTTGTCACTGGTGGATTGTTTGTAGCTAAACTCATATACCAATACAGTGTGTGATCCCTTAATGTAATCACTAGTTGTGCAAGTTTAATATATTCATCTGTGATTTGTTTTTCTTCCCAAATATTTTCACAGATAAACAAGTGATTTTCTGGGTCCTTCGATGCTTCTCCTTTGAATTCTGGTAACTTGATGGTGGGATCATGTCCTACCATCCTAAATGATGAACTACTATCTCTGGGTAGTGTAGATACTTGAATAGTTCTTCCTGAACTGGCTCCTCCAGTTGTTGTTCCTTGTGTAGATGTACTTCCTGTTGTCTTTATTCTCCCGAAATTCGGTTGTCTAAATGATGGTGTTCTCTTTGGTGTATTAGTCGCACATGGGTTTATGGGTTCCACATTGACATTAATATGGATAGGATTGTTTCCTTCTCTTCCTAATCTTGGACCTCTCATCTTCCTCTCATATGTTGTACACAGGATTTCCTCAATTCTCTCCTCATCTTGAAGATCCTCTACCTCTTCTTCATAACTTGCTAAGCCTTCCCTTGCAGCTATGACTCTCTTCTTTGTATTCACCTTGTATTGGTAGGGTACTCCACTGCACGTCTTTCTAGCTGTCTCCATGATCTAGTTGATCTGGTCATCATCCATCATGATTGGGTCCAAGGGTTCCTCATTGTTTCCTTTATCCACTCTTCTTTCCATTTCTCCTCTTTCTGTCAGTGCGTCCCTCCTTCCCCCATGCACGCAGGGAAGTTTAGCTGTCTGACTCCATTGTCATTACACCTTTGTTATATAGAAACATATTAATATAAGTATACAACTGTATAATATACCTTCCTTAAGGCCCACATAGAAACTCTTGCTCCGCTGCGCTGTATGACTTTGATGTATCTACTGCAAATTCTATTATAAATCCTGCTACAATACTATCGAGCCAAAAATACACTACGTGGGTGAATTTGTTGTTCACCTGTTGTAACTACTCAATTTGAATTGAGGTCCACTCTAACTGCTGGATCCAGTTTGTTGCATGGTTATCCTTCAACCTTAATATCCATTCCTGTAATAAGTGTGGAAAATCATAGAAAAATAATTCATGTAGATCAGTAAACATGTATTTCTCAAGATATTTGCACGGTGTTACTCTAGATTTTCTGTTATCTTTATGTGCAAACTCCAACTCCTTTGTCTT
>JASDQU010100422.1:156851-179625 GCA_032191745.1 Picea mariana
TAATATAAATTTGTTTTTAAAATGTTTTTTTTTTTAATTTCAATTCTTTTTTTTTCTCTTATTTTTTTTAGTTTTTAATTAATCCAAAAAAAATGAATTATATATTTTTCGTAAATATAAAAGTAGTGTTATTTAAGTACAATTATTTTATGTGTATTGAAGTAAAGGTAAAACAATGTGTTAAAAATGAAAATTTTCCACTATATTTAAAAAGTATGGAACCTTAATTTAATTAAGGACACATAATTACATGAAAAATCTTAATTTAAAAAAAAAAAAATGGTGTACAACATTTTTAACATTGGATTGAGCATGGAAATGTGATTAAAACCACCATTGAATAAAAAAATAAAAAAATAAATAGAAAAGTTTGAAAATAGATGAAAAAACACTGTTGAGAAAAAAATAAAAAATAAAAAATTTGAACAATTTGAAAATAAATGAAAAAACAAGCATTTAAAAACAAAAAAGTGGAAAATTTATGTATCAGAAAATTTAAAATATCAAAAAATCACCTAAAAAGGGAGGGAATGCTACCGGTAGCATCATTTTTAAAAATGGGGTAAAAAACATGTCCCCCCAAAAACGAGAACTCTGTAGAGTTCTCGTTAAGTTGGTAACTATGTTTGTTATTTTGTTATTTAATAAAGCATGTTTATTTGAGTTAATAGTTGAGTGCTAGGCTCAGGAAATTCAACATGGTATCAGAGCTCTGACTATGAGGAAACCAAGATTTGCACTTGTGGGATTTTGTTGCAATGAGAAATTTTTTTCCTGTGGGAAAATTAACATGCTTAAGTGGCGAGGTTAAACAAAAAGAAAAAAGATATCGTCTAGTAGCATACAAAAGTTTCCCTACAATCATACGGTTGCAGGTTACTGAGATAGAGATTAGGCGAGTGGGTTGTGTTGATCAGTCGAGCTGAGATGTGAAGGTGGACGACCGACAAAACAATTGTCGAATGGATCATGGAGTTGTTTGTTGCTGCAGAGAATCTGCAGACATAAAAAAGGGTCATGCGGGCTGAGTAATAGCCAAGTGTAAGTATAGAAAGGCCTGCGTAGGAATAGTCGGCCAGGATCGCACTAGAGAAACAAGCAGATCCAATGGAGCTAAGAAGCAGGAGTTGGATCGAATTGTTGAGGTAAAAGAACCGTTGGGAGGTGGATGTTGAGGAAAAAAAAAACAACCAACAAGTAGTAGCTCTGCAGATTTGTGGGGTGTGACAGCTGGCACAAGGAGAGTAGAGAATGCAAGGCAAAGCAGTGATAGGTGTAGCAGAGTTGTCGCATGCAAGTTTAGGATCCACCCTACAATGCTAAGGAGAATTTAAAAAGTTTGCAAGGATCTCAATTGCACGACATTGTTGTGTGTGAGCAGTTGGAGTGGAGCCATTGAATTTGCAAAGGAACCACCAACAAGTAAGAAAGTTGTTGGGAGCATCACATGGATGCCACAGTTGTGGGTGTTGGTGTATACAGGTTGGAAAGATGTGGAAAGGGTTAAGTTTGGTAGCAGCGTGGATTCATCAAGTTGCAGCAAGCGTCGGTTAAGGTTTGTGCAACCACAGAGGATATTGGAGCCATCAAATGAGTGGAAAACAACCACCAAGGCCGATTCAACTGTTGGTTGAGACAAATAAGCTCGCAAAGAGTCGATTGAGTGGTAGTGTGAGGACGCCAACAATCAAAGGTATGCATTCATGGGGGTGTCAATGCAATCAGGTTGATTCAGAACATTTGCAGCAAAACCCAGAAATTTCGGGTAGGGTCGGTGTGATAGTTGTCCAGCAGTGAATCCAAGCAGCAGGCAGGAGCCTCACCTAGTGGGAAAGTTTCCTAGGCAACGAGATAGCATATCCAGGAAGCACCCAGAAAAGGATTTAAGCAACCTCAGACATGAATCTAGGAAGAATGCAATAGGTCTGAGAAGTGATATGTGGGTGTTGGATAATGGAGCATTTATCCATATGATGGGAATGAGGTTGATGTTCATTAGTGTAATAGAGATAGACTCATATTGTCATGCAGATTATGGGACTAGTAACATACATGTAGTGAAGAGGGTTGGATGTATGAGATTCCAACTAGAGTCAAGTGGTTCTCTGGAGGTAGTTGAGGTGTTGGTTGTTCCGGAGCTAGAGGTTAATTTTCTCTTTGTAGTAGCTCTGGAGGATATGGGGTATGTAGTGATATTCAAGGATGGAAAAATACTCATACGTTTAGAGGGAGCACATACCCAGGATGCAATAGTGAGGCTTGGCATCAGGGAGGGTATGATGTATAGGATGTTGGGATAGCCTGTAGTGGGGCCCAAGGGGATATTAGATCATAGATAAGATCAAAGTGAAGTGGAGATAGCGGGAGGGTCTTCCAGTTTGAAGGGAGAAACTACAACAACAATAAATTTGATGGGGTCGGAGATTGATCCTGGAGGAGGTTGTTCCAAAAGTACCTTCATCTCTAAGTTGGAGTGTTAGTTTTTGGGATAGCAAACATGTACTTATGCATTGGTGGTGTCTAACATGCAGAGGTGTTTGAGCGACACTCTCTAGAGAGTAACTTTGTAAAGTGATTTTTAAATTTAATGACTTAAATGACATTTTATAAAGTTGAGTGACTTAAGTGATTTAAGTCATCTCAACGAGAGATTAAGTCATGATTGTTGATCTCATAGGGGACAGATATAATCTTGACCATTGGAGATATAGGGTTAGGGTTTTAGTCATTAAAGATATTATAAAATCATATCTAAGGAGAGTGAGGCACACAATGAGTGCATACGAGCAAGAGGGAATCATGCTCATGTACTTATGACTAAGTGGGCAGGGTTGAGGAAGTGTGCAAGGGGGCAGAAAGGGAGATAACAACCAACTGGGTTAGGTTATCAAGTGGAACATTGTAATCCTCTGAAGGGTCATTATCCCAGGACAGGATCGCAAGATTTTATTTAATAAAATCAATTCATAACTAGTTTTCTCGCAAGGGTTTTTCTAGGATTGTTTACCCTAAATCTATTGTGCAATGTGATTGGTTTCTGTGTTTTATGCTTCCATTGATTTTTGTTAAGCAACCCTGTTGTGATGCTAAATAATAAAACATTATTATTTGAGTTAACAGTCAAGTGCTAGTTTCAAGAAATTCAACAATATATATACTTCTTTATTCTTAAATTTTCTAAGAAATTGAAATTATTTTACTCGTAACCATTTATATTAAATTGAATAACTAATAAAAATAATATTTTTTTTAAATCATGAAAAGTGAGGTAAATTAAATTTTATAAAATAATACCTATGATTAATTATAAACACATAACATAGAAATTTAATGAGTTTGACCATCATAAAAGTATATTTATGAAGTTGTATGACCGTGTAAACAATTTAGATGAGATGGATATCTAAATAATAAATAGAATTTCCAAAGACTAAAATGTTGTTTTACTTTATAAATACAAATTCACTTGTTTAAACCTTATGGTGGTTTGCTTACTTTATTAATAAGGGGGGTTTGCCTACTTTATTAACAAGTGTTGTGTGGCAGCTGAGTCTCTGCCAAGTAGATTTGGAAATGGAGATGATAGTTGGCACCTTATAATTATTGATGATGATGATGATTATTGAAAGATGGGGAGAGACAAGGAATATTGTTAAAAAATAAAAAGTTAACAATATGGTAAGTAAAGGGCAATTAGAATAGATCTTTAACAATAAGCAAATGAAAGTTGAAATATGTAAAATTAAATCAGAATTAAAATACATATATATTAAAAAGTTGTGTTCAATTGTTTTTTAGAAATGAAATGATAAAAAAAATTTAAATATTAAAACCTATGTTGACATTTCGTTGAATACTAATTTAAGATATAACTTATATCTTAATTTACAATTAATGAAAAAGAATCTACCCAGAAATACATGGCAGGAATAAAGTAATTAATATGAAATGGAATCTTTCCATAAAGTAATATGAAACATAACATGTGATAATATAATCTCGCGTAAATCGTGGTTTAATGTGTTTTAATGGGAGATGTCCTCGAGGTTTTCGCTTATTAATGTCAATATTGTCAAACCTGTGTGGTGAGTTGTCACTAATCAAAGAATAATTAATGTGCATTGGGAAGGGCACGAAAGTGTCGAGGATGGAAGGGAGAGATAAATGCTTTGAAAATTTTTGTGAACCCAAGTAGAGTGAAGCTTGCGAGTTCGAGGAGTCTGGGGTGGAATTGTAAATCACAGAAGTTTTGGGTGCAAGATGTATATGATGGAACACAGGGAATGAGAGTTCGATAGCGCCAACCCGGGAACCCGCGTCCATAAAATTGGCTAAGTATGGAAAGGAACGACGGTCGGTCAAACTCCCGTAAATCACAGTTTAATGCGTGTTAATGAGATATGCCCTCGAGGTTTTCGCTTATTAATTCCAATTTTTTCGAACCTGTGTGTTGAGTTGTCACTAGTAAAAGCATAATTAATGTGAATTGGGAAGGGTGCGAAAGTGGCGGGGATGGAAGGGAGCGATAGATGCTTTTAAAATTTTGTGAACCCAGGTAGAGTGAAGCTTGCGAGTTTGAGGAGTCCATGGTGGAATTGTAGATCACAGAAGTTTTGGGTGCAAGATGTTTATCACGGAACAAGGGGCATGAGAGTTTGATAGCGCCAACCCAAGAAACCGCGGCCATAAAATTGGCTAAGTATGGAAAGGAACAATGGTCGGTCGGACTCGTGATGTGAGGATATAGATGGAGATGGGGATTTGTCAGTCCGCTAACCCGGGAACCCACGATCATAGAAATGTGACTAAATATAGAACCAGAAAGGGATAATAGAGGGGAAGAAGAAAAGGGAAAAAAGGGTAAGTATCTCACACAACAACATCTATTGTTTGTTTATTAATTCCAATCTTTTTGAACATGTGTGTTGAGTTGTCACTAGTAAAATCATAATGAATGTGCATTGGGAAGGACGTGAATGTGGCGGGGATGGAAGGGAGCGATAAATGGTTTGAAACTTTTGTGAACCCGGGTATAGTGAATCTTGCGAGTTCGAGGAGTCCGAGGTCGAATTGTAGATCATAGAAGTTTTGGGAGCAAGTTGTATATCACGGAACACAGGGCATAAGAGTTCGATAGTGCTAGCCCGGGACCCCGCGGTCAGATAATTGGCTAATTATTGAAAGGGACGATGGTCGGTCGGGCTTATGATGTGACAATATAGATGGAGATGAGGATTTGTCAGTATGCTAACTCAAGAACCCGCGATCATTGAAATGTGATTAAGTATAGAACCAAAAAGGGATAATAGAGGGGAAGAATACAAGGGAAAAATGGGTAAGTATAGAGGAGGGAAACGAAAGGGAGAAAATAACATTTAGTCTTAGCTATGTAATATTCTTAGAGCTCAACAAAGTCAAGTTCAAGTTTAAAGAGAATTTGTTTATATTTATTTGAATAGTATTCATAGTAATTTATCTTAATAGATTATTTGTGGTCCAAATGTAAACCATGTTCCATTTTGAAGGGTGTTTTCGGCTCGCAAATTTTTCTCAAATCCATAAGCAGTAGACAAAACAATATATGAATTAACATTTTTATATGAAATCATATTCTCAAATATAAGAAGTTGTAATATATGCATAATATTAAATAGGAACATGGCATCAACACCTGAGTTGCCATGTTGAAATAGAGTCATTCATTGACTCTATTTCTAGGGCCCCAAAGAATGAAAGTAGGACGGGCCTACCCATTTCTTTCATAAGTATAGGGTGGGCACCACAGAACTATGTCCTATCACAAGTTATTCTTCCATGTAAAATGTAAGGAGTGAAAGCTGCAGATGCCATAATAGAGTCGCTTTTATTTAAATGGAAGTACTAAGCAAGGAAAAAAAAAAATTTCGTGCATTTTTAACTATGGATCAAAGAGCATCTTAAATTATTGTAGAAAGAGGTTGAATTCATCTATCAATAGATGTACAGGCAAATGAGTTAATTTTAAAAAAAATACAAAATTCAAAAAAACAATATTAAACATTGAAAAACACCATACAACAACCTCAAATATTTTATATTCAAATAAACTAGGTTACAAAATACAGATGAGATTATTTCCCAAAATAGCTCTCTTCGAATTTGTAAAAAAATATATAGTTCAGTACATATTCTCTGAAATTTAAATGTGTTTTCCATAATGACTGGGATTGGGGCTCCTGCGGACCATAAAGCAAATATGTACAAGAATCAAGCTTGTAGAAAGAAGAAAGTCGGTGATGGAAAACAACAAGACCTGACACGAAGAAAGAGAAAATTGTCATTCCTCGGTTAAACCTTTCTATTTAAAGAGGTAGAGTAACTAGATGAAGACATTGACAAAGATAGAAGAATGTGATCAGTATGAACTTACTATGATGGCATCCCATGCCTTGTCACTTTCTCGCTAATGTCCTTTTATGGCTTTCCTTGACGGTTATGGGAACTGTCTTAAGCATCCTTTGCACTTCATTGGTAATCTTGTCGACAACCTTTTTGAACCACTCCTCGATGTAGCTCCTCATGGGTGCCTCGTTGATTTCATGCCAGATTTTTATATTGAAGAATTCACTTTCCAAGTCCCTTAGATCAATAGAGAGGTTGTGCAATGCTTCTTCAATATCTTGGGTTTTAATCGAATAATCAACTAGCCAGTTTTTCACGTCATCTTCACCATATTCAAGGATGCCATATAAATTTTCAAATGACAGTCTTTTATAGATCTCAAATTGATCATTAAATGCTTGCTTGGTTAAAAACAACGAGTTGAATATCAATTTTGGGTCTTGGACTTCATTTTTGTTGCTAGCTAGATCTATCTTAGTTAGCTTCTTGAATAGTTTGTCTCTTCTAGATATGGACTGGCTACATTAGATTTTTATTCAACATTTCATACTTTGATAAGTGTTAATTTCCCTATATCATCAAAAACTTGGGTTTTAAGGCACCTTCCTTGTAATGTTCCTAGTCATCCACATCTGAGACAACTTAGAGATGCCATTCAGGCCCAATTGAAAGACAAGGGAGTGGTTTTATGTGACGTCTTCTTTGAGGGAAAAAAATTATGTTATCCAACATAAGCTCAGACAAAAAACTCAAGTATTTTATGATTGGCATTCTCCTTGTATTCAATCACTTGGTTGGTTGAAAGGCCTGAATGAATATTTTTATGTTCAACTTCTTTGTTTTATTGCGAAAAATTGGAAGGGATTTTCAAGTCACTTGCAGAATTCTCCTTTGTTGAAGTATATAGCTTCTTCCAACAACACAGATTTGGAAAGTGTATCAAATGTTGCAAACCACGCCAGAATTTATCTTTCGTCAGAGGAGTTGCACATATTGTGTCTTACAAAATGGTCTGGAATATTCAAAAGTGATGCCAAATATTACTCCATGCCCGAATATACTCGGAAGGAAATTATAAATTTGGATCCTCACCAAGGTGAGAAACTGTATGAGTGGTTGAATCAACATCCTAAAATTACAGAACTTTCTATCTCAAAGTTTGTTGAGTGACTTCTGGATGTAGTAACATACTCGATAGATAGTCAGTTTCTATCTCAAAGTTTGTTGATCGACCTCTGGATGTAGTAATAGACTCGACATACAATCAACTTTCTATCACTACTGCACATTTTTTGCACTATTCCTATGCAAATAATTACATCTGGGTCAAAGAGCTTACCACTCTTTGCAAGAATATTCCCCTAGTAGTTGAAGGTAGGTATATAATCAGGGAATGAGGCTCTCAAAAGTTTCTCATTCCTGCATCAACAAGTAACTGGGAAAAGTTGATTGGAAGGAATTATGGACTATGGACTTTGCAACACTTTCTAAAGATTACTTTATAATACCACCTTCTGCAAGAAGTTTGACATATTCAGGAAATGATTTGTTTATAGAAGATCACCTTTACTACCACCTTCATGTAATGATTTTGTTTCATTATTTAGAATAAAGCTTGATGTAGTATATATTCCATAGCTATTTCCAACGAATATCAATCTTCCTACTGTTTCTTGTGCTTTGAATAAGGAGAATGCATTTCTTCTGTTGCAATAGATGATATTTGAAAAAAATGGAAGTTGCTCAATGTTTGAAGTATTAAGTTGTCTGGTTCAAATAAATCGCCATCACCTCGCCACAAGCGTCTCTCAAGTTTTTCATCGGGATCACAAGTTGATAAGCAGAGAGTGCCTTCCTGGTTGTAGAGTGATTCCATCCCCAACTTGGGTTTGCACAAATGCTTTTATTGCTATCTTGTTTCTTTATCCTAGTGGTGGATCCTTCTATCCCAACTAACATGATGGAAATAAACTAGCTCGAGGGAGTTTGATCGCTTCCCCGGGATATATAATTGAGGGGTCCTGAGCTCCTTGTTGTGGGTGGGAAATCCCTCTTAGAGACTAGCACTAAGGGTTTTATCATGCATGTAGAAATGACCTAAAGATTCTTACTTTTTACCATCATCCCATGCTTAGACCCCCATTACTCATATGTAAATACAAGGCTCAAGAGATTAAGTTGACGTACCTTATTCTTCGTGTTTGATGTCGATCCCTTTTCACGCTTGGTCATTCTTTGACTACAACTTTCCTCCCAATGCTGACCTGCATTCACTAAAGACAAACAAAGAACTCCACATGCATTTGATCTATGAACTAATGGGTTAGAGATTTAATCAATCATATAATCAATATTCCAATAATGACAATCTCATATGGTGGGACGGGAAAAAAAATTATTTTATTAACTTCACAATGATACCTTACAATGATAAAGTCAGCTATTGCTCCTCGATCCTGGTCCTGGGCTCTTCTTCCACTGTCTTCCAACTGCTTTTCTCTATACTTCTCTTTTCACAAGGATGGCTAAAGGTTGGGACAAAGGGAATGCTCAATCGGGTATAGTTTCTTTACTATGATTCTCCTCCTTTCAAATGGGACCCCCAACCCTTCTTTTATAGGCTAGGAGAAGCTAGGTATTTGGTCAAGTGACCAGCCATGCATGGCCGAAAAGTTTAGTTAACTTACCCAAAGTTGTGTGTTCCATCAACAACTTTCCTTTTTCCATGCTTTTGTAGGTACACGTGGACTGTCTTGGGTCAGCTAGGGTGTACACACATGCAGTAATGGAGCAGAGCACATGGGCCTTAATAAAAGGGGTTTTTAAGAAGAGTTCTTCAACAATGTTTTGGCAAAGAAGGAATCTAAGATGGCCTGATGCCAGGTAAGCATGTCTTGTGAAAATTAAGGTTATAACAGATGTCCCCTAATGTGTGAGTTCCGAAGAGCATATGATGGCTGAAATACATTAACAATATTCACTAACGTTCTAAACAAGTGAGCCCAGGGACCAGAAATTGAGAGGTGTCATCTACAAAATAATAATTGTCTCACCGAGGTGGGCATACCCATGCTCGGGATAAAATAAAATCATGGCTACCAATCAAATACACTATAGATCCATGTCATAAAGTCTAGCCGCGAGCAATACACAGTGGAGCTACATCTCAAAATCAAAAAGATATACATGTAGAGTATCCATCTTCTAGAAGATGATAAGGCATGATGGATGGAGACGAAGTCTTCAGAGCTCAAGCAACAACCTCAAAATCTTCAAAACTCAGGTAGTAGTGTAATATGAGTGTACGAATTCACTACCCAGAGGTCTTCGACGGCTCGTTAGTCATGGACTAGAGAATCTTGATTATCAGATTGAAGGCTTCATTGATTTCGAACAAAGACTTGATTGGATGTTCAAAGTGGTCAGGCATGAGGGCAAGTGACAAACTGCAGGGGGGCCGACTCAGGCTTGGTAAAAACTTCCCTTGGACAATAGCACGACAAATGATGAGACTTAGGAAGCATGGCATTAACATAAGTTTACGAGGCAGGAGCCAACGCAAACTCTCCATATGTTTGGAAAAATAACCAAACGGAGGAGGACACATCTCTATGTAGCAAGAACAACTTCCTAAGGTCATATTAAATCCCAGGGTTTGATGAAAAAATAGACCAATGTGCTTTATCCAAGGGCGACTCATTGTGCTGCCAATAAAAAGAAAATACTTTTCCCTTCCTCTTTTTGGGGTATATTTGATTTTTTTTGTCTTTTTCAATAATTTTGGAAAAAGAATAAAAGAATGCTACATTACAAAGGAGGGATGAGTGTTGCAAACATACAAGTTCTATGCACAAGGACAAGACTGATGTTCAAAGTAAGGACACTCAAGAAAAATCCTCTAGGGGCCAAAGGTGTCAAGACGTAGAGGCAAAGTGCTATAGGGCTTGCGTATAAGGCATGCTTTAGATGGTTCAATTGAGAGCAACATGGAGCTGGCATTAGGCCAAAGACGTGGGTATGCAAATGCAATTAATAAAACACACAATGCTAACATCCTTCGATGTAAGTTTAACGAGCCTAGAGAAGGTAAGCTCGGTGGTTTTTCATATTTAGAGAGTTTGAAAAACATAAAAGGAGACTCCACTAGGGTACCTTTTTTGAAGGTAGTCTAGTCAGTTCAAAAAAGGGGTAAATCAACACCGAAAAGACATCTACTCAAAACCATTTTAACGAGTGTGATAAAGACAAAATCACTCAGCCATTTTTTCATTTTTAAGGAGTCTAAAAAAAGCTTAACTATGGACTCTGTCAGGAATGTTCTTCTGGACCATTTTAACAAGTGTGAAAGAATAAGGTCACTCGGGGATATTTTCAATTTTAGGGAGTCTGAAAAGAGCTTAACTATGGACTCCGTGGGGGTTCCTTTTTCGTAAATTTAGTTCCTCGGGCCCAAAAAAGGGTTAAAATGATACCTGGGGGTACTCTTCTAGAGAAATGAAGTTCCTTAGAGTATACCTTTGTTCGTACAGTTGACCGTCTAGACCAAATAAGGGGTAAACTACCGTCGGATAGACGTGACTTCAAATTTCAATTTAACAAGTGTGAAAGGCCACAAGATCCCTTGGAAATATTTTCATGTTTAGAGGGTCTGAAAAGGGCTTAAAAGAAGACCTAATATGTTTTTTGGGAGTCCCAAGGGTGAGGTCAAGATTGAAAATGAATCATGCAAATGAGGCTCAAATTCATAATCAGGAAAAAACTATGGAGGACTCCCGAGCCTATAGTCGTTAGTGACAGCATGGACACCGTCAAGCAACCAGGATCTACCTAGGGAATCCATGTTATGGTAGGATATACCACCAAATTATGACACTTCTAAAGCAGTAATGAGGGTTCTGTGTTGCAACATAGTGGGATCGATCCTATGGCAAAGAGGAAAAGAAAACAAGATGTAGAAAGTGGGGGTGGAATCCTAACTTAAATGCAACGACCTGGAAAAAAATAATTTTTACCAAAGGAACGTCCAAACACCCAAATCTCAAAAAAATTTCCAAATACCCAAAGGAATACCTCCCTTGATCATCCCAAGAAAACTCTCGAACCATCTTAAATGATTTTCAGTTAAGAAAAAATGACAAAAGGGTCCGAAAATTGACAAAAAAGGACCAAAAAACTCTATAAATAGAAGCTGGCAACTCATTATCACCATTGTTAATTCAGAAATTGACTAAAAGAAAAAACTACCCCTTTGTGAAAATAATTGATTCTGGGAGCTTCGGTGGATGAAACAACCATCTGCTTGGACCAAGTAAGTACAAACTCTCTCCTCTTGCAATTTAAACCTTTATTTATGCTTTTAGTTTCAAGTTTTGGGGGGGTGTCGACCTTCAAAAGGTCGTCCCTAAGTCAACGCGGGTTGTCTTATGATAGGTTTTGTGTACACTCGAGCAGAGGAAAAACTGCACACGTGTACACGCGACTATCATCATTACAGCCCGCATGGACCCTTTATTTAATGGAAAAAAAAATTAAAAAGCAAGGGTTAACCCTCCTAAACTTGGTTTTTGCAAGATGTATGTTCACTGGAGGGAAAGAGAGCATGAGGAGATTAGTGAGTTGGTCGGGGAGGACCCCAATGCTATTGTTGCCTTAATGCAATGTGGGTTGCTCAAGTTCTTCCTATGTCCTTTTATGTGAGCACAACCTAGGCTATTGAATGCCTTGGTTGATTATTGGCATCCTGACGCAGAGGCCTTTATGTTAGAGGGGAAGTCACTGGTGCCTACTATAGAGGACATATATTTTTTGACTGGCCTCTCTAGGAGAGGGGAACCAGTCAATTTTTGGACATTTCCTTCGGGGCTTCATAACATATCAGAATTGATAGGAATTTATTTTGAGGCTCGTACAAATTGATCGAGCTCTCATGTGTGAATATGAAAGATAACCGATTTATCACTGCGGGCGATTGTGTTTCTTATTGGGCAGATGATTGGTTATGCAGCTCTACATCAGGCATCTCGTGCATAGATGAACTGTGCAATCCAGTGCTTAAATGCACAAATATTTGACTGGAGCACTACACTGTTGGATTGTATGAAGAGGCAGCTAACAGATTGTCGGTTGCATACGCAGAGGAACTTCGGGTTCGGGATGATTCTATGCTCATTCTGACTTGAAAGAATTCCTAGTTTCAGTCCTCGAGTGGTGGTACGAGGACATCAGGCCTCTCTTCCTGCGGTTTGCAGATGGGTAGTGTTGCTGCTGTGACACGGTGGTGGAAGGACCAATGAGTTCTTTGATGATGACTTCTTTGCTTGGTTGTCACTATAGATCCCAGTCATAGAGGATTACCCTTATGCTGGGATTGATTTCTTGAGAGATCCTGAGATACCGGTACCTCCTGGTGAGGAGTGAGGAGAGATGGGTAAGTTTGCATCGTTTTTTTTTTTTTGTGAAACGTATGCAATTTTTATGTTTTTTTTTATATATATCAATTTTTTTATACCAGATTATTTAACAGATATGTGTCTATTATGTGCAAATGTGGGATCAGTGCGACTTGCGGATTACGCGAGGAACAGGCATCGTCCTCGTCTAGGGGCCGCACCTATCGCCACAGGGGAACCAACAACAGCAGGAGAGCTTCTAGTCAGTGAGGTTGAGAGGGTTTTGAGATGAGTCGAGCAAAATTTTACCTCGCTAACCCGCACAGTCCCTATGGCAGATATTGAGGATCTTCCACCATCTATGTAGCCTCATGTAGTGGGGGCACCACGGATGTGGGTCCAACTGTTTTGGAATTTGGAAAACATTGTTGATCATTACAACAAGGCCCACAGGCCCTGATCTTAGTTAGTCTAGACTTTTCATGTGCCGAGAGCACTACTTGTATATATTTTTTGAGGGCATAAGCCCCATGACTTGTTACTGGTCATATTTTTGAGGCGCTTGCGTCCACCTATGTACTCTGATGATTATGATATTATATACATATTTTTATGCATTTTTGTGTCTTATGGATCATATTTTCCTTCAAAAATGTATTTTACATGTTTATGTGTATGTCTTTTATATGTGTGCGAGATGCCAGTCTAAAATTTGGTTAGCTAGAGTATCTGTAACTTGGTTTAATCTCCTAGGAACATGAAAATATGTAATATAATCAAAGCTTCGTTCTAAGAGATGTAACCTAAGGAATCATCGGTGTAAAGTCGGATCATGAACACAGTAGACTCTATTTAACTGAGACACAAGCAGTTGAGCATCTAAATAGACCCGGAGATGAGAGATACCAAATGACAAGGCATCACGAAGCAACTCAATAACTGCACTATACTCGACGACATTGTTTGTGGTGTCACCTAAGAATATACCTCCAGAAGATAATAACTGGCCTCGAGGTGTAAAAATTACCCAAGATGTGGAGGCAAGCCTTCGAGTGTGCCAGCTAGCACCATCCACGTACCCAATGAACACCTTTGATTCACTTGACATCTGCCACATTGACAAAAGATAACATCAAAAACGACACGTCCATAATACTAAAAGAAACTAGAAAGTAATAGTACAAAGACTACACATATGTTACAAAACGTTACCCAGGGTGACCTACCTATGAGTAATACTTCTTGAGGTAGAGCCCATTTCTAGGCTCCGCCAAAGCATTTCCATCAAAGTCAACTAGATGATAAGCACCCTTTTTTAGAACCTATTTTACGATGAAGGGTCCAAACCACATGGGTTTGACTTTTCCTGCCCCTAGGGGATCCTTATCTTGATCATAGACTAGGACAAGGTCGCCTTCAGAGAAAACCCAAGTACGAACGGACTGATCATACTGACACTTGAATTTATGTTTGTGAGCCTCGTTGGCTAGGGATGCATCACAACACTGCTCATTGAGCCGCTCAAGTTATAATAACCGTTCTTCAAGTGGAGAAGTGTCTAGCAATAACTTTATTGCCAATTTTAGGGACGGGATTTGACATTTTATAGGCAAGACTGCTTCCAACCCGTAAATGAATTGAAAAAGTGAGAAACCGGTTGTAGTCTTAACAGACGTTTGGTAAGCCCATAATGTCGAGTATAACATCAAATGCCAATTTGACTTGGTTGAGTTGATCGTTCGCTGTAGGATGGTCTTAAGAGTTTTATTTCCAGCTTCCACCTGACCATTTGTTTGGGGGTAGTAGGGTGACGAATGTTCTTGCCGCAACCCAAGCTTTGATGTTAACTTGGTCATCATCTGGTTATGAAAGTGACTGCCATGGTCAGTCACAATCTCTCTCGGGACACTGAACCTTGCTATTATCTAGTTGAATAAAAAGAGAGTTGCAGTCTCCCCATCATCTTTAAACGTTGGCATAGCTTCGACCCACTTCGTGAAGTAGTCTACGAATACAATGATATAACGGTACTCCCTAGATGAAGGAGGGTTGCATGTAGTGTAATCAATCCCCCACTTGGTGAAGGGACCAAATGTGATGATAGGAAACATGGGAGTGGGATGTGCCCTCATCTTCTGAGAAAAGATCTGACACAGGTGGAACTTCTTGACCGATTCGATACAATCTTTCATTAGTGTCAGCCAAAAGTAACCTGCTCATAAAATATTTTGGGTTGTTGCCAACCTAGACAAATGACCGCCACATGCTCCGGTATGGCAATCGTTAAGCATGATAACTACTTCTTCATGAGTGAGGCATCAGCGCAGGATGCAGTCTACACCTCTCTGATACAACGTATCGTCGAGTATAAGATAATTCTTAGCCTGATGGCATATATGGTGACGCTCATCACAAAAAGTAGAGGTGGGGCACTTCAAAGTTTGGAGATAGATAAGTATATCTCCGTACCAAGGATTTGAAGATGTGATCAAAAACATATCTCCTATGATAGGCGACTCTTCAGGCATCACATCACCTCACTCAACTGGAAGTTCCGAAATAAGTTCTGCAAAGACCAGTGACTTTTTGGATTTCACTGAAACGAAATCTAAGTCGAATACCTGGAGGACGACTATCCATCTACTGATCTTTCCACCTATTACTCGTCATGTCAACACGTATTGAAACAGATTCATAATGGCAATGATGGTGGTCTTGCAAAACAAAACATAATGACGGAACTGTTGAACAACATGGATTGTTGCCAACGCAAGTTTTTCGATATGAGAATAATTGAGTTCTGGTCCGACTAAGCCTCGACCCAAGTAATAGATCACATATTCTGAGAACAAATCATCTTCCTGAACTAAGACCATGCAGATGGTTGACTCTGCTGCAGCCAGGTATAATAAGAAATCTTTGTTATAGTTAGGTGGTTGAAGTAGAGGGGCAGTTGTGAGGTCATGTTTCAATGCTTCGAAAGAGCGTTGAGCAGCATCATCCCGATAAAAATAACGTCTTTCTTCAGTAAGCGCATAAATCCCTTTGTGATCTCGGCATAGTTGGCGATGAAGCGCCTTAAAAAATTTGCCTTGCCTTGTAAACTCTGAAGTTGAAGGATTTTGCATGGGGGAGGCAACTGAATTATTGCCTCAACCTTGAGAGGATCGACCATGATCCCTGTTGTTGACACTATGAAACCTAACAAATGTTCTGATGTTACATAAAATCTGCACTTGTTTGGAATCAAGTGAATCCTGAAGTAGCGTCATCGTTCAAAGATAAGTCGGAGGTGTGTGGGATGATCCATTCTCTTGCGAGATCGAGATGCTAAATCATCTAAATAGGCCTCAACTATATGCTTGAGATCATGGAAAGCAAAAGACATGGCCCGTTGAATGGTCGCTCCAACAGTTTTTAGACCAAAGGGCATCTTACAATATGCAAATGTACCCCATGGACAAATGAATGTCATTTTGTGATGGTCTTTGGGTTTGATTTGTATTTGATTATATCCCAAAAAACCATCCATGAAAGAGAAGGCCTTACAACTTGCACATTCATCAATTATCTAGTCGATGAATGGTGTGGGAAAATTATCTTTTGGACAGGACTTGTTCAAATCACGGAAGTCCGTACATACACAAATTTTGCCCTGTTTCTTATTGATCGGCACAGGATTTGACACCCATTGGGTCAAATGGATAGGATAGATAAAACCGGCTTTTATCAGTTTCTCAACTTCAACCTTAATGGCTGTTGCTTTCCTGGGATTAAATAGACAAAGCTTCTACCGAATAGGCTTGGCATCTGGATAAGTTTTGATTTCATGTTCGACTATTTTTTGATCGATGCCTAGCATTTCCTCGTAAGACCAAGAAAAAACGTCATGGAATTATTTAAATAGATCTGTATAGATTTGAATCTCTTTGGGGGAACAGTCAGCTCCGACAAAAACATTCTCCACAACACCAGGGGTTCTAGACATATTGATCGGTATGGTTTCAGTGATAGTTTCCATATTACCCTCAGCATAAACCTCATGTGTAGTTAAGGGATTAATAGGACAAGACCTATCTCCAGTCATAGTCAAGGTGAACTCTCGGACTTCGATTCTGCTTAACTCTAGGAGGAAGTATGATCTATGATGGAGATCATCCCAGGATTTGTCCGGACTAGTCATTGCTTCAATTACTGCTTCGTCAGAGGGCAAGATTAAGTTTAATGGATCGATGAACGAGAGAACCTTGAGCCCAAACAGGCTCTAGAATCGGTTCTAACTCTTGTGCAGGAGTTGGATTTGTGTCGGCCGAAGCTTGCTGGACTAAAGAGTATGCTACTTCAGCTATGGACAAGGGCATGGACATGCCAAGGTGCCCTATTCCTTCCATCATGGCCGATGGGGAAGGAAGTATCCCCGGATCATTGAAGTAAGTCGTGCAAAATGTTGAAACTTCGAAAATCTAAACCTCATGGTGGTCGGATATGAACTTTACATCACCTTGAGGGGGTGAGTAATCGAAGGTACCCATCAAATATGGGCACAAACCAACCCCTACATTGACTACGCCTGGTTGGGTATTATCAATCATTGGGACCGCGAATACCCCCAAGGAAGGTTTAGGTCTAGAGAAAGACAATTGATCAATGGTCACAATCTAGTCCTCATGTGGAAACAAGAAGACCCGAAAAACTGTAGCAACCATTGCTTGCATGGCATAAGTCCAACTCCTTCCTAACAAGAGATTGTAGTCGAGGTATGCGCCAACTACTTCTACCTCGACGCACATGGTCTTCCCTCTTAACTACACAGGGAAAGAGGGAATGATACCATGTGGTCGGAACAAACGACCATTGAAAGTAGTGAGAAGAGTAGGTGACGGAGACAAAATAGGTTGGACAATGGCCTTCCAACATGCCAACGACATAACGCATGTCGAGGCGCCCTCATCAACCACAGTGCGGAAAATATTCTGAGTAAAAATTTTCATGGGGTGAGCCACTACTATCTAAAATGATACATGGTAAGGAAGACGAGGTTTTAAGTTGGTTGTATCCAGCATGATTGTACCCGGATTACAAGTCTTGGTAGATCCTAAAGTGGCTAACAAAGCTTTCCTCTGGGAAGGGCAGCTTTGGAGGACCTCCAAAGAGAACATCGCACAAGGGGTTTGAGACAAATCCTCCACCACATAATAGTTCTGGGCGACCCTTGCATTTGGGTTGTGAGAAGCGTTTTTGAATGTGCCTTTTGGGATGCATGTCATTGTTTCACCTAAAGTCTTCTCGATCTAGAGAGGAAGAGATGGGAGTTCAACTTCTTTTCCCTTCTTAGAAGTGCTTGGTTTACTGTAGTCATGCGCTCTAGTCGATATAAAAGCATCACCCTTCATCATATACACATTCACGGATGCGGGATTGTTCAAAGATGGAGAGGGTCCTTGACTGTCCCCTTCTGCACTTGTAGAGGCTTGGGTTAGGTTTTTCCCATGTTGAAATGGATTGGTTAACATGGTAGGCTATTGTTGTGTCACAAAATTTTGGGCGTCTGCAAGCCGAGGACATTGGTGGGTTGGGTGGTCTTCCGCACACAGGTTGGACGGATACCTCGCCTTCCGTTTCTTAGTGTTTCCCCTGCGAGCATTATTAGTGGGTTTCTTATCCCCCTTACCCTTCTTTCGTTGTTTTTTCTTTCCTTAAGGATTTTGGGTGGCCTTCGGATTTTTCGATTGCATTGTGTGTACATCCGACGTTTGGGTAGGGGGAGCAGCCAAAACAGTAGTTTGGTTGGCCGCTGTGTGTTGTATAGACAATTGCTACAATTTCTTCGACAGTTGCTCAGCGGGCTTTGTTTGTGTTGAACCAACAATACCATCGGCATGTGGTCCATCTCTCTGTCTGGTTTTATCAAGTATTGAGTGTGGCGCATCTGGTAAGATCTCGTATAATAAGCCGGACTGAGAATAGATTAGCTCAAGTTGTTGATCTCTCATGATGGCGTCTTCTTCGGAAAACACTCCCGACGTTGCGACATCTTTGGATAACTGTGGGACCAAAGACTTAAAGAACCACTCAAGTAGGAATGTTGGTGGGACTGGCACCTTAATTAAACTCTTCTGGTGTATCCATTCTTGGATGTGATCATAGATATGGTCCTCTTTTGTTTGTGTGAAATTGGCCAGCAATTTTTTGCCAGTGTCGTATCTCATAGGTAATTAGAAATGGTTTAGGAAAGCCATTGTCAATTCACCAAAGGAAGAGTATCTTGAGCGGTCAATCTCAATGTACCATTTTACAACACTCCCAATGAGAGTACATTGAAACAATCGCAACTGTATGGAGTCATATTTCAATGAGTTAGACAAGCACCAAAGATGGAAGGTGGTCACATGATCTCCTAGATCTTCGTTAGTCTTGGCCTCGAACTTTGGTATGTCCGAAGGAAACTTCGTCGACATAGGGGGCCAATGCAGATCATGATAGATAGGGTCATTCAACAACCTTGTCAAGTCTAGCAATTGCAAGGCTACCAGGAAAGGTAGTTTGGGTTGTTGGTAATAACCATGGAAAAAGGGACCTGGAGTTTGACTGGCACTAGGTTGCCAAGAAAAGTTCGGCTGCTAGCCTAGGTTCTGGTAAAAACCATGGCCATGACCAGCATACGGATTTTGCGTGTGAGGAGACATCATCAGTTGATTCCAAAAATAGGATGTAGATGGTTGGACATGCATTACATTCGGAGGACTTTGGGAAGGGTTGCCCCATGCTGATCCCATGGGGATAGGCATAGTACCTTGTCTGGGGTTCCATTGGTTGTGAAAAGAATTGCCCCAGATCTTCATTCCTGACGAGGGAATTGATCCCTACCAAGAATTCCAAGGCCCTGATGCGGAAGAAGTTCCTGGGTTTGCCCCCTATGCAGGAATAGTACCCTGCATAGGAATAGGTTGTCCGTAACCAGGATTGCCCCCAGTTGGGAAAGCAACTGACGAGAAAGCATTGTTACCAAATGCACCGAACAAAGAAAATGGTGTTGAATCTACCGGCATATTATGAGAAGGTGGTCCTTGAATCCCTACTCCAAATAAACTATGGTGTGTGGATGACCCGGCGGATTGCTGGTGGGTGCCACCAAGAGAAGGGGATGAAGGAGGTATATGAACTACCCCGTAAGGGAAAGCGTTAAAAGGAGATGAAGTGCCCCCCATGTGTCCTTACAGAGGATCATTAGAGCTCCCTGCCCCCATACCTAAAGTCTATAAAGTGGAGTTGGAAAGTACATGACTTGTACCTGAGCTAGGCATCCTGTATGAGAACGGAGGGCCTGTCGCACTCGGTGTGAAAGGGGCAGTGGCCACCGCCATAGAAGGGATTGGACCACTTCTCGAGGTAGAGGTGGTCGAGACCATGGTGGCTCGGACCGGTGACGGTGGGTTAGGAGGTGGAAAATCCCCTATGGTGACAACCGTAGTGGGAATTGAAGAATTCCCAGAAGAAGTGACAACAGTTGTTTCCATTTCTACATGCGACACTGTCTAGCACTCGTAAGGGTGAATTGGTACGATGATGGGTGTCGAAATATCAGTGGTTAGAGTTTCGAATGGACCAAGATCTTTCGCTCCAAATTCTAAAACAGTTGTTTCCTCCGGATGTTGGTCAGGTACAATTTCTTGTGACCTGGTCACTTCAAAAGATCCTTATTGGTCTAGCTTTCACCTTAGTGGTGGAGAAGGTGACTCCAGTGTAACCGGTGACAGGCCAAAAATCCTTCGTGACCGGTGGATCTCGTGATAATCCACTATGTGAGAATATCAAAGACACACTAGGTCTTTCTATTCATTCAAAAAACAACACACACTAAAAACGTCCCTCCAAGATAAAACAAGCAAACACTAAACTAGTTGGAAGAACAGTTACAACAACCAACACTAGAGAAACTTACCTGTGCAAGTGAAACTCGAACACGGAAGCACCCTTTGGGTATACTCTACAAAGCATGGCCAGATGTCTGTCATAGGTACCACGGTATACCCCCGCAGTCACCTGTGTATGTCTCTAAAAAGATAGGCAACTAGGTTGCTAGCGCGCAAACAGTCACCAGGCGGGTATAGTCGAAAGTCGGGTAGACCAGAATGAGCAGGGTATCGAGCCTGAAGCCTGTCAAGGGTATCGAAGGCAAGTGGTCTAGAAGAAAACTGAGGACCTCAAACGAATTCGAGACCCACGAAGTTCCATGGCAAATGTAATCGATGGAATCCCAAGACAAGCCCTCTATATGTTTTCTCCACTACGATTGGTCCAGCTTTGGAGGGGTTATCTCTACTACCTTTCCACACGCAACCTCGTGTTTAGCCCCTGTGTTAGAGGGGGGTCCCAGATAAATTTCACAATACTGGACTTTGACACTCCCTAACTCAGACTCCAATGTTTGATTTAATGGCCTTGAAGAGTTTCCTCTCCAACCTAATTCAAGGCCCTAACCCTAAACTAGTTGGTTGACCCTACAAACATAAAAGGTCCAATGAATTTTAGATTTAGTGTTAATTTTTATGGTTTGTCTTAAGTCAAATGTTATGAAAGTGAAACTAGTGATGTTTGAAAGATGAAAGCAAAATAAATAGAAAGTTGGAAACAAAATAACTTCACTTGACTCAAATCTTAAACAACTTTTCAAACTAAAAAATTTCTAAGATCTCTGAACAACAAACTCAAAGAAGGATTTCACTCGACTACAAGCTACTTATGATCTCAGTAAACCGTCAAGAACTTATGAAAAAGAATACTTTTCCCTGGTTACTAATGCAAACCAACATTATTTAACCAAACAAAGAAATAAAAGATTTTTTTTTATTTGAATGCTCACAAAGCAAAAAGGAAAAATATCAACAAGTAAAAACCAAGAAAACTTTTGGCCTAAGCGCAGATCGCAAAGAGTCACTTTAAAAATCACACACAAAAAAATTAAAACTGGACTCTCAAACTTGTATAAAAACCCTATAAAAAGAAAATTTTGAGGAAAACTTCTTAATGAAAAAGAAAGCTATTGTTGTGATCAAACCTAAGTTACTGAACGCTATGACAGAGACCCAAAAACCTGAGAGGTATAAATCTTGTCAAAGGAAAGGATGACTGCCTCACCTTCAAAAAAAAAATTCTCCACAAGCACACTGCTGACAGTTCAACAGCAAGCATGTGCACGCGAGCTGTGTAAAGTCAGAGCATGTGTACACATGTGTTGGCCTTATACAGGCCGCATGTATCTCTGAAACTCTGAGACAAATGAAAGGCCAAGCAATCCAACCCAGGCAGAGACTACTAGTACTGAGAACTAGGATCTCTTTAAGACTCAGACACTTACTTTAACAGAAAAAAGAAAACAATTCAAGGAAAACTTCATAGAACAAACAAATCTGAGGTGAAACCTAAGCTATAGACTGCAAACAACAAAGACTAGAAAGAATTCTAGAAAACCCCTGAGAAGGACTATTTATGACAGGGGAGAGGATGACTTCCTCTCTAAAAGAAATTTTATGGAATCATACACGCAACTGACACTTCCTCAGCTAGCGTGTACACGCGGGCTGTGAGAAGGTAGGGCGTGAGTACACACATGCAAACCTTATACAGGCCGCGTGTACCTCTGTGGGTCTCGGAAAAGAAAAAAAAATGCAGTCAAGCAAAGAAACAGAGATAACTGGTATGGAAGACCAGAATCTCTGTTAGCTCAGACTTTTGCAGAAACTTTAAAAACAAGGAATGAAACTAGTTTTTAAAAATACCCAAGAAAAATATTCCTAGAAACCCTAGAGATCCCCAATATGGTCGCCAATTCTGTTGTGGGTGGGAAATCCCTCCTACACAATATCAGTAAGGGTTTTATCATGCATGCATAAATGACCTAAAGATTCTTACTTTTTACCATCATCCCATGCCTAGACCCCCATTACTCATATGTAAATACAAGGCTCAAGAGATTAAGTTGACATACCTTATTCTTTGTGTTT